>JAVJIX010000188.1:1075000-1505000 GCA_036785185.1 Paratrypauchen microcephalus | reverse complement strand
GCTAAGCCTCATGTGAAGCTCAGAACCTCCAGAATTCCCTCCCTGAGCTGCAGAGGCTGCACTAGCACTGACTGCAGGTGCTGGGGTTTAGGCAGCGACCATTCAGATCAGAGAGTCCTGTAGGCTAACTGTGGTAACAAACCTTTAGGAGTAATGCCCTGTCATGTATCCCCAGGTGAGGCCCCACCCTGCTGGTTCGGTGGCCCTGAGGGACTGAGGCGCAGCGGGTCCTTCGCCAAACTGCGCGAGTCTCTGAGGCGCAGCAGCGAAAAACTGGTGTGCAAGCTAAAGGGTGGGGCCAACAAAGAGCCACACCCCCACAGTGCTGGGTAAGCCGGCTCTTATACCGGAGCTGCACTTTGTGTTAAAGGATCTGTCAGAGTACATTTCCATATTAGCCATGTTGTGATGCTGTTACCTCATCAGAACAGAGCTGGAGACTGTTGTTCATACTAATGCAAAAGCCTAGAATGACTTAAACCAGTGTTTCCCAACCAGGGGTACAAGTACCCCTAGGGGTACGCGAGCACACTGCAGGGGGTACTCGGCAGTGTCGCTGCCAGGCACAGGGGGAGATTTTTTGGAATTTTTAAAATTCTAATTTGAGTTAAAGAAAAGAGAAAATGCCTGAGAATTAAATTTTCAAATTAAGGAGATGAAATAAAATGATTTTCATTTAATAATCTGTTGTGTCATGTTCTACTTTTGGAGAATTATCAACACGTATGAGTGAGGGGGTACTCGAGGTATGACAAAAAGGCTCAGGGGGTACACAAGACAAAAAAGGCTGGGAAACACTGACTTAAACACAACGAGTTAAAACTTGAAATTTTCACACTTGAATACTCGTAATGCTGCGTAGATTCCCAAGATCAACAGAATCTGTACCACTGGTTTACCCCATACGACCTCTTCTCTCCAGAAAGTGCTCCTCCATGTTTTTAAGGCCTATAACCATTCACAAGAGTCTTTCAGACATTTTAAGCACCCATGTTTTCACACCAGCCGCGTATTTTAAGTTTTAAACTTACAGTCTACTTCACACTTCCAACTTTTTATTTTTCCTCCTCTCCTTCCTCCGCTCTGAGTCATGTGGTCCCATGTCTTTCTCAGCTGCTTTCACAACTGCACAGCACAAACACATCACCTCTTTATTTAGTCCTGTTTAATACTGTGTTTTTACTTTAGTCATTTCAGTGTGTACGTGTACAGGCGAGATGGGTGGGTCTGGTTGAGGAGGTTTTAATAGTGATCACTTTATAGCTGGGTGGGTCCCCTTTGCTCCTCTTACTAAGTTACTCTCCTTCAGAGCTCTATCAAATTACCATCAGCGTGCATCCTTTTAAAGAAACTACTGCATATTGCATCAGGTTTGTGAAGTTGCCGTGTAGAGTTTTGTAGACCGTGCAGAGGCTAAAACTCTAATAATGACAAAGATGTGAGCAGTGAGCAAATATTATATAAAAGCCTCCTTAAATATTCTTACAGAGGGGATATTTTTTCCTGTGGTACTGTATGTCTGTGGCGTGTGGCATGGGCTGAACCAGAGCAGTGGCATGGGAAGGTTTCTATCAGAATCTGGACTAAATCAATACTAAAAAGTCCCTTTGATTGAACAGAAATGAACCTGAAATGAGCTATATCAGAACAAGTATAAGAGCACATAGACCACTATGGAACCTACAGGGCCACTGAGGGATTACACAGCTATAAGACCACGTGGTAAAGAAAATACTACCATTAATGTTGAAAATCACAATTCTATTGTCTAAACAGAGGTTATTTTTATTATTGTGGTACTGGACTCAGTAATGAGTCTCAAGTCTTAATATCCTAATCAAGTTTGAAATAATGGATTGAAACTTTAACTATTTGGTGTCTCCACAGGATGAAAAGGGCTGGGTCCCTGAATGTGCTGAGTGTGGAGACCGGGGACCAGGAGCAGGTAACACACACACCATTCCTGTTATGGCCTTAAGGTGGGGCTGTGCAAGCCAAGAGAATTTTAATCAAGATGGAGATTGTACTCCATTGTGTTTTTACACTCAATACACCTTCACTAGAATCATTTGGATAATTTCAGCCCTAGAATTGCCAGTCTGTACTACACAAAATGTAGGTAGTTGTTAAAGGAAAAGTAACGTTTTTACAATCTGAACCTTACTTCGGTAATAAAACAATGTCATTTACTCACCATTGTACTTTGGTGTCATTTGGAGCATTTCCGGAGATTTTGTAGTTTAGCGATATCCGTTTAACGTGAGTGCTCGGGGCATACGATTGCGGTCACCAAATAACACAAACTTAAGCACTTTTCAAATGACAAAAGCTCAATGTGTTAGTCTACACGTTAGTTTGAGTCCAAAGTGGCCTGTAATCTGATATCCAGCCATGGTTTTGATTGGATGACGAGGACAGAATGCATGCGCGTATTCACAGCTGATTTGCAGATAACACGATGCTCTCAGCTCTCGGTTACAGTCATAAAGAAGCAAAGGAATAATAAGAAGAAAACATCTCCGCTTGAGAAAACCCGAAACGGTGCGAATATGCATTTATCCCGGTTGTGAAAACAAAACGACAGCTTGGACGAAGTTGAGTTTTCACAGGCTTCCTCATCACAATCCGGAGTTAGTGAAGCTGTGGCTCGTTGCCTTAAGAATGGATCCAAACATGAAAGGCAAAGCTGTAAGACGTTTGGACCATCGTGTTTGCAGTACTCACTTCAGTCCGGATGATTTTTTACCAGCAAAGGAAAAGAAAGAAGTCCAGCGGATTCAGCGCACGATTCTGAGAAGTAATGTGAAACCGATGGCTGTTCTCTGGTGCTCCTCAAACTGTCTCCACTTCCTTCTTTCTAACACCTCCTAATCTGTATACTCAGGCTCAAAACAATAGGGACGGCCATCATACTCAAATAAGTCCTCTTCAGTCGTAAAGTCCGAATCTTCAGCCATGTCTCAGTCGCAAGAAAAGTTCTGAGCGTCTTCTAAGCAAAGTAGTGGAATAAATATGCGCATGTGCACTGTCCTCGTCATCCAATCAAAACTATGGCTGGATATCAGATTACAGGCCACTTTTGACTCCAGCGAAAGTGTAGACTAACACATTGAGCTTTTGTCATTTGAAAAGTGCTAAAGTTTGTGTTATTTGGTGACTGCAATCGTATGCCCCGAGCACTCACGTTAAACGGATATTGTTAAACTACAAAATCTTCGGAAGTGCTCCAAATGACACCAAAGTACAATGGGTGAGTAAATGACGTTGTTTTATCACTGAAATAAGGTCCACATTGTAAAAACGTTACTAATCCTTTAACTTGACATCACAAGGTGGAAAAGAGCATTGTTAGCTTTGAAGATGTAGATAGACTAATAAAAAAAGGGTTACTCAAACATGTGTGAATGAAACAAAACACAACTCCGGGTTTTTGAGGAGGTAAACATAGTCAGTTTTGTATAATACAGCCACCAAACATGATAAAGTCAGAATTTGTGGATGGTCAATATGAGGACACTCTATTACAACTGTTATGAGAAATGGTTGGATTATGATAAATGTAGCTTCCTTGTCTTGGGAGGAACAATATATTATAAACTATCACTACTGTATTACTGACAATCCTGATTGAACTGGACAAAGCCAACAGCAAGGTGGAGTTTGCAATAATGCCACTTCGCCTCCTCTAAATGAACCAAACTGTAAAAAAATGTGGCCAGCAATAAATAAATACGAGCACAATGAAACAGTTCTAGGATCTATGGTATACTTTATCATAGATGTTCATTAATGTGACCAACTACAGAAAACTACTAAAAATCCCTACTAGTGCAAAGAAATGGTACATTGTGAGCCTGAACAATATCAAATATTGAATGATAAGGTGATATAGTGATTATTGTGACAGGTCTGAGAGCTCAGGATCAGTTCATAATTAATCTTACGCAAAGCACAAAGAAAAAAAAAATTATCAATTGCAATTCCTCTTTTCATCTTGCAGCAAAATTAGAATTTTCCTTGGATAAAGTATCTCTCTGTTGTCCTTTTGTCCAAAGCGCTGGAGTGGAGCAGACGGGGTGAGCTCCAACACACATGGGACCAGGCGCAGCTCCTACAGTGGGACCAGCTAACACGGGGTCCCAGGTGTGGACCTACAACGAGACCAACTAACCCCAGATCCCAGGTCTAGTCCTACAGTGGATCCATCTAAGCCCAGGTCCCAGGCCTCTGTACCAGGACTGAACTGTGGGTATGGTACAGGCTTCACCGTGTTGTTTAACCTTCATTTGAGTTTGAAGGGTTTGACCTCTAGACACAGCAGCAGAGGGGTGGTCTCTGAGTGCTTATACATTTGATCCTGTCTTCCTGACCACAGCTCACCTGGCTAACAGACGTAGTTTAACTGTATTTATTACTTCCACATCGCCTCTTCCCTGTGCATTCTGGCTGGCTCCTTTACCTTTTCTGGTCACAAAGGGATCACAGTCTAACATGTCTGTATGGAGCAGCACTTCCCCCATGGTCTCATGTAGACACAGAGCTGATGAACATTCCCTGGACATTCACACCTGATTTTAAAAGGGATCTTTTTTGCACTTGCATTGTCAGTTTTAATTGTATTTATTCATACTAGAAAGAGTTACATTTGCTTGAGTGACTTTTTAAAGATTTACTTTTACCCATGTAAGAGCTGTTACAAAGGTTGTGGTTCCTCTTCCCTCTGAGTGACAAAAGCTTTGTTGACAATATGAAATTATTTAGTTTATTATTTTTGTCTGTCCTTTAAATAAGGCACAGAATCAGGTATTTTTGATGTTACATTACAATTACTTGAGTAATATTTTGCAAAAGTTGTTCCTCATCGTGAGCTCTGAAATCACATTTCATGTTTTTCTTGCTCCTTCAGATTTGATTTCATTCATCCAGATTTTGTGCATTTAATTATCCAAATCTTTATTTTTACATAAATACTGAAGTGTTTTTGGCTAGGCCTCCCATCTCTGATAGTAGCGCTGATTCGCTGCTTTCGGGGTATATACAAGTTTGGTCTCTTTGTCTATAAATGGATAGAGCACAGAGGCTGCTTTTTTCCCAGCTTTTTGTATTTTAATGTTTGCATCTGTGCTTCAAAAAGAGATTTTGATGACAAATGAATTTGAAAAGAAACTGTACAAAAGTCTTTATTGTGGTTGTGGTGGGGTCAGTTCTGGTGGGCCATCTGAGTGATCTTCTGTAACATCTCCTCTGACTGCAGCTGCTCCAGAGTGAGCAGAGACAGGCCCAGCTGGTCCTCCTGCACACACACACGACATCAGTCTGTAGGAAGATGTTAAAACAAACCTATCTTGGTCTGGACGTCAGCATGCGTCATGACTGGTCCACAGTGAGGATATAGAGGTCTTTACACCAGTGTTAGATCTGTGCATATAGAGGTATGTGAGAGAGCAGGGCACCTGTCTGAAGGGCTGTGCCATCTGTCGGAGGAAGTGTTTGGCGAGCTGCACGCTCTCGTCCACAGTCAGGTTGAGGCTGCCCTCACTGATGTGCTCCTGGATCCAGCGTGGGAGCTTGCCCCTCTTGTCGGCCCGAGCGTAGCGCTGCAGTGGTGCACATGGTAACACAAAGTTATTCAGTTAGAAGATAGTTATTTATCAGTAGTATATAGGTCACCTTGTCTGCAAAGATCATGAGTCCGTAGTCGGTCTTGCCTCGAATGACTCGCCCCACGCACTGTGCCGCGTGCCTCATGGCATCAAATGTCAGAAAGTCATTCTCTCGGATCTGGAAATGGTCCCTGAGGTATTCCAGACGAGCCTGGGGACACAGGAAATATGGAACTACAGACAGGACAGATAGGTACACAAATACAGGGTACATACATACAGCACACTGACCTTCAGGATGCGGCTTTGAGTGTAGACATATGGCACACCAAACATGATAACCGCCCGGCCAAAGTGATGAACTGCACACAAGACTGTTAGTCAACACAATAACATGTCCATGGAGATGAGCAGAGCCCTCAACAGAAAAGTTACTTGGAGCACCTTTAAGCAAGTGAGAAACATACAAACTACTATATGAAAAGCCAGTGACACATTGCACTGCAGTGAGAGAGCACAGAGTTCACAAAAGGGAAGTGTTACCAAAGTCGATGCCCTCAGACACCTTTCCACGGGCCACAGACAGCAGGATGGCCCCTCTGCCATTCTCACACGCCTGAAACACACAGAACCACACACAGCTCAAACACACACAGCCATGTCAAATGTATTTATAAATAACTAAATGTATAGATAAGCACATTTAAAACATCAGCTGATCAAAGTGCTGTGCAGTCACTAAAGCACAGAAGCCAAGATGCTGTTTGTCCAAAGACACAGTACGGAGGACATGAAAGGGTGTTCCATTGTTTTGATTTTAAGATAATATGAATGACAAGTCAACTGCAAAGTGTGATGTGTCATCAGAGGGACCATAATCAGAAAGAAATTAGACGATTTGGCTTTTAACATTTAAATAACCTTGTAAGTATTAATATATTAATCATAATCAGAATTTGTGTGTGCATATAACCATAACCACTAAAAAGGCTCAGTCACCTCTGACAAGTACAGAGGGGCCAACATAACATTTAAAAACAATATGTTAAATGTATTCTAAATGCGACTGGGAGCCAGTTTAGAGAAGACAAAACAGGAGTTCTGTGTCCCCATTTTATTGTTCTTGTCAGGAGGTGGACCCCTGCAGCACAAAGATCTGATCTAGGCCTACATAAAGAGCAGTAGTCCCGTCTAGACATAATGAATCCATGGACTCAGACTCCTCCCATGGATGGACAGATCACACGTCATGTGTCTGTCATGTGCACACCTCCTGGTACTTCTCCAGGGCCATGCTGGTCTCTGCTGCGTCCTGTGTCTCGATGAAGATCAGCTTGTTCCTCTGGATGTTCTCCAGGATGCGCTGCAGATTAACCATACATTATTATTAACATTATTGCAATTCAATGACTGCCATTAAAAAGGTACACTATGCAACTTTTCTGTCACTACTGAGACATTATTGCTTTGCCTGAAATGTCCCACAGTAAATTACGATGCCAATTACATGTGTTTTTATTATTTTACACACAATCTTAATATATACACTAGTGCGTGAGATTTTCTTTTCCATTTGTACCAAAAATGGCTATGTGACACTGCTGAATCCTACATGTATCACCAATTAAAACTGAAGAAGAAAGTAAGCAGAGTGCAGTGGAACTGGAATAGATCGGAGCATAAAGGAGAATAAAGATTACTCAAACATGCATGAATCAGTCTAAATACAACTTCAAGGGGGAAATGAGAAGGGAAACAACCATAACATGGTTAAAAGCTGAAAAAAGTTGATTTTGCTTAACAGGTCTGTCTGTTCATACTGTTGAACAGTACAGTATTACAATCTCCATGGAGACAAACAGGTAACAGGCCCTCCCATGAGTTTTACAGCACTTTTTTAAGTGTTTTTACAGTGGTATTGAGAGGAGCAGTCCCTCACCTGCTCGTACCAGGAGGCCACGATGTTCTCCATGTACACGTAGCTGGTGAAGAAGGCCACGATGCCATCAGGGACTATGGCCGACATCTCCAGCAGCAGGTTGCCATAGTTACGAATAACCGCTGCAAAACACACCTTTTAAAAGGGCCTATACTACACAACTTTTTGATCTGTGTTGTGTTTTATTCTCGCAAACATACCTGGAGTTGTGTTTGTTTCATTTACATGGTTTTGCCGCTCATCCAAGCTACCACAGAACTGAAGAAGCAGCTTGGATGAGCTGCAAAACATATTCAACCAAATAAACTTTGGCTGGTTGACAAATTTAATTTCTCCTTTTGCCATGGATTCTATCTGGACAACTGAGGGATGCTTCACACATTTCATTCACATGGTTAAACACAAAAATCCTGCATATTTAAGATGAAAACATCTTGTAATGTCAGTGAATGGTGATACAGGAAGAGATCTGTGAGTTTAAACTTCATACACTTCATCATGTGGATCATTTCAACCCTGGAATCGCCAAACTAAGTTTCAGCAAGGCTCAAACAGCAGCCTCGGCTTCAGTCACTTTTCATTGGACCAGAAGGTACTGTAGAATTCCTGAGGCAATCTTAACTATACAAAAGATACATTTATTTCTTTAAAAAGGCAACAACTTATGGTTATGCTTATGGTTATGTATTATAGAGTAAAGCAATTAAATTGAGGCTAAAAATAGTTGTTAACTTTAAAACCTCATGACATTACAAGGTGGAACAGAACATTTTGATGAGCTTTGGACGTGTATACAGCCTAATAATACTCAAAAATGTGTGACTGAAACAAAACCCCAGATATGTTTTTGAGGAGGCAACAGCATTATAACATGAATGTAAGCTCATAGGAGTCTATTTTGTGTAATATAAGACCTTTAAATTTGAGAACAAGATGGTGAAGGAATGGTGCTAGAAACTAAGAGGACAAATCATGAAGCTACTGTTAAGGCTGTTTTATCAGATTATTCATTTTAATCTAAATTTTCTAAACACACATAGTACAATTTTGGCAGCAGTACTTGTAATTAAGTACCTTTTTTGCTAGATAACAGTACTCTTTCCACCACTGGTAATTTGTGCTGGCTGAGGGCATCTGACTTTAGTATGTATTTTCTATTCTCCACTAAAGAAGCTAGCAGCAGCTTAAAGGGCCTGTACCAATTTTTTATGTGTATTTGAGAAAAATCTGCCTTGTCCCAGTAAGGCTGCATTAGCATATTTGTTTTTACCTTTAAGGTCACATGGCAAAAGGAGAAATTCAATTTGTCAACTGGACAAAAGTTTTTTTGGTCGAATACGTTTCACAACTCATCCAAGCTGCTGCTTCAGGTCTGGTCAGATGCTTGTGGGCACTGCCTATATCTGTCTTAAAGTGTTTGTGGGTTTGAAATAGACTAGAATTTAATATTGTCTGATAATCCTCTGTAGTTTTTCAGAAACGCCGGCCAGGTAAGGAATAGCTACACCCTTCCTCCTGGGTTCTGATTCTCTGTTGTCTTGTTTCTTGTCTCTCTTGGTTTTGTTGAAAGCCCATTTGGGATCTCCACAAACAGAGAGGGCTTCCTGCACATGTAGTTCTTCTTTCTCCTTACCCTCTGTGCTAGTGGGAACCACTTGGGCCCTGTGTTGTAATGTCCGAATAACATGCAGTGGGTGGTGTGAATCAAAAAGCAGGTATTGGTCTGTGGGTGTGGGCTTCCTGAAGACTTCTACTTGGAGTCGCCGGTCGTCTCCTATCGTTACTGCACAATCTAAGAAAGCCAATGTGTTATCATTGGCATCTTCACGGGTGAATTTGATGTTCGGATCTACAGAATTGATGTATGCAGTAAAAAGTTCCAAATTTTGATTTTTGAAAAATTATCATCAACATAGCGGAACCAATGTGTGCGTGGAGTGCCTGGATATGAGGCCAAAGCACTCTGTTCAAATTGTTCCATGTACAAGTTAGCCATGATAGGGGAGACCGGTGAGCCCATCGCACAGCCGTGGATTTGCCTGTAGAAGTTTCCTCTGAACTGGATATAGGTGGTATTTAAACAAATTTCCAGCAATTGGCAAATTTGGTCGGGTGAAAGTTTGGTTCTCTTTTCTAGCTTGGTATCCTATCCTGCAGTAGTCTCTTTCTCGCTGCCTCCACCACTACAGATGTAGGGAAGTGAAAAGAGAGGTCACATCCATGGAAACCATTGTCTTATGGAGATAATTTTGTCTCATAAAGATTTGTATAAATAAAAAATATATATATATAAATATAAATACATTTATAAATATTCAAACACAAAATACAAATACAAAAACGCGACATACAAATAATTGAAAGAATGTATATAAATACACAGGCATTTGTAAATATATCTTCGAGATTTTAAAACAAATGTAGTTGACTTTGTATGTGGAGTCTGCATTTGTGGATCCATTTTTTGATTTCGTGTCGATAACGTAGTTGTGAGACAGTCCTACCGCAAACCACGATTCGCAAATAAATGTCACCGGATTTGAATACAAATAGCCTTCACTGGACATCCAGCAGATGGCAGTGTTGAGCAGCTTGACGGTAGTTGCTCTTTAGTAAATGAGACTACAGTGGTCCCTCGCTCTATCGAGAGTGGGACCACATATCCATGTGCGAAAGTCGAGTGGAAAGCGACCTGGATATCATTTTGGGCAAAACTCAGGCCACTGCTAACAGTGCCGAACTGACTGACTACGCACAATGCCTCTGAGCACCAGCCCTCAGGCCAGACCAGGTACGAACACTTCAGCGAGGGGCTAGGTCTAAAGCCCCGATCAGATCAGTAGCTTTGTCAAATAAATTCAATATCCTCAACACGGACGGGCCTGGCCCGGACGCCGCACGGCGGGGGGAGCCGCAGCGGGGAGGGGGGCACTCGCGCGCGGAGAGGGGACAGTGGGTCTTCCCCGTCACGCCTAGCGGACGAACCCGACCCCGTCCTAGAGAGCTGTGGAGTATTGGCGACGCATTGATAGCCATGCCCCGAACTCCGGGGTGGACTGATTTTGGAGCCGGGGTGAAATGCAACCAACCCTTGTGAGCGCGGGTTAGTGGGGGAAAATCCTCATGGTCCAGGATATTGAATTTATTTGACAAAGCTACTGTAGTAGAGCTGATCGGGGCTTTAGACCTAGCCCCTCGCTGAAGTGTTTGTACCTGGTCTGGCCTGAGGGCTGGTGCTCAGAGGCGTTGTGCGTAGTCAGTCAGTTCGGCACTGTTAGCGGTGGCCTGAGTTTTGCCCAAAATGATATCCAGGTCGCTTTCCACTCGACTTTCGCACATGGATATGTTGTTCCAAAACAATGCATATCCATGTTCACGTGTGCCTAGTGCCGAAACGTTGCATGTCCTAATAAATCTTACATTTTGCAAGTAAGACGGAGTGCGGGATTATTTTCTTCTGGTATGTTCTGGGGCTGCTCCCTCTCCTCCAGCGCACCCGTTTGAAGAAATTGAAGTGCGAAGTTTTCATTCTTGTATATCATTGACTCTGGCCTTAAAACAACCTCCACCACACTGAATGATTTTTAAACTGGTAATAAAATAGTCAAATATTAAGTTATTGATGCTTCATACCAAAGTCTTCTCGTGTCTCAAACTTGGAGCTCAGAGCCACCTGGTCATTTCCCCGGCCCACAATCTACAACACACAATGGCCAAGAGCATTAGATCAGCCATAACATGAGGTCATATTGTAAAGAGTAATCATCACAGGGTAGGCCTGACACGATCATTACTATAACGACTTATTGTTCAATATACTGTATGAAAGATGGAACAATATACACGGCCCAAAAAAATTCAAGGAACTCAATGTGAAAAAATATATGTTGGATATCGATACAAATATGGACAGGAGAATGTCTTTCGAACAAAAGGATGCCACCTCTTTTCATGGAAATTAGATTTTCACCCTATAGAGGGCTTAACTGTATAGACTCCCTGAAAATCAAAGTGAAATAATGATGTGGTAGGTCAGTCCATTGGGGCAAAATTTTATTTCTGCAACTCAAAATGCTTCTACCCCCGCATGATTGTACATGTTTGACAATGTTGTGGTGCTGATGGATGGTGACTTGTGGCATGTCCTCCCAGACCTGTCTAAGGGCATCACTGCACTCCAAAGTACAAAAAATGATGGCTAAATAGCTAGTCTGCCGTTCCCTGATTTACAGAATACATTTTACAATGTGATTACATTCAGTCAACAAGAGCAATTCACACTGTCCACTCTCTGATACGCACATGCACATTCACACAATCAAACACACAATACACAACTACACACCTCAACAAAGCATTAGGTATATTAGGTTTCATCTTATAAAATACATATTAACATATTGTTTCTATATTTCACAATGACATCAATATATGGTGCTTGACAATGTGTTATCATGACAAGCCTATCAGAGAGGCAGAGGCACGTACCAGGGGACAGAGGCATGTCCGTGACAGTGTCATGGTGAAGGAGGCCATGCTAACAGGCCGGAAGTCCAACATGCGAGGATAGATGTCCAGAGGAGATAGCGTCTGAGAGAGTCCACACAGGTATGAATTAGAGATGTTTATGGGGGAAAAGGGAGAAAAATATTGCAATTAAGGTTTTGAATAAATTAAAGCTATACATATGGCATCAACATTTAACAATAAACAATGGATGTACAGTTACCCTAACAAGATTCAGATTCAAGATTGTTTGTCATATGCAGGATCAACACAGGGTCAACAATGCAATGAAATGCTTAGGATCAGAGTAGCCGTTGACTCGCTAAGATAATCAAGTAGTACTAATAGCATGCAATAATTGTACATGGTAAAAAAAAGTGTTGCAAAAAGTGCAGTGGAAGAAGTAAACAGTATAATACAAATATGTAATAAAATACATAGGAACAGGTAGGATTAAATAAGGTTTAAGAGTATTTCATAGATTGCACATAATATAGTATAAGTATTGCACATGGGTTATTGCACAGGTAACAGTAGTTTACAGTGCAGTAGTGACATACATGATACATTCATATGGAGCAGCAGCAATAAACATTACGCATAATGAAAAGTAGTTTAGTGCAGTATTATTGAAAGTTCAGTATCTCACCGACAGAACATTTTTGGTGAGTGTGGACACATGCTCCTCCAAGATCCATAAAATCACATGTGGAGTCCCCCAGGGTTCCATTTTAGGCCCTGTACTTTTCAACTTGCACATGCTCCCCCTTGGCGGTGTCATCAGGAGACATGGAATCCACTTCCACAGCTCTGCATATGATACGCTTACCTGGCCAGCCAAATGATATCTCTCTGTATTTTCTATACAGCGAGATACCATTTGGACACCCTCCATCCACCCTCGCTCCTCCGGTTAACAACGGATTCGTTCAAAGATGGTGACATCAGTGCACCCGCCTTTGCCCGCAAAGTCACTCTTAGGCAGCGGAAGTTCCTCCTCAGTTTTGAATCAAGATGGCGCAATCTCTGATTGGTTCAATTAGTTGTCTGTCTACGCGCAACTGCAGCGCATTTTGGACCAAGCGTTACCAGACTCACTCGCTGGTACAGCGATGAGTCATGGTTTCTTCCAGGCAAATGATACGCAGCTTTACATCTCAATGTCTCCTGATGACACCAGGCCAGTGGATGCTCTTTTTAACTGCATTCAAGATATCAAATTCTGGATGGCAAGAAACTTTCTCCAGCTTAACCAGGACAAAACTGAGGTTTTAGTCATCGGTCCCGAGGCCCAGAGAGAGAAACTTTTTTCAAAACTACAAGCACAGTCTTTTAACCCATCTCCTCAAGTGAAAAACCTGTGCGTCATTTTTGACTCTGAGCTGACTTTTATCTCACACATCAAGAACATCACAAAAATAGGTTTCTATCACCTAAAAAACATAGCCAGAGTCCGCCCTATTCTCTCTCAGGATAATACGGAGACACTGATGCTTTTGTCACCAGTCGTATAGACTACTGTAATGCCCTGCTCTCTGGTCTTCACAAAAAGAGGATTTCAGGTTTGCAATTATTACAAAATTCAGCAGCACGTGTCCTGACTAGGACCAGAGGGCGGGACCACATTACACCGGTCTTAAAATCTCTGCATTGCCTCCCTGTGAGTTTCAGGATAGATTTTAAAGTTCTTTTACTGTTTTTTAAATGTCTTAATGGTCTTGGGCCTTCTTATCTTTCAGAACTGCTTTCCCCTTACGAACCTTCACGGGCCCTGCGCTCCTCCGGCAGCTCCTGATCATTCCCAAAGTCAGGACACAGACTCACGGAGAGGCGTCTTTCCAGTACTACGGCCCTCGTCTATGGAACTGCTGGAGGAGCTCAGGGCTGCAGAGAACGCTCATGTTTTTAAGAATGGGCTCAAGACTCACGTGTTTAGCTTGGCCTTTGATTGACTTTGGTCATCTGTTTGCTTGTCTTTCCTTTGTTCTTTTGTTTGTTTGTCTATCTATTTATTTGTTTGTCTGTTTTTTGTTTTTGTTTTGTTTTTTTCCCCTCTGGCAGCACGGTAGCTGAGTGGCTAGCACTCATGCTTCACAGCAAGAAGGTTCGGGTCGCCCGGGCCTTTCTGTGTGGAGATTGCATGTTCTCCCCGTGTCTGGGTGGGTTTCCTCCGGACACTCCGGTTTCCCCCACCAACCTAAACATGCGCCTAAATAACAAAATTATGGGGGATGGTCCCCGGGTCAAATATAGAAACAACTTCTCCTGTGCGAGATCAATAAAGGTCAATCTTCTAATCCTTAACCACTGTAAGGCGCTTTGTGCTACAATTTTGTATGAAAAGCACTCTATAAATATTGTTTGATTGATTGATTTAGAGTATTATCCAGAGTTCAGTAGTCTGACAGCTTGGGGGTAATATCTGTGAGTGTTTTTGTGCGTGCTGGCAGGCTCCTGTATCGTCTACCAGAGGGTAGCAGACGGAAGAGTCCTTGTGTCGGAGGAGTATGGTCCTTAGTGATGCTGCGTGCCTTACGCAGACCCCTGCTGTGGTAAATGTTCTGGATGGAGGGGAGACTGCTGCCAGTGATGTCCTCTGCCGCTCGCACCACCCTCTGTAGTGCTTTGCGGCTCTGAGCGGTGCAGTTCCCATACCACACTGTGATGCAGCCCGTCAACAGGCTCTCGATGGTGCACCTGTAGAAGTTTGTGAGGATGCTGGTGTTCATACCAAACTTCCTCAACTTCCTCAGGAAGTAGAGTCTTTGTCGGGCTTTCTTAACCACAGTGTCTGTATGTAGTGTCCAGGACAGATCCTCAGCGATATGTACCCCAAGGAACTTGAAGCTGCTGACCTGCTCCACCTCAGCGTTGTTGATGAAGATGGGGAGATGCTGGTCTACACACTGTCTCATACTGTCTCAAACATACTCTGGCCCTCTAAGCACAATATAGAACTTCCCATATTTTGTCAGATCTGTCTTTAGAAATCTGTTATGCAGTTCATATTCCAGGACATGTTTGTGATGGAGGTGGTGAAGCAAATTCTTGTGTTGCCTCCTGCGGCTACGACTTTAGCCCAACAACATTTACAGAAAATGGTTATTTGATCAACGCCAGATTTTTTTTAAAAGCTGTATTTCCACACAACTGACACGGCTTCTCTTTTCGGTACAAGTTCCTCTGTTTCTAACAACAACAACGTCCATGTTGTTCACCGCTCAACACACACGGTAGCCGTGTCCCAATTCAAGGGTTATGCGTGGTGCATAATAGCAATCGCTTTAGCAGCGTGTCACGGTTGCTAGTTCGATATGCCCTCGATATTGGACACGTCTTACACTTCCACCGCTCTCATGCCACTGCAAAACAGTCCCCTGGCGCGACGTTCTCCCACTCTGTGTTCCGGACGTTTTGTACGCACACACTCGCCAGTATTGGGGTATATGAAAAATTAATGTAATTCATATCTGCATCACCTGTGTTGATAAACAAATAATCCGTCTAGCCGCATTATCGTATAAGCCGCAGGGTTCAAAGTATGTGAAAAAATCTTATAGTCCGGAAATTACGGTAATTAGTGACTTTTTCCCATGCACCTTTTAAAATGTAAAAGAGGAGATGTGGCTTTACCCCTGAGGTGATGATAACTGACTGGAACCTCTGGAATACTGGTTTGATGGCGATTGAAGGGTCCATGCAGCTGAGGACAGAAGGAGCCACAGTTAGTCAGATTATAGCAGGATGGGAGGGGGTAGGGGGGAGTAAGGGAGGAGGAGGAGGGAGAGGGGTGAGGGAGTCCAGAGCACAGGAGCAGGAGAGGACCAGGGGAGGAGGAGAGGAGTGAGGAAGGAAGATAGGAGAAAGAAGGAGTACGAGGATAGGAGCAGAGTAGGAGTGAGGGAGGAGAAAGGAAGGAGAAGCAGAGGAGTGAGGGAGGAGAAACAGAGTGGAGGGGTGAGGTGGAGAAGCAGGAGAGGAGGAGGAGAGGATTAAGGGAGGAGGATACAAGCAGGAGAGGAGTAAGGGAGGAGGAGAGTGGCAGAGGGGAGAAGCAGAAAGAAGGCGCAAGAGAGGAGGAGATGAGCAAACAGGAGGAGCAGGGAGGAGGAGAGGAGCAGAGGAGAAGCAGAGAGGAGGGGCAGGGGAGGAGGATAGGAGCAGGGAGGAGAATAGGAGCATGGGAGGACCAAAGATGAGGAGCGAGGAAGGAGGATAGGAGCAGAGAGGAGGAGGAGCGAGGGAGGAGCAGCAATTGGAAAGGAACTGACCTGAAGTGCAGCACTGGGTTGGCAATGGTCGGCGTCCTGTCTTCAAATGGCTCAATGATGATGGTGAATCCTTTAACCAGAGGTCACTCAGTACACACACAAAGGTCACTCACACCTAAAACTGGGCATACACTGTGCGATATTTTTGATTGCTTCACTCAGCCCCAGCTCAAATTGTACAACCAAATCGCAGGGTTTAAAAGTTCACAGCTCACACTATAGGATCCGATGCTTAGATGCGATGCCTGCGCACACTATATGTCCACATCACGACATGTGGAATTCTTGTTCTAGAAATCTAAAGTAGAAAACTACGGAAGTGCAGAGACACAATGCTGGCAAAAGACAGACGCGCTGCCTTTCTTGTTGCGGTCATGGTAACTCTGAGTGTGTAGAATCCCTCAGTCATCCAGGTAGAATCCATGGCAAAAGGAGAAATTCAATATGTGACTGACCGCAGCAAAATCAGTCAAATCGTTCCTGAGGCATTTTGAGTTATTCACAGATTCTGAAAGTGTAGATTCTAAGGTTTCCAACAATGCCTTAAACATGGAAATCTGAGCACATTTGAAGAATTTGTTGTCATTTGAAAGCATGCACATCTGAAAACACAAAACTGAGAAAAGTCCTCTTGAAGATTTGGCAATTGTCTTCTCATTGTAGGGCTGGGGGCAGAATGATGCTCATTTGCATGACATTAGGATAAGCCCCTCCCCCCTGCAGATCATCACTATGACTGTGGTGTTAGCCTTCAGGGCAGGTCAGAAGGTACTTTGTGGAAAATGGAAATGCTTTTATAACAAAAAGAACATATAATCATTCAGTAATACACAGGATAATAAGTCAAAATCACCTGTATTGTCAATTTCTTCACATGCACTAGTGAAAGACAGGACAGACAAAGACAATAAGGAATAAGAGCAGAACTAGTCATAATAAGGAAATATACAATATGAAATGTATTATACAATGTAAAATGAAAAAGAGAAAAAAAGAATAAAGATAAAAGTAAAAAATACATTAAAAAAAAAAAAGCGGTTAAACAGCTAAGGTGCACCGTACAGAAACGCACACGGAAATAGATGTAAAGTATGTATTGTCAAAGTTTAGAGGCAATTTACTCACCCCATAAGAAAGAGAAATGTGTTCCTGCAGATATCATTGCCTCCAGTGAAATATGTATTTCGGGGACACTTACTTTTTGTCGGGGGCTTTCTGCTGGATGTGGTCATCTCCAATGTAACTACCGTACGTCTGTTTGCCTCGAGAGGTCCAATTATACTCATAGTGAATAACTCAAAATGCCTCTGGGACGACTTGTGTCTGGGTTTGCCACGGCCGGGCACATATCCTGCCACTGTCTTTTGGCAGCTAAAGAATCTAATCGCATTCGGTACATAAGCTCTGGAGAAAGTTTCTGGCTATGTGAACATGTCCCGAGGAGAGAGTTCACCTTCCTTCTTACGCAGCATTTACAGTCAAAGTTACAGATTTACGGAGGGTTACGGAGTGCAGTCATCTTCAGAATCAGAGGTGAGATCAGCGTCCAGTTTAGACAAATTGAATTTCTCCTTTTTCCATAACCCCGTGAAGCCACATCGAAAAGGCTCGGGTGAGCCTGCCAATGCTGAGCCTCAGTTGCTTATGTCCAAATCACTCACTGGCCCACCATGGCCCTCCATCAATTTCATATCTTTCTGTTCCACTTCTGTGTCCGCGCAGGCGCAGTCTGACAGATTGTGGCAAATCGGCTTGTGGAACTACTTAAACAGTGCAAAACTCTCACGAGAGGTGACTGGATTGTAAACAGGTTTGATCTTCTTGCGACCTACAATTGCTAATCAGGAGCTCGTCGTGAGGGATTAATTGGTTCTCGACATTCTGTGTACACTACATGAAGCATGACACACGATTAAGCCAAAATTTGGTCCAATCCCAAAAACAAACACGAGTGAAACAGTGAAAAATTGTCAAAAAAGCCCAAAAATCTCAGTGTACGCCCAGCTTAAGCCTCACCCCTGACCTCTCACCTTGGCTGTATGTGCTGACCAGTGTGGCAAAGTTGGAGATGAGAGTAATGGCAGAGAAGTCTGCGATGTCTGCAATCTCCAGCGTGCGGAGGAGCGACTGCAGACGCTCTGCACAAAATCTGACAAACAAAATACAGGCTTACCACAAACAAAATTTGATTAAGTCACCCACAGCGTTGGGCTGCAAATGAAGCTCACTGAGGCTAGCAGTTATAGCGACCATTTAAAATTCTGGCCGTGAGTATCACAGCAACCAAAGAGCCAATCCAGAGCAAGGGTAGAGGCCCTACTCATGCTTACCGGAAGACATTTGGAAACATGCGGATGACGACTTCCGGTGTAGTTACCAACACTGGGCATGTGATAAAACCATAATGTGATAAAACTATGGATTCAGCAGCAGCGGTCTTCACAACCTGCCAAAGCTTTTCATGGAGGATGGGACTCTAATTGCATCTTCCATATCACTTACAGGTGGCTGGTTGGAATTGTTGAACATAACAGAACCTATAATGACATAATTACTTTTTTTTTTTAATTCAGTTAGACAAATTATTAATATGCCATTTATAAAAGGAAAAAATAAAGAATACAATAATATCTAGATGAAGGAATCCGGGCCATTTTTTGAATTTTTTTCAGAGTTACTATTGCCAACAGAGCCCGCCGGAAGTCATTACCCACATGGTCTTCCGGTTTTGTGACGTCAGCGTGAATAGAGCCCACTGAAGGTAACACACCTTCCCCTGCGTAAATCAGCGGTGCGGGGGCTTAGCCACACTGTCAAAACCTGTTGCTAACGCTAGTGAGAGCGACCTCAGGGAAAGAAGGTGCCTTATTTATCCATTACTAAAGTTCATAAGGCCCAGGGAAGTCCCAGGACATGCTGGAGGGACTATGTCTCTCAGCTGGCCTGGGAATGCCTTGGGGTCCTCCACCCTCACCCTGGAGGGGTGGAGGAAGTGTCTGGGGTGAAGGAAGTCTGGGAGTCCCTGCTTAGACTGTTGCCTCTGCAACCTGGCCCCGGATAAGCAGAAGAAAATGGATGGAAGAATAAAGTTCATATCTTGATTTACGGGCAAAATATTGAGATAAAAACACCAGGGGGGTATTCCATTAAGTGATTAAGCCTCGCCTGAAGAAGCGTCACCTTAGACTTAAACTGCATTAGTGGAACGACTTCAGGCTTAACTGCGCCTCAGCAGCGCTAACTTCAGCCAGGCTTATCCAGTCTTGCGCTAGGTGCGTGCACGGGGGACGTAAGAAGCCCAGAGCAAACGACTGTCAAAAAATGTGATCATGACAAAGATTCGGGCCGATTATTTCAGCGCATCAGAACAGAAGTTGCTTTTGGAACTCTACAACACACTTGCAATAACCAAGACGAGAGACATGGCGTGGCAGAAGATCGCAGAGCGCTTAAAGGCAAATTAACGTTTTTTTTACAATCTGAGCCTTCTTTCGGCAATAAAACAAGTAGTTTTACTCACCCATAGCATTTTTCTGTCAATTGGAGCAGTATCGCAGAACTTATGTTGAGCCGTTCTGTTCTACTAATGATCCCGTATCCGTTAACATGGTGCTGTATCATATGCTCGGGGCATTACTTTGCGGTCTCCAAATAACACAAACTTTAGCACTTTTCAAATCATAGAAGCCCGATGTCTTCATGAAAGATTTCGTTTGAAGCAAAAGTGGCCTGTAATCCGAGATTTAGCCATAGTTTCGAGTAGATGAGGACGCCAGTGCGCATGCGCGGACTGCTCCCGGGACCCAAACATGAAACGTAAAGCTGAAAACTATGGATAAATCTCGGATTACAGGCCACTTTTGCTTCAAACGAAATCTTTCATTAAGACATCGGGCTTCTATGATTTGAAAAGTGCTAAAGTTTGTGTTATTTGGAGACCGCAAAGTAATGCCCCGAATACAAATGCTAACGGATACGCTACAACATAACTTTCTTCAAACAGCTCCAAATGACACGAACGTGATATGGGTGAGTCAAACGACTTGTTTTATTACCGAAAGGTGGCTCAGATTGTAAAATAACATTACTTTTCCTTTAAATACGTAAGTTCTAGAACAGTGCTGAATGATTTTCACACTGGGTATCAAGACTAGCCTATGGGGGAAAGGAGTTGTTACGGTTTGTCACATGGGAGACCCGAGTTCAATACTCAAGGAGAACAGTTGATGTCATAAAATGTTTATATTCATATTTGTAGAGCAGTCTTGTCAGTTGTATTTTTTTTTTTTACTGTGTAAAATTATTTGCACCAACTAATACGTTAAATTGTGTTATCTTGTCTTTGAGCAGGAATAATGTGAAGAGGACTGTTTTGCAGGTAAAGACAAAGCATCAAAACATTTTGCTGAGTGGTATGTAGGCTAATATTAATATTATTCAGTGAAATTAGTAATACTGTTGAAATGGTACCTTAATTTAATTTAAAATGAACAGTAGCTACCAAGCCACAGGAGGTGGAAGCCCCCCTCAAAATCTTTCACCTGCAGAGGAGCATTTGTGCATTTGTATATTTTAATAGTATGTTTGTGTTCTAATTACTGAAGCTGGCGTACACTTGGACCCTCCTCAGCAGTCCTCCAGCAGTGCCTTGCTTGACCCTCAGCAGTCCTCCAGCAGTGCCCTCACACCAGAATGTCATACCTAATGTCTTTTATTGTTTTATGCCTATTGATGGAAATGGATAAATAGGATTTCATTAAAGAGGCTTGCACAGCATCTCTGAAGCAAATTTGTTGAATAAATGAAATGTTTCATCATGGAGTGTGCCTGTTATTTGTCTACATTTTGTTTTAAAAGTAAAGGTTTACCTTTAACTGTATTCTTTGATAGAGATGTCACATAAAATATAAAGTGTCAATGTCATCAAGTGAGAGTGATGTTAGGCCCAGCTGATATAACTTCTATGATGATATGAATAATTTTAGGTTTAATTCTGTGAGTGCGGCGAACACAGAATGTACGAAATGGCTCTTACAAATTCAACACGTGTGTGTAATATGTGGCAAATGTAAGTTGGTGAAAATATAACAAATTGACTTGAGCATGAATAGATGCAGCCACTTAACCACTTGGCCAAAAGCTTTCTCTGTGAAAACTCTAGAATTCTTTTATCTGAAAATATTGTAACGACAGCGGTTTAAAAAAAAGTAGTTAAATTACTGGAAATTTGTCAACACTGACCAAAAACGTAAGGTAAATATTTTTTTGTTGTTGATACTGTCAACCTTGTTTTTGGACAACACAGACAGTCAGGCGGGAAGTGTGCGGAACGGTTTGTCTGACACTCTGTTTACTTCAGGTACGTATTCTTTGCAACACCGCTTGATTAGGCTTGATAGTTGGCCTGCCCGGGACCAGACTAGCTCCGAGGCCTATGCTGCCCCAATAATGCAGCGAAAATGAATGTTAGCGAGAGTCATCGTACCGAAATCTAGCACGGCTTATCGAAGTTAGCCGGGCTTTGCACTTAGCGGTGTTGATGGAATACCCCCCAGGTCCATGTAGAGCAGGTTTAAGGCCAGAATGACAAGCCTGACAGCAGCAGTTACAGATAGAGAGGCCACAGTTTTTAGAAAATAGAAAGTGAACTAGAAGTGTGCTCACGCTCACATCCTTCCAGCTATGTCCATTTATATATTCTCTATGAGGTTTACCCAAAATGACAACAGTCTGACAACCGGTGACTAGACAACGCCGCACCATGTGATTTGACTTGAACTCTGTCTGATACTCCTAGATGAGCCTAGGAGCTTGCCTAGCAAGTCCTTTTTCTTTTCTATCACAGATCCGATAATGGTAAGGAACCAACACTGAAATATCGGTGGTTGCACATACAAATTGATGTAATAAAGCTGTTGTTGCTGCTGGTTGTAGTTTGTCCAGACATTAACAGATTAGAATGAAACTAAAAGCTACATAACACATTTGAATCTAATACAGCTCAGGGTCTAGTTTCAAGTTTTTAGTAACTTACTTTCTTATCTGACTTATTTTGACAATCCAACTTCAGATTTAGACTAGTGCTTTTGACTCTGAAGTCGGTTTTCAGTCCAGTGGCTTTAATCATGTTTCTCTGATTGTTTAATCAGTCTGTCAATCACACCCATTGTCAAAGCAGATGGTCCAGTGGGTTGAACATGTACTCCGTTTGAGCGACCATACCTGAGCGGCTTTCGGTCGATGCACACCTTCTCAAAGATGTCCTTGAGGAACTGGGGGGTACTCTCCTGCACCACATGCTGCACCCGGAGCCGGGACTTGAGGTACTCCATGAAGCGGCGCAGGAAGCCCACAAAGTGCTCAGCTGTGCGTATGGTGCCCGGGACGGCCTCTGGAACAGCAACAGCACACGTAGGGCACACACAGCACACAACACAAATACAAAAAAGCACGAAATTGTACTACATTTTAGACCACTAATTTATTATGCATTATGTATTACTCAAAGTATTATGAAAGGCCTCTACAGTTAGCCATTAGACCAGCATGCACCACGTGATATTCAATGATTGTAATCAGAATAAGAAAAGACAAGTCAATGGAGTGGTGCCCCTTTAGTCCATATATGTGCATATGCTTGTATAGTACACACACAACGTGCAGACATTAAACAGACAGTAAAATCTGAGTTATGTACTAATAAGTAGGTTTTGTATTGCAATATTCTAATATAGTCTTTTACACAATATGTTGAGTTTGTGCAGCCCCACTACCAAAACTTCTTTGCTCCTAGTGCATGCAGTGAAACGTACCTTGGAGGATCTGGTCTGGTAACACGGGGTTGGCCAGGTACACATCTGTCTCTCGGGCCACCTGAGCTTCCTTCAGCCCCTCCACCAAACGCCGGTACTCCTCTCTCAGGCGCACAGCGTCAGTCTCCTTTATACTAAGAGACACAGTACAGGTGAAGTACAGCTTTGTTAAGACAAAAGCTCAATACTGCTTGACAAGTTTAATACACATACACATATTTATGGAGCAGTGACAATGACCACTTGCTTCTGTTCCACAAGTAAATTTTCCATTCAGTTTTCAACATTGTGAAAAATTCAAATATTAAAGGTCCCATGGCATGAAATTTTCACTTTCTGAGGTTTTTGAACGTTAATGTGAGCTCCCCTACCCTGTTTAGATTTTGGAGAAGGATTCATTTACAGTATTAGGGAACCATTAAGGAGCCATATAAAAGCATCAAGAAGTACCATGTCATGGGATCTTTAAGACACTGCGGAGGATAAGCAGCTACTGTATATCCATAACACGGTTGTTTTAAGTCCAAAAAGGCCATTTAAATCTATTTTGCTAAATGTTTTTTATAGCTTTGTGGTTTCAGAAACAGATTTGAAATACAATTTTAAGTCACTGGTGTGGTCATTAGCTACCATGTAGCTAATGACCACAGTAGCTAATATACATATACAAAATTTTTGTATATG
This sequence comes from Paratrypauchen microcephalus, assembly GCA_036785185.1. Classification (NCBI taxonomy): domain Eukaryota; kingdom Metazoa; phylum Chordata; class Actinopteri; order Gobiiformes; family Gobiidae; genus Paratrypauchen; species Paratrypauchen microcephalus. Next base: position 1,481,185 of record JAVJIX010000188.1, on the reverse strand, counting down.
TTTGTATATGTTTTTTGTATATATTTATGTATAATACAAGTACATTTTTAATGAATAACAGTACTATTTCTGTTTTTTCACATTTTTAAGACAAGTGAAAATGAGGGAGGGTGAAAAGTTGGGAGGGTCGTGTGGAGGAGGGGAGAGGGAAGGACAGGCCAGCAGAGGGCGCTGCTGAGAGCCGTACTTCTGAATGGTGTTGTGCAATGTGTCCACATTGTTCTGGCAGCGGTCCAGAGTCCTCCTGGTGATGTTCACACTCATGGAGTCAATGCACACATTGTCTACAGAACCAGAGAAGACACAGTCGGAGTTATGAAGAGGCAGTAGGAGCGGATTCTCACCTGCTGCTGTTGGAGCCATCACAACAAAGTCCTGCAGATGGCCCCACCTCCCCCTACTTGCAGATCATGCTAGTGAGCAACGCTTTTTAAAATCTTTTTGAGATATAAAGGGGACAGTATACTCCCAACAAACCCCTGCTCCATCCTCTCCTACAGAAAGGTTTAAAAAAATGTAATACAGGAGATACTGACCATTTTTTTTTATTACAATTATGGCAAAGATGATATGGCACACAAAAAGTACAGTACCAAAAAGTCCCCATAAATGTTATGGTTGAGTTTTAAGGACAAGATTAGATGCCTTCAATTATCCTAATTTTAAGGACTCTGTGCGTTATATTTTTTTCTGCACTGATGCAAAAACTTGGATCCATCTACAGCCAATACAGCTACCTTGTTGACATAAGATGGCTTGCAGCCAATTCAAGTCACCGGTTTGGTGACGTGTCACATATGCCCCCATCCTGGTCGACAAGTATTATTACTCTATGGACTAGTGATGGGCCAAATGAGTCGACACGTGTTGAGCTCAGCAAGTGATGCTTGCATCAAGCTGTGTATTTGTATCAACTCATGTGCCCAAAACATCTACTGTGTCATTTGGTGGAGTAACCCCTGGCTGCAGCTCGCAGATCTGGGAGTGGCTCAACCTGTGCGGAGCTCAACGTTTGACCCTGTCTACTTTACCAATAACAACCCAGGACAGTTCTCTCTATGGCTCTGTAACAACTGTCTCTGTCTGTATGTGTTACCAACATTACGCACAATCTAATGATCGGATTTCTACAAAAAAAAGATAGACAAGGACTCCCAGATGACTCCATTAACTTTTAAGCAAAATCGTTTTTTAGCCATGATTGATTGATTGGATTGATTGTTTTTATTTTTCATTTATTTTCAAGTGTCATCATTGGTTGCATTGAAGGGTACACAGTGTGAATAAAATATAATTTCACATGAATTAAGGGTGCTGTGAGATTGACCACCCCAAATAATGCTTATATTACTATATGTTGATTGTGAATCATTTCAGTGGCGTGTGACTGACGTTTCAATATGTTGTCTAATCTTTGCCACGAGAAGGCACCAGTGCAAAACTCTGAACCCAACCCATCAGGATGTGGCCAAACATTGAGCTCCACCCCACATTTCGCCCAACACAGATCTGCAGGCTGCAGCCAGGGGCACTTGGTTTGGTGTCTCGTGTTGGGAGCTCTCAGCTTGTTTAGAGCTGTTTGAGAGCGAGGCTCAAATCTGTCGCAGTGTCTCTGTTCATAACAGAACCACAGAGAAAAAGAAGACAGGCCTATTCTGTGTAGGCTCATTTTGATCAGTCCCAAGTGGAGCTCACTACAGATATACTATATATATAACTATTGTTTTATTTATCATTTATCATTTTCACAATCTTGTCATGTATCAAGTATATGCCTACTTTATTGTACAATAGACAGATTTTCTTTAATGACATAAGATTGCATTACTTTCTTGGGCATTTGTTGGATATCAGACCACATCTATCACAAATGAGTGTTCAGGTGTCTGAATGAACGAGCTAATGCTTCTGGAAAGGAAGCAGTTCATTTTTTAAACCACAAGATGGCGCTATAGAATGCGCTAACAGTGTTGCACACACCTTGAGGCCTCATCTACCCATCAATACTATGGACCGGTACAGGTTATTGAATAAGAACACCCCAAGTTACCCCTAGTTCAAAGAGGCCACTGAAATCAGAAAGCAAGGCACAACACAAAGAGTGTCAACCATGACATGAGTCTTTTTCCTTTCACACACCTGGGACACCAGAGACCACATGGGGCACTAAGCCACAGGGGGGCGTGGTCGGTTTGAGACCACCAGGCCACATTTTTAGAACAGGCATCTCCCACATCTACTTGAAACCTGCTCTTTTACTTCTAGTCTTACAACCCATCTGAAACCCAATGATGCAACTAAACTACACTACAGGGGGGTAAAAGTCAAACTCTCACCAATATTATGAGCCTCATCAAACACCACCACTGATTTCTTGGTAAGCTCCTTGGACACCAGGTCTGCAATCTTGGGGTCCAGCAGGTAGTGGTAGCTGTACACCACAATGTTGGCATGGAGGATCTAAAAGGCCAGAGGAAAACATATTGTGTCATCAGAACACAAGCTTTGCCAGAGTGAATGCCCTTTGCAGCTCAAAACATAACAGAAGACTTGTCCTGGGAAAAAAAAGACAGTAACTGTGTATCATATTTTGTTTTAGCAATGGTAAATAGGCACTAGTGTTGTTACGATACTAAAATTGCAAACTTGATTTCAAGGAATAGACTCAATACCAATTCCGATACCGCGATGATAATAAAAAAACACCCTTTAGACAATAGAATGTGATTTCCAACATTAAATCATAATACTTTCTTTTATATTTCCATGTGGATTTATATCTGTGTAATCCCTGGGCATGGGCGTATGCTAGTCTATGTGGTTTACTTGTTCTGATACAGCTAAAGATCATTCTATAGCCATCTAGGAAACGTTTATTTCAGTCCTGTGAATGTGACTTTTTTTAGTATCGATACCTGTTCAAATGAGTATCTAGTTTTGATACAAGTTTTAGTATCGATTAGTATCTGATTTTTTAATTACAGTTCAATACAGATGACTGCATTTTATACCTGCCTGTTCTTATTCAATGTAAGTGGATGAATGGCAGCTAGATTTCTTACTGTAAGACATAATTATGGAAATAGGAGAATATTAAATTTCTGTCATTGCTATCTCAGAGTACATACTGCATAGCGCGCCAGGTAATAGGGGCAGAAGCCTTTCCTGCGTCCATAGTTCTTCAGGTCATCAAGATTGTAGACACCCATGGGCAGAGGCACCTGGCGGCCCACAGCATCGAACTCCTGCACCCACAAATAGAAAATCACACACAGACCCCCACACAGACACAGACACCCACACAGACACCCACACAGACACCCACACAGACACCTACACAGACACCCACACAGACACCCACACAGACACCCACACAGACACCCACACAGAGCCCCACACAGACCCCCACACAGACCCCCACACAGACACAGACACCCACACAGACACCCACACAGACACCCACACAGACCCCCACAATTATCTTTTGGTTCTACCCTTTTCTTCACTGCTTTGCTTCTTTGTCTTGTCTAGTCTAGTGTTTTTATACCCTTGAGAGACTCTCTCTCTGCTCTGCTCTTCTGAACTTAAATTAACTATGGATTTTGGATTTGATAAAGTGGCCCCTTAACACAACTGACACAATTTTGTCGATGAGGAACGCAGGTTCCGGGGAACTTGTTTGCCCTCCTGGGACTTTCGCAGCCGGCTACACGATGGAAGGGTGGGAGAAGTGGCACGTCATGTGTCTGGTGGCTCTTTCCGTGGAGGACATAGAAGATACAGTATTTACCTATTTTGAACCATGATTGCAGGACTTTTGCTGATCAGATTAGGCATGGCCTTGATTTTTTTGGAAAATTCGAATTACTGAGGCAGCCATTCAAAGCCCCCCCTGACTACCCATAATGGTTGAAATAGGGTGCAAAGCTGCGAGCACTCAGACTGTAACAGTGAGCCGTGTTTTAGAGGGATCTGCGGCTTCACACCGCATGTTGGAAAACATCATGGAAAGGCTTGCAGTCATTGACCACAGGTTGGATGGACAATGACCGGCCTTGAGACCAACATGGATAATAGAGAGTAGTGTGGAAACTGAAATACAGCTTCTCACCACACCCCAAACAACACGAATTTTACCATACTGGCCGTCCCCAGCCAGCACTGGTCTCGGCCAAGGCTGGCTGGAATCAACTCCCCCAGGGATTACAGCAGGGAGACGCTCTCTCCCCCCAGAATTGAACTGATACCTGCGATCAATGGACCCACCCCAGTATGGCCGGTGAGTCTGTTCAATCCAGCGCCCACTGACTTCAGGATCCGGCTCTTGTCTACGTTGGGTTAACTCCATCCCCCTCTCCTCCCTGGTTGCAAGTCTAGTCATTTTGACTATGTGCTGATGTCACGGAGGTTTTTTTTGTGTGTGTGTACTTGTCCCATATTATGCCCCAGGTCTGGGGGTTGTTCCCGTTTTTTTTCTCCTCCCCATATCCTCATATTATGCTGCATTGTTTTCTTCATCTTGCTACCTGTTTTCTGGTCCGGTCCATGTCTAGCCCCCCCATGTCATATTTCACAGTGTGTTTGTAATGTATGGATGTGGTGACAGGTCTCATTTCGATTCCTTTGTATGTCTAGTACATGTGAAGAAATTGACAAATGAAGGCATTCATTCATTTAATCATAAAGACACCCCCAAAGACACACCCACAGACAGTGCAGGAAAAGGAGCAGAGGTCTCACCTCGTAGAAGTGGCACACAGGAAGGCTTGTGTTGCTATGGCGTTGGGCTCGGATGTAGGAGGCTGTCATACTGTGACACTTCCCATCTACCTCTTTGCCAAAGCGCAGAATGCTCACCTGGAAACACATGGTAGGGTATCAAAGTTTATGTCTAGTATGTGTAGCTGAAATGAAATGAATGAATGAAAGCTTTGTATGGGTTCTATTCAATACATCAATACACATTTGAGAGTAATAAATGGTTGCATTTTGTCATGTGTGAGCTTTTAGAAAATTAAGAGACAATTCAATATGTGAACTGTTTCCCTTCTCACAGGAATGTAAAGTGTTCTGCAGATTTACACATGATTTTCTTTTATACACTAATCTCTAACACACACATCAAAGTTTTCATTCACACATTCAAAGCTCTCCACAGCTGTGCACAAACCCATTTCAAACGGCATGCATCATCTCCCGCTACACTCTCTGCCCACCATCCCTCCTTTGTCCTGCCAATTTGTCTTTTAGTCCTCCAGGTACTCCTCGAGTCTGGATAAAGAAGTGGACTAAGTGAGTGTGATGTCATCCAGGGTCAGAAAGAATCGGAAGGGCCTCCATGAATACTTACTATTTGGAACATGGCAGCTAGCGCCTTAGTCATGTCCATTTATATACTATGGGTACTCCCCAATTTAGCAGATCTATATATACTATATATATATATACACTATATATATATATATATATATACACTATATATATATATATATATATACACTGTATATATATATATATATACACTATATATATATATATATATATATATACATATATATATATATACATATATATATATACATATATATACATATATATACAATAGTGCTGTAGCCTCATGCTTTGTATTGCATTATACTTGCACAGTGTTGTGCTAAATTTAAGTATTCTGTAATAGATATTTATTTAGATTTTTGAGTGCCTATTTGTATGCTCTTGCTGTTCTTGAACTGTGCATTGCAACACTATAATTTCCCCATTGTGGGACAGAGGAGTTGGACTCACCTCTGGGTGGATGCACAAGTTCTTTCTGGAGGACAGAGCCAGAGCCAAGAAGTTATTGCTTTCTCCTGTTTGTTTAGTATAAAACTCCATCAGCTTTCTCAGTTCCTCCACAACCTATGCACACAATATTTCAATAATGCAGCTCATTAATTTAAAAACAGTGGAGATGGGCGTTGAACTTATACCACCTTCTCAATCTCTGGAACAGTTCTGGAACAGTAGATGAGCTTGGTCACATCCAGAGGGAAAGCCTTTGGGAGAGAAAGATTAAGATTAAGACTTTACTGATCTCACACACAGTGACACACAGGAGGCATTCCCGTGAAGGGTCTTGTCCAAGGACCCACACCGGCTTGCTCATTGCCGGGGGGAGATTTGAACCCGGGGGGACCTGGTGACTTACCAGTTGAGCTAACCAGCCGGTTGAGAAACACTTGAGTACTTCTGTTTAGGCCAGAGGAAAGAGCTAAAATCCACAAGAGATTAGAGCTTTCAAAAGTATTGAAAGTCAGATACTAATCGATACTAAAACTAGCATTAAAACTAGATTAGTGTTGTTTTTTATCATCATTGTGGTATCAGAATCGGTATTTAGAGTTTAGTCTGTTCCCCAGTATCAAAATTGTTTGTTTGTTGAATTGTTGCTGTTTGAAATGTTTGTATTTCTGTAATTCTAAAAGAGACTCACCCTTTGGTAGGCCACAATCAAAGAGAGGAGGGAGATGGTCTTCCCGGTTCCTGATGGCATTTCCAAAACTCCATGACCCTGAAGGACAACATGCCGGATCACCAGCACAGGGGAATAAGTTTTTAGGGGACACAGTACAGAAGTACAGAGGGTTTATCATTTCATTTAACCACTCACACACAAAGATTTGGGACATTGTAACTTTCGGACATTGTAACCACTTTCCTAACACCTACACCAGGGGTCTTCAAGTAAATTTCCCTGAGGGCCAAAACATTTTCACAAAAAAATCTGCCAAAAGACAACATTTTATTTGCCAAAATACAATGGTAAATCCAACACTTGATTAGCAATTATAGATTCCACAACAACTAACTAAAAAATGTGTTTATTAAAAGCATACAATATTTATTTTTCAGTTACTACTGCATTTGTGGAAAATCTCAAATTGTGTAAAGCTGATTAAAACACTACCACAGCAGAACTGCACTGTAAACATAACCAATGAAAAACATCTCTTTAACGAGGGAAGTGGCATCGATGTGAAGAAGCCATTTTTCTGAAATCTGGATTGTAATGTGTAGTAGCAATCCTAAAACACTGTCCAAGGTGCACATCTGTCAGGCTGTTTCTGTCCTGATTTTTAATATTGTTCATGACAGAAAAAGATGCCTCATATGCCCGGGTCTTCAATAGACGGACTGCGGGCCAACTCCAGACCCTGAGGGGATCAGGACTGGCCTGCGAGACCCGTACCCCGATTTGAACAGGGCAATTTAACTGTATAAGGTACCAACAATGAAAGTCAAACTCCCCCATCAACTCTAGGTGTAACACCTAATAACCATTGGATAATATGAGCCACAGTGTTGTAGTAATGTGTTACAAAAGTCACAAATTACTGTAATGTGTTGCTTTTTGCTGTAACACTGTGTTTGCTGTGTGTTCTGCCTTTCAGGCGTTTAGTTAATTTTAATGCATATACTTTTATTTTGAAATCTGTGCTTTTATTTTGGTACTCCACATCAGTCAGTGGAACCAGAAGTGTGAAAAATAAGAGAGGAGAGAGGAGAACACAACAGCTAAAAACCAAACTTAGTGCAATTCCTAAAGAAGCAATGCCTTTTCACTCTGCATTCAAAAGAGGAGCATTAAAACAGATGTTTTATCATTGAATCAGACTCCACTGAATGTGTGATGAGTTAATTGAGCGTCATGAGCTACATTTAGATTGCCAAATCCATATTCCCAGTTATTTTGGTGTGAGTAACATTCACGACCTGTCACCCTAGGGTGCTCGACACACCCTATTTAAGATGGCCACCTTTAGCTCTTACTCCATTTTGCCTGATGAAGGCCTAGGGCCGAAACGTTGCATGTCTTAATAAACTTCTCATTTTGCAAGTAAGACAGAGTGCGGGATTGTTTTCTCCTGGTGTGAGTAACTTAAAAGTAATGCAATGGTAGTGTAATGCCTTACATTTCAATAAAGTAATATTGTAATGTAACAAATTACTTTGAAATGACAGTAACAAGTAATGAATAATGCATTACAGTTTTGAAGTAACTTGCTTAACACTGATGAGCCAATATTATACACCTCTCTTGGCATACAGTCCTCAGTCAGGGTTGTGTAATGTTCCCAGGGTTATTCATGAAACAGCAGCATGTACGCACTCACTGCAGTGAGTCGAGTACATGTTGCTGTTTTATGAGTTCATGATGATAACTTGGGATGAAGATGGCCTGCAGTATTAATGGGGAACACCAGTACTTTTCACAATTGGAGGTACCGATGTTCTCCCAGGGAACAGCGATACTGGGGAAGACTGGGCTGACTGCATTTGACTAATGACAATGTGACAGAATGATGGCATAACTTCTTGAATTGAAATAAGAATCTTATAATTTTGTGCTGTATAGTACACCCAGAAAGTTGTAAGTAAATCCATGTTGTTCCTCTGTAACATAATTTAAATCCAAAACTTTGCTGTATCTTTCTTGAATATTTCAAACACTCCGCTGGGAAAATCAGCCCACTCTACATGATCTTTGTTTTTAGTTAACTATTTTGTAAATCAAGACATGAACATTAATAAAAGACAAATTATGTGCCTTCTTTCCCCGAGGTCATTACCGTTACCAACAAATTTGCTTGACAGTGTTGACAAGTGCCCAATCCCTCCTAAACCATTATGCAGGAAAAAAGGGGCATTACCTTCAACACGTTCACTTTGGATTGGCTCTTCGGTTGCTATGGTACTTTGCCCCTATAACTAGTAGCCTCAATGAGCTTCATTTGACTAGAGCCAAACACTATGGATGTCATATTCGCTTCCATTACGTACCCTTATATTATTATTATTATTATTATTATTATTATTATTATTATTATTATTATTATTATTATTATTATTATTATATTAAAACTGTTGAGTAAACTACAGAAGTGAGTGTTTCCCCTCTTCTGCCTAATTGCTCATTCTTGGACAGACCTTAGCGTCCAGGGTCCTCTTGAGCTCCAGCATGTAGGAGTACTGCTCTGGGTAGATGTAGTCATACGGGAAGTAGACCAACAGGCCATCGATGTTCAGCCTGAAACACAAAGCATCAGCTCATTCAGCCTAGCAGTTCAGCAGTTAATCAAGTTTCCTACAGTGCACAATCACTCAAACATGCATGAATATTTAAATACACCTTTGACTTAGGTTGACCTTTGACTTGATTGTGGTAGAAATTGGATCATGATCTCCTCACTTGAACAATCTTCTATTTTGGTGACATTGTGATAATTTAAATTGTCAATTTGCACTTCTACCACCCTTCTGGTGAGCCTCTAAGGCTCAGGATGAGTGATGGCTGGATTAAACAGACAAGTGTGAACTTTCCGGAGTAGCTGACTGTGAATAGAAGACTACATCCACACGGCAACGCAACGCAGGATTTTTTCTTACCAGGTAAAAAAAATATCACGTCCACACTGGGAACGGATCAGTAAAATATCACGTACACATGGCAATGGAACGCTTGCTGAAAACGACGCAATACACATGCCACGCCTCTATGTGCGCTGTAAGCCCGTCCCACCGGATACTCCAGAACAATAGAAGAAGTAAGGCGCATGCACCCCTTTTTCTACCTGCGCGAAATGCACATCGGACACAACAACAAGAACACGAAGATGGCAGCGAAGATGGCAGCGAAGATTGCAGCGACTACACAAGGAAAAAATGAATCTCTTGTCTGGACCGACGATGAAGTGGAGTTACTCCTGCGAGTGACACTTAACTACAAGACCAGTATGTTGTGCTGTAATCGTATGCGCCTCACCTAGTTAATATAACTGCAGTACATTTTCTTTCAATAACGCAAGTAAACTTAGCAGTGACTGCAGCACTGCTACTACTGCGACTCTGGTGTCCGCCATGGTCGCGGTCTTGTTACGAATGAATGTTGAGCGCGAGGCTGCTATTTGTACTGGCCATGTGGTTGTGACGTAGGCATAAACAAATCCGTTCTACTCGTCCAGACGACTCCACAACGGTAACGTTGCCAGAGTTTTCCACTCTGGAACCCATTCCCAAAAAATATAATTTTGGGGTACCCAGAACGCTGGTGCCATGTGGACGCGAGAGCGAAACGATAAAAAACTTTATTGGATTCACTCTACAACGTTGCCATGTAGACAGGGCCTAAGAATCACTGTTGATGCTCAATAAAGCACAAGTCTTTGGATAGCTGTCCTGTGGCTCGTGGCGGTACAGGCTTGCGTCACTCCATTTGGTGTGTCTTGCCAAGCCTGTATCACACCGAAGTGGCCTGCGTGGTAAGAAGAAGGGTGGATGGCTGTTTTGGTGGAAAAGAGGTGGCGTAATCCTGGCCATATTACTGTGAAGGAGCGTATCTGTGCACCGGACATTGAACTTATGGTTGTGGCAATGCGTCCATATTATTTACCGAGGGAATTTACTTCTGTCCTGTTCATCTGTGTTTATATATCTCCATCAGCGGATGAAGAGGTGGCCTGTGACAGAATACACACTGTGGTCGCTGGACTGCAGTCTAAACACCCGGAGGCTTTATTACTGATTTCTGGAGTATTTAATCACGCTTCCTTGGACAGTGTGTTACTCACATTTCATCAGTATGTGGATTGTAAAACTCGAAACTATAGAACTCTGGACTTGCTGTATGCTAATTCTAAGGAGGCATACTGTGCCACTGCCCTGCCCCCACTGGGACAATCAGACCACAATCCGGTCCTGTTAACGCCTCAATATGTCCCTGCCGTGAAGAGGCACCCTGTCATCACTAGAACTGTAAGGAAGTGGAGTCAGGAAGCCAGCGATGTCCTCCAGGACTGCTTTGAGACCACAGACTGGGATGCACTCCATGGGGAAAACATCGACAGCATGACGGACTGTGAGGATACAGCCATCCCCACACACACTGTCCACTGTTACCCCAACAACAAGCCCTGGATCACCAGCCAGCTGAAGGATCTACTTAATAAGAAGAAGTGGGCCTTCAACTCTGGTGACAAGGACGAGGTGAAGAGGGTGCAACGGCAGCTGAAGGTCCAGCTAAGGCAGGGCCAGGAGGCCTGTGGGAGGAAATTGGAGGCTAGACTCCAACAGAACAACACCAGAAATGTGTGGAAAGGAATGAATGCCATCACAGGTCTTTCCATGACAAAGTAGCAGGACAATAGCCCAGACAGATCAAACCTACTCATTTTGCATTTTAACAGTTTCTCTTCTCCTGGCACCCCCATCTCTACACCTCCCAAACGCCCTACCCACACCTCGCCACAGACCTTTCAGATGTCCTTTCATCAGCCCATCACCTCTGCTCCCACACCCCATGGAGGAAACCAGCTCAGTGTCTCTGTCACCTGCGCAGGTGAGAAGGCAATTGGAGAAAGTTCACCAAAACAAGTCTCCAGGACCAGACTAAATCAACCCCCGTGTGCTGAGTACATGTGCAGCACAGCTCACGGGGATCCTGCACTTTCTCGTCACACTGAGTCTGAAGCTTGAAAGGATACCGGTGTTATGGAAGACCTCCTGCATTGTGCCAGTGCCCAAGAAGCCTGTCCCATCTGGACTCAATAACCTCAGACCAGTTGCTTTGACATCTCATGTCATGAAAGTGTTTGAGAGACTTGTTCTGGCTGAGGTCAGACCCTTGGTGGCTCCATCCCTGGACCCACTACAGTTTGCATATCAGGTCCACGTGAGTGTGGAGGATCTATCTTCTGCAGCGGGCTCACTCTCACCTGGATAGTGTTAACGGCTCTGTGAGGATATTGTCCTTTGATTTCTCCAGTGCCTTTAACACAATCCAGCCCTCTTTGATTCAATTCAATTGAAAGCTTTATTGTCATATGCACAGTAAAGAAACACGTTTCCCTGTACAATTAAATTCTTACTTTACTCCCCACTCTGGATGCCGATATGGAGCAAAAAATATATCTCGATATATTTTCTTATATCTCAATATACGATATATATCTCGATATCTGTACAGGAAAAATAAACCTTCAAAAACTACTGCAAAAACAAATATGCCAAATTCCACGAGGTCTTTTTTTTATTGAAGTGCAACTGAAGTGCAGGTCATGTAGGAACAAAGTGCTTCTGCGACATAAAAAAAAAAAAAATCCCTGTATAGAAAAATAATTTAACTGTAAAATAAATGAAGAAATAATACATGCCTAGTTTTTATTCAAAAACTCAACTCAAGCTCATCTTTGCATTAACTCTCTTAACCAGAGGATAACCATGAGCACCTTTAGCAGAGGAAGCTCAGGATGTTCCTTATTTTAATTGATCCATGTTCCTTATTTTAATAGATCCATGTTCCTTATTTTAATAGATCCATGTTCCTCACCAGTGATCAGGAGCTCTGATGTTTCCCACTGCGCAGATCAAACCAAACGTTTCCAAATACGATTGTACAAGTTTTACACTGCAGCAGATTAATTTAAAATCTTCTGCATAAATAAACTTTACATTACTAAACTTTACAACATATAAACCATAACTACTATAGAGCCACTTCAGCACGTCTGAGATTATAATGTGTTTAATGAGATTATGTGTTTAATGCCGCTTTGCGCACATTTCTCCTGTGTGAAATCAATAAAAAGTCAATCTTCTTCTAATCCTTAATCACTGTAAGGCGCTTTGTGTTACATTTTTTGTATGAAAAGCGTTTTATAAATAATGTTTGATTGATTGATTGATTTGTTTACGTTTTGTAGAAACAAAACTACATGTCTCATTTGCATAAAATATAAACGCAACCCCCCCCCCCCCCCGTGCCTTAAACCCAAAGTATGGAGTGAGTTTTTTTTGAGAGGAGTTCTGTATCCTCCGGGATGTTGTGGGGCCGCACGCGAGGGGGAGGTTGGGGGCGAGCGGGAGCGCACAGAGAAGGCAAACAAGCGAAATCAGAATTAAATATAAACATTATATCGATATACAGTGGTACCTCACCTTACGAAATTAATTCGTTCCAGAAGTGGTTTCGTAACGTGAATTTTTCGTAAGTTGAGTAGCTATTTCAATGGAAAAGGCCTGATTCGTTCCAAGTTTGTTTTTTTTTTATAGTGTAACATTTTTGATAGTGTAACACTGTGTCCTGCGTAGAGGCTGTAGACCCAGGACTAAACGTGGACTACAGTGAACCCTCGTTTATCGCGGGGGTTAGGTTCCAGAAATAGCCCGCAATAAGTGAAATCCGCGAAGTAGGACAATTTTATATTTTACAATTATTCTACATGTTTTAAGGCTGAAAACGCTTCACCAGACACATTATACACCTTTCTGAGACTGGTATTAACATTTTCTCACATTTTTCTCTTGTTTAAACACTCAAACTTTTGTAGATTTTCATTAAAATATATTAATAGTGGGGCGGGGGCACGTGACACGCGGGCACGTGCGCGCGGGCACGTGTGCGCGGACATGTGCGCGCGGACACGTGCGTTTGTTTTGGTACCACATATCCATGCCATGTGTGAAAGTCGAGTGGAAAGCGACCTGGATATCATTTTGGGCAAGACTCAAGCCAATGCTAACAGTGCCAAACCGCTAACAGACGCCTCTGAGCACCACAAGACCAGGTAAGACCAACCTGCGCTCACAAGAGTTGGTTGCATTTCACCCCGGGTCCAAAATCAGACCGCTATCAATGCGTCGCCAATACTCCACAGCTCTCTAGGACGGGGCCGACCCCGTCCTAGAGAGCTGTGGAGTATTGTGGAGTATTGGGTTCGTCCTCTCGTCCTCTCACGGGGAAGAGCCACTGTCTCCTCTGTGCGCGCGAGTGTCCTCTCCCCGCTGCGGCTCCCCCGGACGCTCCATGTTGATTCTTGGCTCTTCCATGGTCCGGCTCGCACTCTCTTCCATGGCTCGTGCAAGTAAACAAAGGCCACACCTCCTGTCACCCAGGCGCTCTCGTGAAGGAAATCAGAGACTCTGTCCCTACCATCCCTGGTCTAGACCTGGTTTAGTCCTGGTTTAGACCTGGTTTAGTCCTGGTTTAGACCTGCTTTAGACCTGGTTTAGTCCTGGTCTAGTCTCTTAGCTAATCAGGGCGCAGGACAGAATGTTACACTGTAAAAAAAAAGTTACACTATAAAAAAAATTGAAAAAAAAAAAAAAAAAAAATTGGAAAAAAAAATCCGCGAAACAGCGAGGCCGCGAAGAGTGAACCGCGATACAGCGAGGGTTCACTGTATACCAGTCTAAACCAAGGTCTAAACCTGGACTGGACCAGGTCTAGACCTGGACTAAACCAGGACTGGACCAGGACTAAACCTGGACTAAACCAGGTGGATTAAAGCCCCGCGTGCGGGTCTATTTCCTGGTTTCGTTTCGAGTCACGGCTGAGGCGAGCAGCGAGGAGGGGAGGGGACCGCACGCAGTCTGAGCGCATGAACAAACGCATGCAAGAGCCGCGGTGGTCTAATCTTGGATTAGACCTGGTTTAGACCTGGCACCTGGTTTAAATCCAGTCTGAGAAAAGCGTATAATGTGTGTGGCTGAGGGCGCATTATTTGAATTTTTGAGATTTCGCGTTTCGTAACTTGAATTTTCTTTTGTATCTAAAGACCAAAATTTAACGTGAAGGCGTTTCGTAACTTGAAATTTTCGTTTGTTGGGTCTTTCGTAAGGTGAGGTACCACTGTATATGATATGTCAAAATCTGTATCGAGTTTAACAAATTCTCAATATATTTTAAATATCAAGATATCGCCCACCCCTATTTACTAAGTGTCAGACAGGCCTCAGTACGTCCGACTGGGGACCACCCTGTCTGACACGGTGGTCAGTAATGTAGGAGTCCCCCAGGGTACAGTCCTGTCTCCGTTCCTGTTCACTACGTACACCTCTGATTTCCAATATAGCTTCAGGTTCCGCCATCTGCAGAAGTTCTCTGATGACTCTGCGGTGGTTGGGTGTATCAGGGATAGACAGGAGCTGGAGTACAGGATGCTGATTGCAAATTTTGTGGAGTGGTACCAGACAAACCATCTGCTCCTACCATCCAGGGCCATGACATGGAAATAGTGGACTGCTGTTGTTCATATGGCGTCCATATGAACAACAGGCTGGACTGGAGGGACAACTGTAATGCTGTGTACAAGAAGAGCATGAGCAGACTCTACTTCCTGAGGAAGCTCAGGTCTTTCAATCTGTTCAGTAAGTTACTGGAGATCTTCTACCAGTCTGTGGTTGCCAGCGCCCTGTACTTCGCGGTGGTCTGCTGGGGGAGCAGCACCAGTAAAAGGGACATTGGGCAGATTGACAAACTGATCTGCAAAGCTGGTCACGTGATCGGCTGTGAGCTGGAGACATTTGTCACAGTGAGGGACAGGAGGACACTGGACAAACTGCTCTCCACCATGGACACTTCTGCTCACCCACTGCACCAGACCATAGAGGGACAGAGGAGCTCATTCTCCAACAGGCTCCTACAGCTCCGCTCAAACAGTGAGAGATACAGGACGACATTCATACCATACTCCATACAAATGTACAACAACTCACCTTATGTAACAGATAATACTCCCTACAACTGTATATAGCTGGGATTGGGCATCTTATTTGATACTGTATTTTATATTTTATTACTTACTTTTCTATTTTATTCAGATTTGTACATATATCATTTTTTATTTTTATAATTATATTTCATCTGACACTGGTCTATTTCTCTTTGGTTGCTATTCCATCGATTTTTTGTTACCCTCTCCTTACCCCTCCCTTATATATTATATTTGATGAATGAGCTAGTGTACCCAAAACAATTCCCCTTGTGGATCAATAAAGTTTGTCTAAGTCTATGTTTAAAAGTGCTAAAGTAAAAAAAAAAAAAAAAAAACTAAACCAGAACTAAAGCAGAACTTATCAGGGTGGCACAATCAACTCTAAACTAGAGAAAAGGGAAAACCAGAACTGAACCAGGATAATTGAACCAGGACTAAACCAACACTAAATCAGAACTGAAACAGGACTGAACCAGGACTGAACCAGGAGAACTGAACCAGGACTGAACCAGAAGAAATGAATCAGAGGGACTGAACCAGAGGGACTGAACAGAGACTAAACCAGGAGGACTGAACCGGGTCTACTGAACCAGAACTAAACCAGGATTTAATAACAACATAGTGGACTTCATGATATTTCACTGTAGGTCTAATGTTTTCCTGCTCTCCAAGCATCACGTTACCCTGACACCACAGCTCCTACTCTCTCCGTTCATGTTTGATAAAGATATAATAATTTACTGACAAACTTACTTCATTTGTGGTTTTAGGGAAAATGACACCACTTCTCTTGCTTCTTATCGTCTTTTTGACTTTTTAGAGCAACATCTAGTAAGTTATAGTAAAGTTATTCATGTTTTGGAGCGAGAACGGTGTGCATTTTCGGAAGCATTGTATCTGCCTGATCCGTAGCACCGGAAGCAGCGTTTGTTGGTGTCTGTACTGGCGTGTGACCAGCGCCCTCCACGGTCAGTGTGAGTACTACAAGAACAGCAGATCGACCCCCACAGCCCATTGATCCAATATCGTCGGACCCTCCTCCATTGATCAGTATTGTGATACTGGGAGCAAGTTTTCTCTGCGTAAACCATTCATTTAACCTTGTTTTGAGAGTAACTGAAATAAACACAAAAATATTAATACATAAAGTACACTACATAACTTTCATGCAGTGGTTGGTAGAGTAACAAAAAAGTGTATTCAAGATTAATGTTACTCAAGTTCAAAGTAGTGGTCCAAGAAATTACAAAACATATTAAGAGTAACTTCAACAGTAACTGTCTGATCTATAATTAGGTCTATCTGATTTATAATTTAATATTCATGTAATGGGAGGACGAAATGTTAAATAATGCCCAAAATCTGGTATCTGATAGACGAAACTTAAAGCATTTTTAACTTGTAGACTTACTCACAGTGGCAAGAGGAACTGGCAGTTTTTACTCAAGTAAGAGTACTGTTACTTCAATTTAAAAAAAATACTTAAGTGGTAAAGGAGCAAAAGTATGCTGGTAGAAAAGTACAATTTCTTTAAAACAGAGCCAGGGCAGAGGGGTGGAGAGGGTCGTTAGACGTTGAATAGGGGGTCGAAACAGCCGTCAGAGTAATTTGAAAAACAAAGAGACAGATTAGGGGGATCGTTTTCAGAGCTTTTGTCATTGTAGGACGCGCCTCCCGGCAGCTAGATATAAGCAGGGTCTAACCAGTACAATAACCAGAGCTGACGAAGCCTCTCGGATGAGCGGCGAAACGTTTTCAACCAAACAAACTTTGTCCAGTTGACAAATTGAACTTCTCCTTTGATCACAATTTCTTTAAAAAGTTACTGAAGTAAATGTAACTTAGAAAATTTTACTGAGTACTGTACTACACACCTCTGCTTTCTTGTTCAAGTCTGTGTAATCCCTCATGTGACGAGAAGTTGCTGAAGGTGAAAATAAGACATTTCAACTCCCATCCAGGCCAGTAGTGTCAAATTGAAGATGACTTTTGGAAGGGGGTCAAAACATTAGTTAAACCAAACATATTTGTCAATTGCCATGGGGGTGTATAAAAATACTTTTAAAATAGGTTATATATCCTATAGTTATTTGGAATGACCTGCCTGCTTTTCTTTAGCTGATTTTAATAATAATTCATAGCATTTATATAGCGCCTTTCATGACACCCAAACGCTTTACAGTTCATTCTTCATTCGCTCCACACTTGGTGGTGGTAAGTGACTTTCTGTAGCCACAGCTGCCCTGGGGCAGACTGACAGAAGCAAGGGTGCCAATCTGCGCCATCGGCCCCTCCGACCACCTCCAACACTCACACACACACTCCACTTTCATACTAGACAAAGTGGGTGAAGTGTCTTGCCTAAGGACACAACAACAGTTTTTTTTGTGACTGGCGCCCCCCTGTGGCACCTGGAATTCCCAGTGTCTCCCACCCAAGTACTAACCAGGCCCTGCTGAGCTTCTGAGATCTGACGGGATCAGGCTTTGACAAGCAGGTATGGCCACGATTTTATCACTTATTTATTTTGATTCTATTTTTTATTTATTTATTTAAATTCATTGAATTGTTTACATCATTATCTGTCTTTGTATGCCTTCTGTTTGCTATTTTTATGATTTTTGTATTGTTCTTTGCTGCTTGTACAGCACTTTGTAAACCTTGTTTTTAAAAGTGCTTTATAAATAAAGATTCATTATTATAGCAAAATGGATGGCAGATAGAGAGCAGTGCTGTGGGCTCTCGACTCTTAGCTCACTCTTTGTGTGTCTCTGCCAATAAGTTCCACTTGAGCTCAATGAGTGCCCAAACTTGTTTAAATCAGCTGAGCAGATACGTCACACATCATGTTACCACTCTAAGGAAGACTTGATATGGTATATCAGGTTTGAAAACAAATTAAAACAGATTCTGAAAAATATCTACTAAAATAAATAATTGGAAGACCAAATGAACCTCACAGGACAGTCAGTCTGCAGGTGTAGACACTGGAAACCCAAGTTCAGTTGTGATTGCAATACTTTTTGTAAAATTTAAAAAAAAACACACACACACACTGTAACTTCATTGACCCTCTGTTGTCTCTGGATCCGACCCGGATGACTCAGACATGTGACATACATGTGATATAAATGTATGATTTATTGACAGTTGACACATGTACAGTGGGACTCTCATCCTCATGTAGTTTTTGGTCCTGCTGTATGGTGCACACATCTCAGCTCACCTCTCCTTAGCAGCTCTTTTTTTTTTATTAGACATGCCTTGAGTATTCACTTGAATCTTCAGCTTAAAATAAAACAGTCCAGTTAAATAAGCACTTCTAACATTATGACATCATATACAGTATCTCACAAAAGTGAGTACATCCCTCACACTTCTGCAAACATTTAATTATATCTTTTCATAGGACAATGAAGAAATGACACTTTGATACAATGTAAAGTAGTCTGTGTACAACTTGTATAATAGTGTAAATTTATTGTCCCCTCAAAATAACTTGACACACGGTCTAAATGTGTAATAATGTATAATGTCTAAACCGCTAAAAATCTCCAAATTGGGTCCAAAGAGTCAATATTTTGTGTGGCCACCATTATTTTCCAGCTCTGCTTTAACCCTCTTGGGCATGGAGTTCACCAGAGCTTCACAGGTTTCCACTGGAATCCTCTTCCACTCCTCCATGACGACATCACAGAGCTGGTGGACGTGTGGGACATGCTCTCCTCTACCTTCTGTTTGAGGATGCCCCACAGACGCTCAATAGGGTTTAGGTCTGGTGACATGCTTGGCCACTCCCATCACCTTTACCCTCAGCTTCTTTAGCAAGGCACTGGTCGTCTTGGAGCTGAATTTGGGGTTGTTATCTTGTTGGAATACTGTTTCCAAAGGGAGTACACAGTACATGTTGGCATTCATGGTTCCCTCAATGAACTGTAGCTTCCCAGTGCCGGCAGCACGCATGCAGCCCCAAACCATGACACTCCCACCACCATGCTGGACTGTAAGCAAGACACACTTGTCTTTGTACTCCTCACCTGGTTGCTGTCACACACGCTTGATACCATCTGAACCAAATAGGTTTATCTGGGTCTCACCACAGAACATGCTTCCAGTAACACATGTCCTTAGTCTGCATGTCTTTAACAAACTGCATGCTTTATTGTGCATCATCTTTAGAAGAAGCTTCGTTCTGGGACAACATCCATGCAGACAGTTTGATGCAGTGTGCAGCGTATGGTCTGAGCACTGACAGACTGATGCCCCACCCCTTCAACCGCTGCAGCAATGCTGGCAGCACTCATACATCTATTTCCCAAAGACAATAGCCGTTTCCCAATTCAGAGAGTGCACGGTTCGGAGCGTGGTCTCAGCCTGCAGTCAAGGTGGTGCATACTCGCTCAGCCCTGAGTGCAGTCCGTGGATCGCATGGGCGTCTGTGAAATGGAACAGCTCCCGCCTCAGCTCAATGAGCCGGGTGGTCTGCTCCTTGTTCCCTTAAGACAAAAATATTATTCTCTTGCGACTAGTAATACTTGGAATTGGGACATGGCGATACTGTAGAATATCCAGCATTACAACAGCAAAGGAAATATAGAAGTGTAAGGGGAAAAGCATGTGAACGGTAATACAGGTGCCGTGAACTATGCCGTTACGGCTACCGTCACACATGTTTAGCGTAGTTTATGAAGAGTTTCATGTAGCATAGTTGTAGGTGAGGTGAACCAGTACGTATATTTTATAGTGAAGTCGCAACTGTCACATGGCGATGTCGCTGGCGAGTCCATCTTTGTAGTCATATATCCTGCCGCGCTGTGCATGCTGGGGCTTTTGAGTGTGCGAAGCGTGCATGTTTACACACTTGGTCCATGCCCCGATTTCCATGGAAACGACTTTGGTCTTCGGACTGCGTGTTAACTGTGCATGGGACAAAACGAAATGGGACAGCAGTTGTCACGCCGGATGTGACGCACATCCCCTTCAAACCACGCTCCGAACCGTGCACTCTCTGAATTGGGAAATGGCTAAAATCTGGATATGACACGCACGTGCACTCAACTTCTTTGGTCGACCATGGCGAGGCCTGTTCTGAGGAGAACCTGTCCTGCTAAATCGCTGTATGGTCTTGGCCACCGTGCTGCAGTTTAGTTTCAGGGTGTCAGCGATCTTCTTGTAGCCTAGACCATTTTATGTAGAGCAACAATTCTTTTTTCAGATCCTCAGAGAGTTCTTTGCCATGAGGTGCCATGTTGAACTTCTAGTGACCCTTACGAGAGCGTATGAGAGCGATAACACCAAATTTAACACACCTGCTCCACCTACACACCTGAGACCTAAACACTAACACCAAGGAGGGAAAATGGCTAATTGGGCCCATTTTGGAGATTTTCGCTTAGGGGTGTATTCACTTTTGTTGCTAGCAGTTTAGGCATTAATGGCTGTGTGTCGAGTTATTTTGAGGGGACAGTAAATTTACATTACACAAGCTGTACACAGACTACTTTACATTGTATCAAAGTGTCATTTCTTCATTGTCCCATGAAAAGATAATTAAATGTTTGCAGAAGTGTGAAGGGTGTACTCACTTTTGTGAGATACTGTATAATACATGTGTTTAGTTATAAAGGCATAAAGCGGTTGATAGATTCAAAGTTGAAGTAGTCCACAGCTGCTTTCACAACCCTTTCTAGTGGAGAGTATCCAGAACTCTACTCTGGAGCACATTACATTCACAGATTAGAGTTTTGAGGTTCCATGACTGAAACGAAATAAACTCATCTTTGTATTGTTTTGTACATGCCCCCCCCCCCCCCCCACAGCAGACATTTATTCCTCCACTGATCAGAGACCCGGGACCGGCGAGGGGCCCCTGTAGTGATCCATGATTCTCAATACGTCGTCCATGATGGAGGGTCCCAAGTCCAAGTCGAGCGCAGCCATGGACTCCGAGTGAAGAAGTGTTGTGGAGACAGGGGGCAGCAGAGGGGAGCCATCACTGTGCAGGTCTTCATTACTTAGACCAGCATCTGAGTCCAGAGAGAGGCCCTGTGAGACCCTCAGGGGCCTGTAAGTATCCAGCAGGGAATCCTCTGAAGATGAGTTTGATGAGGGAACCAGCCGCTGTATGGTGGGCGATAGTGAGATGTTTGCTTGTGCACAGAGGGCAGGCCCTTGGTGAGGGGGTGTGTCCAATTGTGGACAGGGGCCAGATCCATGCTGAACGGGTGTGTCCAGGTGTGGACAGGAGGCGGGCCCATGCTGAGGGGGAATGTCCAGGTGCAGACGAGGGGGTTTGGGTGGGGCGTCCTCTTGGGCCATGAGCAGAGGCAGGGAGGTGGTTGTCCACACAGATTGCGGGTTAGAATCATAGGGACACTGGTGTGTGTGGAGAGCCTGGGGAGAGGAACTATGTCCATTGGGAAGGGGCAGCATGTCCATGTTGCCCTGAAGGAAAGCCACGTCCCCAAACATGTCGCCCAGTCCCTGGAGCCCCACATGAGCACTGTGCCTCACATCACCCAGAGGTGGGCTGATCATATTCCCAGACAGGACCTCCCGTAGCTTCAGTTTTTTGCCTCTCCGGTCTGTTGGAGTTTTCAGGTAGATAGGCGTCTTTGCAGGCATTTTCCAGCTGCAAGGAGAGCCAGCTCACTCTTCCCGGTCCGGAATAGCACTGCACACAGCACACCTGTGGGGAGGGAGAGGTCTGAGGTCACAAAGTCAAACCAGTGTCTGTGAAAACCATCATCAAAAGATCATCACTGCCAACGCTGCACCGATCCGCCTGTCAATCTCATGCTCCATCCTCCCCTCACTTGTGAACAAAACCCCGAGATACTTGAACTCCTCCGCTTTACTACAATCTCTATTTTAGCTGACAAAGAATGAATGACAATACTGGAGGACGGTTCTGCGGCTGCATTCACTGATGATTGCACACTGTTGCAGTTACACACTGTGGGCCTATACACTGATGTAGTTTTGCATTAGTAGTGCTGTTGTCGCAGTAGTATTGATGCAGTAGTGCTTTGTAGTATCTGTAGTACTGATGAAATAGTGCACCAGTACTGTAGTAGTGGAGGAGTACTCCTGTGTATAGCTCTGATCTCGATACTGCAGCTTCTGACTGACTCATGACAGGGGCTAAGGGCAGGGGTAAGAGAGGATGGGGTAAGAGAGGATGGGGTAAGAGAGGATGGGGTAAGAGAGGATGGGGTAAGAGAGGATGGGGTAAGAGGATCGCCCTGTTGTCAATAGTAGGCCTATTGATTATTGACTACTTGGGCTATTTCAAATGAGTTGCCGAAAGTGTGGAAAGAGAAAAGTGTGCGCTGTGACCCGTGCGCAGGATGGTGGTGTGTGTGTGTGTGTGTGTGTGTGGGGGGGGGGGTTACGTAAGCGCTGCTTCCTGACGCCCCACGCCAGACTCCAGAAAAGAAGCGCATCCTCACTCCAACACTTACGCAACACACTTTAACACAACTGTTGGCTCTTCTAGGCTCCATGGACCAACGTCAGAGCCAAAGTTTGTGTCTGACATCCCTGCTCCATCTACAGGAGCGTGTTTCTGCTCTGCATGTGCCCGGGTCCAGAGCCGCTGTCGCGATAGTTAAAGTTCTGTGTGCGCTCTCTGCTCTTCACCATAAATAACCCCCTGCTCCGGCCTGACTATCAACTAACACGAAGAGTTTATAAAGTAAACCTGTGACGAGTTTATAAAGTAAATCTCTGTACCTTCGGCTGTCCTAGGACCTCCTGTTGTTTCGTCCCGTAGTGTCCCACAGCGGGGTGAGGTGTGGTCTCTTCTCCAACTCTGAAGTGGACACACCGTGAAGTTCTGCCCAGGCACTCCTGCACTTTCCGCCTCGGCCTTTCACAATAAACCCGGGGGTAAAAACAAAAACAAAAACGGGGTAACGGCGTCTGTCACAAATAAAACCAGTCGTACATGGCCCTAACGTTATAGTCACACTTTACAGTGTGTCAGGCTGCTGACTGTCATCTGGACTTCACAGTGGGACAGCCGGACAGAGGTGTTTGCAGTGCCCCTCACATCAGAGGGACTCACCTAGAGGGCTTAGACAGAGGTGTGCACACAGACAGACAGAGGTGTGCACACAGACAGACAGAGGTGTGCACACAGACAGACAGAGGTGTGCACACAGACAGACAGAGGTGTGCACACAGACAGACAGAGGTGTGCACACAGACAGACAGAGGTGTGCACACAGACAGAGGTGTGCACACAGTCACTCACAGTCACTCATAAGACAGGCCTCAGCTGCTGTGCTTCTCACAGAGGATGCACCTGATTTTAGCCCTGTCTTTTTTTTTGTTTGTTTTGTTTGTTTGTTTGTTTGTTTATTGACCAGTGCGAATGCTGATGTGATTTTGGGCTCTACAAAATCCACTGAACTGAAGTTTGATCATGACGTCACGGTGTGAGGGCCACAGGAGCACAGGGTGAGTCACAGGAAAGCACTGCATTGTTGAGCAGGACAAACGTGAGACATCCAAGAGCAGGAAACCCACAAGATGGCGAGTTTGAATCCTGTAAGAGGATTCCTGCTAAATATACACTACAGCAGAGAGCTCTGGACTAAACAGGATTAAAGCCCAAGCACATACACGGGCACACACACACTGACATTAAAGCTGCACTATGTAACTTTTCTGGTGTAGAGTAAATTTGTATCAGGTTACTGCTTAAGAGTTTGTAAAAAGCAAACATTGTTACTGCATGGGAAGTCACCTGTTTCCTTGCCTCCTTGTCTCCATAGTGTCAGACAAGTTTAAAGCCAAATTAGAACAGTTCAGACAAAGCGATAACATTTCCATGGAGACAAGTAGGTAGCAGGAAGTTACATTTATACATAAAGGGTATTGTGCAATTCTTTCTTTTTCTTTATTTCTTTCATTCGTTAAAACAAAACAAAAAATAACAGATGCAACACAATTGCATCTATACAATTATAACTTAAATATGAATGAAAAGGGAACAGAAAGAAGCATAAGGTCATGATATCTGCCCCTTATCAACTCAAAATTATATTACAACAAAATATATATTACAACAAACAAAAATAACAATAATAACAATAATAATAATAAAACATAATCTTTTTACTGCGCAGTACTACTATATCTTTACATTAATTCCACTTTCACATTTTTCTTGAAAACCTGAATACTTTGATGATTTAATTCCGTGTTCAAGACTGTTCCATAGACTGACTCCTTAGTAGTTCTGAATACTGGTTTAGAAAAAACATCAGTTCCACTTAATTTATAACTAGTTTCTCTCTTTTTGAATCTATTTTGCAAGTTGATTGGTAATATTATTTGATGAGCTTTGTACATAATTTTGAGTAAGTTATATTCTACCATTTCTTTAAATTTTAATGTTTTTAATTGTACAAATATAGGGTTAGTGTGGGCTCTGTATCCACTTCCATTTACCACACGGACAGTGCGTTTCTGTAAAAGGAAGACCGGTTCAATGAGAGTTTTACAGGCACTTCTCCACACTTCAATACAATAAGTCAGATATGGAACAATCAGTGAGTTGTACAAAAGAAACATGGCATTTTTACTAAGACAGTCCTTCACTTTGTGTAATACAGCTATTGTTTGTGATACTTTTGATTTAACTTGTTCTATGTGTGATTTCCATGTCAAATGTTCATCAATTATAACACCTAAAAACCTGATCTCACTTGTCCTTTCAATCTCCAGTCCTTGTATGACCAATCTTACATCTATGTCTTTCCTTTTGCAACTAAAAATCATAAACTTTGTCTTACTAATATTTATAGTTTGTTGGCTTTGAACCACATCAACATTTTCTGAAACGCTCTCTCTACTATTTGTAAAACCTCATTTATAAAATAGAGTAAAATAGAGTAGTATAATCTAAAAACAGAATACATTTGAGTAAACTAGAAACAGAGACAATATCGTTAACATAAATAAGGAAAAGTATAGGTCCAAGAACCGATCCTTGGGGTACTCCACATAATGTATGATAATACTCTGATTTATTGTTATCGATTTCCACATACTGATATCGGCCTTTTGAGTTTTTGGAGCTTTCTACCATATTAGATGTTCCCTCATCAAAAATATTCCTGAAGGTTTTAGATGTTATCCATCCATGTTTGAATAATCTAGTGATCTCTTCCTATTCAAACCAATGAATCTTGACACTCATTGAGTAGCAGAGGAATGAACATTGACAAGGAATGAACTACAACCAACCACACACTTAAAAGAAAGTAGTATGCATATAGTCAGTATTTGATCAATGTACCTCAGGTTAATTGAAGAGAGTACTTTCCCAAGTTTAGGAATACTAAAAGTATTCAGTATTCAAGTCACAATAAATTATAATTATCATAAAATATAATTACCATGACCATTTTAAGACATTTTAGTCTAAAAGCAAACCTGAATATAAAGTGCTTTTGTGCTCCATTTGTTACTATAACATGTCTTTAATATGCTCACACTAGGGGAATTGTAATGTAGTAGATGTATTACTGAAATTTAATTAAAAATTTCACTGAGGTTTGGTCAAGGTCTACAATAGGCCGTCTGCTGAAACATGGGGGATGCCTTAAAATGTGATTCCGTTCCAACCTCTAGGGGTATACATTTAGTGTTTTCTCATCTCAAGATCATAAAGAACAATGTGGTAGAAGTCCACAAAAATATTCCCTGCAGTTATTGAGATCCATGATGTTAAATCTGACAAAAGGCGCTTAAAAATTGACATTTTAGCATCCACAACCAACTTTGAGGAATAATAACTCAAAAAGTAATGTAAATAGAGAACTCATGTTTGTTAATTGTCATTAAAAGTTCACAAATATGCAGTATCCTAAATTAAAGATATGTGAAATGAACAGCTGCAGAATAAATGCAACTTTAAATTGCAAAAAACCTTACGAAAAACTGACATTTCAGCATTTTGGACCAACTTTGATGGCAAATAACTCAATAACTACAGAGAGTACACTAACCTACTAGTTGATCATCATGACATCTCTATATATGTATTACCCTTAATCTAAAACGTTTGGAAAATGGAGCAGCTGAATAAACCTAAATTTAAATTAGTAAAAAAGTTGTTGAAAAATGACATTTCTGCACCCGAGATCAATTTTGATGTCAAATAACTCGGAGAATACTTAAAATACAGCTATAACGCTTATTGGTCATCATGATCGGTTACCAAATATATATCCTATAGAATGCTAGACATATGAACTTAACAGTTACAGAAAAAATGCAAATGGAATATATTTAAAAAATAAATTTTCTTAAGATTTGGCATAATAACATTCTTTGGTTATTTCAACAAGTAATTGCTTAATACACTTTTCTACCATCCAAGTAATTAAATATCAATAATACCTAGCATCATACTACTAATTTCTACACTCCTAGAAAGGTACTTACATGTACTGACACACATTGTAAATGTAGAGTTAAAAAACCAAATTCCTTTACAGTATTGACAATAACTATCTACATGTAATCGAACTAAATCACGATACTGATATATGGGTATTAACCATTATAACCTACAATTAAGCTTGCATATTAGAAAGACAGATTATTCAGTGTCACTAAGGTCATTGTCAGAATCAGAATGAATATCATCAGTCCTTTTATCTGGCTGATTGGAGCAATTGCTGCATCGGCATAACTCAGTACAAGGAAGTTTTGACAATTTACAAGAGCATACACAAAACCACCTGACCAGACGTACAAAACCACCAGACGCACAAAACCACCAGACGCACAAAACCACCAGACGCACAAAACCACCAGACGCACAAAACCACCAGACGCACAAAACCACCTGACGCACAAAACCACCTGACGCACAAAACCACCTGACGCACAAAACCACCTGATGCACAAAACCACCTGACGCACAAAACCACCAGATGCACAAAACTCCCTTAGAGACAGGGTGAGGAGCTCAGTCACACGGGAGGAGCTCGGAGTAGAGCCGCTGCTCCTCCATGTCGAGAGGAGCCAGCTGAGGTGGCTCAGGCATCTGTTCCTGATGTCTCCTGGACGCCTCTCTCGGGAGGTGTTCCGGGCATGTCCCACCAGGAGGAGGCCCCGGGGAAGACCCAGGGCCCGCTGGAGGGACTATGTCTCCCGGCTGGCCTGGGAACGCCTTGGGGTCCCCCCGGAGGAGCTGGAGGAAGTGTCTAGGGTGAAGGAAGTCTGGGAGTCCCTGCTTAGACTGTTACCCCCGCGACCCGGCCCCGGATAAGCGGAAGAACATGGATTAGGGCTGTCAGTTTAACGCGTTAATTAGATTAATTTATGTACTATAGAAGTACTTTGTATACTGTTGAAATACTGTATATACTGTAGAAGTACTGTATGTACTGTAGAAGTACTTTATATACTGTAGAAGTACTTTATATACTGTAGAAGTACTTTGTATACTGTAGAAGTACTGTATATACTGTAGAAGTAGTCTGTACTGTAGAAGTACTGTATGTACTGTAGAAGTACTTTAACACTCCTCAGTGTTACTGCACTACTAAAATGGGGCACATAATTATTGTGAACAAACTGCAGTGAATATTTTTGTGGACTCTTGGATTTAGCTTCAATATGTGCTCAAGTTTTTATCCCTACTTGTCAGTGGAACGGAAGTGAAAGAGGAATTTTAGCTGACGGCCGACAACTGGGAATCACTGTAAAAAGTCGAGACATTGCAGGTTAGGTTTGCAAGCTTAGCCGAAATCAAACCCAATTCATAATCTGAATGGGCAGTTATCAAAAACTCTTAATTTTTTAAATAACATAATTTACTCCAATAACAATCTGTTTCTCTGCATAGAAACTAAACCCTGTAGTTTAGATCTGTACACACATTTGTTATAAAATGTGATTCTTGTATTAGTTTGTCAATTCTTCTAGATGCGCATAAAATGTGAACTTTGAACAGAATTCAATTATTGAAAGATAAATTGCAAATCTAATCACAATGCTTATCAGAAATATTGTACTTAAATATTTTCCCAAATTGTGCAGCATTAATTTTGAGTTGAACATTTTAGTCACGCATTAAAGGGATATGCCACCCCCAGGTCAAACTTGGGCATCTCCCCACAGTCCAGAGACTACAATAAGTGGTGGAAAGCGTCCTGGTGACCCAGCCATTGTCCGAGTCTGTCAGTACTGACCGCAGCGGTAGCTGCAGCTACTCCGCGTTAGACTGGAGTCTAACGTCGCCAACGAAAGATTTCGGCCAAAAGGAATTAATTTGCTCGATGCTTTTCCCAATTACTTTTTGTGTAGTGCGCATTCATATCGAGTGCAAATAAATGTGCAAATCAACACGGAAAGCTTGACTTGCTCATTTTGGGGTGGGAACTATTTTTCAGTGCGGAAAAAGACAGCCGAAGCACACACCATGCTGCGTAACAGGGGAACTACCAACCTGGTGCGTAACAGGGATTCCCCTGTCAGCATGGTGTGTTCCAAGATTGAGCAGGCAGAGTGACAGTGTTGTCGTTGGTTGAACATGGTCCACCTTTATTTAAACAGACAGCCTCCCTTACAGTGTCATCTCTCCAAAGCCAGGGTCAAACACAAAACACGTGTCACACACATTGTCCGCCATTTTGTCTGCAGTCCAGGATGAGCCGCCTCATCCTCCAATACACACACAGCAAATAAAAAAATAGGTCTCTTAGGCCTGGTACACTCTGAGCCTCCAGGCTTCATCAAACGAAAGAGATGGACAAGTATAAAAATAAGTTAAACATTTGACTTCAGATTCAGTGACCTCAACACATTGGTCTACAAAAGCTCCAGGCCCCCACAGACACAGGAGGGGGTTAGGGTTTGGAGCAGGGTTAAAATCAGTGAGAGCAGAGTGAGAGCAGAGGAGCAGAGTTCATCTTCATCTGTTTGTGAGTGCTCTATACTTATAGTGAAGCAGGACAGCATTGTGTTGTATCATGGTACTTGTGTTGCCATTAAAACGTGCTAAAACAAATGTGAAGAAAGGGACACCCACATACTCTGAGCAAGGGCTGGACCTCCACATGCTCTGGGCAGGGTGGGGCTGGTACATTCTGAAGAGAATGAGAAGAGAATGTACCAAGAGAACAGTGACAAAGCTGCAAAGTGAAACCTGGCGAGGAGACATGAAATCAAACCTTTTTTACTACAGGCACAAATACATGTTTGTAAGTGTTCTGTTAAAATCCAATCTGACACTGGCCAGTCAGTCTACTCGAGTGCTCCTGGAGGGGCGGAGGGGGAGGGTCATTGGCAAAAAGGTGAGGCTGTGGGGTCAAAGCCTTTAAAAACGTCTTTGAGTGAAGCACTGTCCTGTTCTGAGGTGGTCTGCTCTGAGTCCACAGGGCTGCCCCCCTCAAAGGGGCTGCCCCCACCCCCTGCCTTACTCTGTTTGACCACCCCAAACAGGGAGGGCACGGGCAGGCTGTGCACTCCAGCAGTCTCTGTCCCGGCCTGGCCTGGGGCCCCTGGGGCGCTTCCACCTGGGGCCCCATGGTTGGGAGATGGGGCGGGCTTGGGTCGGGGTCGGTTGTAGCTGTTGTAGCGATCGGTGCCCTGCTCAGAGCTCTTCTCTGGCTCAGGGTGGTCCAAAGCAGACTTACGGATGAACAGAGGTTCTTTGGACTTGGCCTTGGGGTCCGAGCGAGAATCTGAAGGGGAACCTCCCCCTCCAGGGCTGTCAGGTTTGTGAGTGCGCGGGTCATATAGACTGATGCTACCAAGCACATTTGTGCCCCCTAAGGCCACTGATGTAGGCGCTCTGCCCGTACCCCCAGCGGACAGCAACCGAGGGTCATATGGGGCTGTGGTAGGGGGTGATTGGGACCCGGAGGGGGGTGAAGCAGACGGTGCTGAATCCAACACGTGCATTAAGGCTGATTTCTGTGGCTGAAGTCGAGGATCTGAAGGGGCTTTGCGGGACACTCTAGGGTCGGAGCGAGGGTCTGCTGGCTTGTCCTGTGTGGGGGCAGCAGAAGGCAGTGGGGGGCTTTGGGTTGGGCTCGAATTGACAGTCTTAAGAATCCGAGAAAGCAGCTGCAAATCGGGTACAGAGGACCCTGTAGAAGGCTCTACTGGGGCTGGCTGTGCACGGGACAGGCGTGGATCTAAGGATGGCCCCGGAGGGATGCCAAGGGGCAAGGGGTCCTGTATGGGGAGGGGCAAAGGTAGTAGGTCCTGGGGGGACCAGGTGACTGCTTTGGAGAAGGCGGGAAGAGGCAGCACAGTGTCTTTCTTAATGTGGCTGAACTGCTTCAGCTGCTGCCGGGGGTCCTGGAGCTGCAGTCCCAGCAGTGGCTCTAGGGGGATGGGCACTGGCTTTTCCCGAATCACCCGCTCAGGCTCCTCCTCCTCCACCACTGCCACTGTCAGAGGGGGTGGCTTGTACACCAGAGGGGGCTCTGCCTTTGGGGTGAGGGGCTGCTGGGGTGAAGAGAACCTGGCCAGACGGGGGTCAGCAGGATGACCTGAGGGGGCACAGTCTGAGGCTTGAGGTGACTCTCCAGTGCGGAGCAAGCGGGGGCCCCGGGATAATCGAGGGTCCATGGGGCGAGAGGGAGGAGCTGTGGTGGGGGCCTTCAGCACACGAGGGTCGTTAGGTGGGGGCTCACTCTTTACAGGGCCTTGGCTTTGCTGGCGAAGGGTTTTCAGGATGGAGGTAACACTGCTGCCACCATCCTCCTCTTCACTGGAGTACCAGTTCCCCGAGTCTCCTGTGACAGAGCAGAGAACAGTACTGTAAAACATCATGACAAAATAAAGGCTATTGTCTAAGGAATATAGCTCCATGGCTTTAGGAAAAAGACTCCACCTGCCTGTGTATGTGTGAATGTGGGGAGTAGGTAACTGTTGGTGGTCTCCTCTGTAGTTTCTCTTTGAGGAACAGGTGAAGCACTTCATAACCTGTGTCAGTTACTGCAGTGTTTTATATAATGCTGCTATTATATCTTCCTTTGTTTTGGTGGCCTCTAGCCTCAATTCTGACAAAACAGTAAAATCTAAAAACAGTTGGCTCACCCTCTGTCTCTCGGCTTTTGTGGAGGTCTCCTTCAGCCTGTCTGCGGGCGCGCTCCTCTTCTTCATGTTGCTTCTGCTGGATCCTCATGAATAGCACTCGCTGAGCTGGGGGCAGGAAGTCTGGGACAGTGACACCTCCCTGACCGCTGCTGTTGGCCACATCAGGGACACTGGACTGTGCTGTTCTGTCTCCAGAGAATCCCTGATAAGTGTCTCCTGTGAGGACATTCATGCACGTTTAGAGGGCTGGCCTCCACACCTCACATTACCCGATGGGCCCTATACACCTACCTTCAGACACGGCGCCTTCTGACTGACTGCCGTCCTGATTGAAGAAACTATTCATATAGTTTCCAGCACCCTGATCAGGTCCTGGAGGTCCTCCGTGATCTCCTAGGTACCCTCCACCCATGGGTGCCCCACTTGGGCCGAACTCTGGTATATCAGGAGGCAGCACACCTCCAGGTGTGGGGAAGTGTGTGGGAGCAGCCATTGGGGCTCCCTGAGGAGGCTGCCCCTGTGCACTAGCAGGGCTCTGGCCCCTGAAACATACCATATTCTTATTCTTATTCATATTCTTTCAGTCTATAGTGAACTGACAACAGCACACTAATCACCTTAACATGCTGAGACTGAACTTACCGGACTGCTAGCTTCTGTGCAAGCTGACCAGTTGGTTGAACTTTAATTTCAAACAGGGATGGAATCTTCTTCCCTCCACCTCCACCCCCTCCAGCCCCATGAGCTGGAGGCACCATGGGGGGAGAGGGGGCAGGTGGGTTTGGGGCCACTGCTTGGTATAGAGCTGCATCAGGATGAGCTGGTGGAGGGTTGGGAGGAGACACCACTGCAGGGGGTTGGTTGGAGCCCAGGTCTCCTCCGGTGAAATCCGGACTGGCA
This sequence comes from Paratrypauchen microcephalus, assembly GCA_036785185.1. Lineage (NCBI taxonomy): Eukaryota > Metazoa > Chordata > Actinopteri > Gobiiformes > Gobiidae > Paratrypauchen > Paratrypauchen microcephalus. Next base: position 1,448,678 of record JAVJIX010000188.1, on the reverse strand, counting down.
CTGGCCTCCAGAGGAAGAGGCCGAGGTGGTGTGGGCAGCAGACCTACTCCAGGAGGGGGCTTTGGGAGAGGATTGATGCCTTGCTTCTTCAGTTCCTCCACCTCCTTCTCATCTTCTGCTCCAGCCTCCGCATCTTCTGCCAGCATCTGAATAGAATTACACAAATGCTCAACTGCTAGCACACAACACTGTGGCCAGGGATGGTCAAATAGTCTCAGAAAGTCTAAGAAGCCAGGCACTGTAAATGTGCCGCTCAAGCGACGAGACAGATAAGATTTTCTTACAACACTTCTCCAAGTGATGCGTTCACTTGATACAACAGGGCTTTTGTCCTGTTGTATCAATGTCACACTCTTTGTGTTGCTTCAGGAGGACTACTACTATGACTTTGTGTAGTACTTCAAAAAGAATTATTGAAAGGACTTCTGAGATAATTACTGAAAGTAACTTCTACTTAAAAACAGATTCCAGATATCCAAATGAGACCTGGGTTTTACATAATGTTAAAAAGCCCCGTTAACAATTTCCTCTAGTCTGACAATAAGTTCCAACTTTGGCTTTCAAGATCTACAGACTTTGAGAAGTGCAAGACTTTTTTGCAGAGGAGGGAAATGGCCCTTCCATAAAACACACACACACATTACTTTTACATTCAAAACTACACTAATATGTCAAAAAGCCAGGAAATGAGGTGTGATGTAATGTGTTTTTATTTATTTATGTATTTAGTTTATTTATGAGACAGGGACGGTGCACATTATACATTAACTTTGAGAGGAGAGATGCACTGTGCCAGGTTTTAGCACTAGAGCTTATTTCCTGTAGTCCCTGGTGCATGTTTTGTGAGTGTGCAGAGTGAGTACCTTGCTGAGCAGCTCCTGTGTGTCGTCATTGAGCTTGTCATGAGAGAACATGCACTCGTCTCCGTTCACACAGTGCCCTGTGGTGTGGAAGAGCTTACAGGGGAATTCACGTGGGCTTTGAGTCAAGGACTAACACAGACAACAAAAAACACAGCCACAAACACAGGCACAGGCCTATAGATAGTATAAAAAAGTAGATTAAGCAAGTGTCACCTACAGTGTTCGGTTACAGCCAAATGAAGCTCATCGAGGGTGGTAGTTATAGAAGTGAATATGAACCAGAGTTCCATATTTGGAATTCCAACTTCAAGTATCATAGCAACCAAAGTGCCAATCCAGGGTAAGGCTGGTGAAGGCAATGCCCCTTCCCTGAGCAATGCGGTCATTCAAAACCTGCTGCCTTAAAGAAGGCGCCTCATTGGTCTGTTCTAAATATTAATATCTTTACTTATGGATGTTATAGCAAAATAAATACACAAGGATATTTTAAGATGAAATTGAAGTCTGACAGCAGCAGTTGGGGAGAGAAGGGTTACAATTTTTTTTTTTTTTTAAATAAAAAGAATTGGAGTCAATGGAGCCAGAATCATGTCCTTTAAACCTGGCTTTAAGCAAGGATAGTTGAATACCTATGTCCACTAACATATAATGTCTATGCATAGGCCTAAACATGGAGTCAACTGCATTTGCGCAGTGAAGGATATCATGCATGTAGGGGCAGTGGTCAGCTCGGGCACAGAAGCCGGTAATGTAAAACTTGCACAGCTCCTTCTTCTTTGGCAACTCAATATCATGGCTGAAGTTACAGTGCTCCCCCTAGAAAAGGAAAACAGAATCTTAATTTAAAGGCTTTTAATGAATAGAGCTATAGCAGATGTCGCCATGTAGTCCTGACAAGCAGTCACTTCAGAGCACTATCACACAATTATCATGCATCCTGCTAATGTAATTATTGCACATTGCATCAAAATTGTCAAGTTGCTGTGTACATTTGAATCATGTATATTTATGAAAAACTGCTGTGTGGGACCATGGGTGATGTAGGCATGTGGGCTGAGAATTGGACATAATCTTACAGCTAACCATAAGGAGGGATCAAATCGGGCTCAGATCACTAGATTACTCAAACATGGATGGATGACATCTAAAATCTCTTCAGGCATGATTTTGATGAGGAAGCAACATTATAACATGGTAGAAATCAATTATTTATTGCATTTACAGTGGGGAAATACAGCAAGGCCAATTACGTTGCCTGGATTGGCGTTACTGGGGCCCCAGGCCTGAGGTGGGTGCTCGACAACAAGCGTCTCGTGGCCGGGCCCGAAAGAGCACCCACCACCCGCAGGAGGATCCATAGGGGGTTGGTGCAGGGAGATTTGAGCGGAAGTCAAAGGCAAGGGCCTCGAGGACCGGATCTCTGGACATGGAGACTTGCTCTGGGGACATGGAATGTTCCCATGCTGTGGGAGGTTGAGCATTAACTGACTAGATATAGTTGGCCTCGCCTCCACGCACGGTTTGGGCTCTGGAACCCAACTCCTTGAGGGAGGCTGGACTCTACATTTCTCTGGCGTTACCCGTGGGGAGCAGCGGCAGGCTGGTGTGGGCCTGCTCATTGCCCCACAGCTCAGCCACTGTGAGATCAGTCCTGAGTATCTTAAAGATCCCATGACATGGTACTTCATGCTTTTATATGGTGCCTTAGTGGTTCCCTAATACTGTAAATGAATCCTTTTCCAAAATCATGCCTCAGTGCATGAGAGAGCCTCATGAAGACAGTCAGAGTCATAAATATGTCTCTGAAACACTTTATTCTGGGCGTTGTGGCTTGAATGAGGACAGAGACAGGCCAGTGCAGCGGGTGGGGGTGTGGCCAAATACGCTGCTGTTTCCTGGATTAGCGGTGCGCTGTGCACTGTCACCCACTTCCGTGTTTTAAGCGCGGAGGAAGGTATGAGACGCTTTCCATAAAAAAAACAAATTTTCACAGAAAATAAAATTAAACCACTGTTGTTTCAGAGGTTTGAAAGCTCGGAAAAAGGACATCCGAGCCTGGAGAGGCTCTCTCGTCTCTCCAGGCAAGAAAAAAAACGCATCTCACATTTCGTAGCTCGTTTGCGGTCCAAACTCTCTGGGCAGGGGAGCTCACATTAACGTTCAAAAACCTCAGAAAGTGAACATTTCATGCCATGGGACCTTTAAGTCTCTGGATGTTGTGGGGCTGATGCGTCTCTGCAACATCGCGTGGCAGTAGGGGACAGTACCTCTGGCAGACTGGGGTGGTGGTCCCTCTGTTTAAGAAGAGGGACCGGAGGGTGTGTTCCAACTACCGGGGAATCACACTCCTCAGCCTCTCAGGTAAGGTCTATTCCAGGGTACTGGAGAGGAGAATCTGACCGATGGTTGAACTTCGGATCCAGCAGGAGCAGTGTGCAGGCATGAAAATGGGTCAGGGGTGAAAAAGGTGAGAAGGATATTCACAGATTCTGAAAGTGTAGATTCTAAGCTTTTCAACAATGCCTTACACATGGAAATTTAGAACATCTGAAGAATTCAATAATACACAGGATGATATGTTATCACACACACACACACACACTCTGGACACACACACCTTAGTCCTGGTTTAGACCTGGTTTAGTCTTGGTTTAGTCTTGGTTTAGACCTGGTTTAGACCTGGTTTAGAAGAAGACGACGACACGCTTTATTTATCCCCGTAGGGAAATTATTTCTCTGCATTTGACCCATCCTTCAGGAGCAGTGGGCAGCTCGTCTTTCAGGCGCCCGGGGATCCATCTCCATTATCTTATTGCTCGGCTTGGTCAGGACCTAAGATGGAGGATTTTACCTGGAGTCGCAGTTTAGTCCTGTACACACACGCTGACACATGGCCCCTGCGGTCAGCTAATATGTCCCTTTGATGCAGAAATAATACAATAATATGGTCACCCCATGAGAACACGTGAGCTCCGTTGTAACAGTTTGCCATGTTATCAAATAGTTTGTGTATCCACGTGTATACGCATATCGCCTATATCCACAGACTTTATCCGGAGATCCGGAGAAATGGACATATCCCGAGGAGAGAGTTCCTTCTTACGTAGCAAGTTAAGGATTTCTCTTGAAATGCGCATACGTATTCACAAGGGTTGCTCACAGCTGATCAGCGAACAGGCGCAAACACAACAGCACTAATCGTCATGATTGGCGGGAGAGCGATCGGTGGGTAATTATGCTGCAACATGATTGGAAGCTGGAGCGCAGTTCGGCCTATGATTGGCTCTTGGCACTAGCAGCAGAACATGCGGGAATTTTGCTCAGTCAGTTAATATTTTCCCGACCTCCAATCTACACAAATCATGTAGGTCACCTATTTTGACTTCAAAACAGCTAATTTTACCGAAAGGTGAGGGATTTTCATGCCCGAGTGTGGTTTTCGTCGTGGCTGCGGAACACTGGGCCAGCTCTATACTCTCCATCGTGTGCTAAAGGGTTCATGGGAATTTGCCCAACCAGTCCATATGTGCTTTGTGGATCTGGAGAAGGCATTTGACCGTGTCCCTCGTGGGATCCTGTGGGGAGTGCTCTGGGAGTAGGGGGTCCGGGGCACTTTTCTATAGGCTGACCGGTCCCTGTATGCCCGGAGCAGGAGTTGGGTTCACATTGCCGGTAGTAAGTTGGACCTGTTTCCGGTGCACATTGGACAGCCAGGGCTGCCCTTTGTCACCGGTTCTTTTCATTGTGTTTATGGAGTTTCTAGGCCCATTCAGGGGCCAGAGGAGATCCTGTTTGGGAACCACAGGATCTCATGTCTGCTGTTTGCAGATGTTGTTGTCTTGATGGCTTCCTTGAACTGGAACCTCCAAGCTGCAAACCACCTCCACTGAGGCGGTTTGCAGCTGAGTGTGAAGCAGCTGGGATGAGGATCAGCTCCTCGAAATCCGAGGCCATGGTTCTCGACTAGAAAAAGGTGGCTTGCCCTCTCCAGATGGGTGGAGAGTCCTTGCCTCAAGTGGAGGAGATTGACAGGCGGATCGGTGCAGCGTCAGCAGTGATGCGGTCACTGTACCGGACCGTTGTGGTGAAGCGGGAGCTGAGCCGAAAGGCAAAGCTCTCGATTTACCGGTCAATCTATGGTCTTACCCTCACCCATGGTCATGAGCTTTGGGTAATGACCGAAAGGAAAAGATCGCGGATACAAGCGGCCGAAATGAGTTTTCTCGAGAGAGAGTGGGTGGGCGCTCCCTTAGAGATAGGGTGAGGAGCTCAGTCACAATAGAGCCGCTGCTCGTCCAGGTTGAGAGGAGCCAGCTGAGGTGGCTCGTGCATCTGTTCCGGATGCCTCCTGGAAGCCTCCCTTGGGAGGTGTTTCAGGCATGTCCCAGTGGGAGAAGGCCCCGGGGAAGACCCAGGACACGCTGGAGGGACTATGTCTCTCGGCTGGCCTGGGAAAGCCTTGGGGTCCCCCCGGAGGAGCTGGAGGAGTGTCCAGGGTGAAGAAGTCTGGAAGTCCCTGCTTAAACTGTTGCCTCTGCGACCCGGCACCAGATAAGCGGAAGCAAATAGATGGATGTATATAGAGTCTTTCAAGACACCCAAAGTGCTTTACAGTTCATTGTTCATTCACTCCAGCTGCCCTGGGGCAGACTGATGGATAAAATACTAATTCAGTTTCAGAGAAGTTGGATTATTGTTGCGCACTGGAATGTACGCATGGTCCACATCATTCAGGGCCAGAAGAAAGCCAGAACCTTTTCTGGGGAAAAGTTTAACCATTGTCTCATAAATAAATAATTCCAAATGTTTCGCAAAACAATTTTGGTAGAATTTACCTCTTAGAAAAGTTGACTGTAGAATTAAACCACAAACTAAAGTTAAACCAAGGTTTTTAGGGCATTACATGACCTAAGTCACCTGCTGGGTATGCTTGAGCACGTCAAGTTTTCATTATTTTATCAAGACATCATTTCATACCTCCTTGTCAAAGCCTGATCTCGTCAGACCTCAGAGGCTAAGCAGGGCTTGGCCTAGTTAATACTTAGATGGGAGACTGCTGGGTATATCAGGTGGCACAGTGGGGTGCCAGTAGTAAAAAAATGTTATTATTATTATTATAAGTAGATCTCAATACCAGTAAGCATTATAGACACAGGGCTTTTTAAGAAGAAGTGATTTTATTGAGCTCACACAGGAGAAATTCTTCTCTGCATTTAACCCATCCTGTAATTGGGAGCAGTGGGCAGCACATTACTGCGCCCGGAGACCATCTCCATGATCTTCTTGCTTCGGTTTGGTCAGGACCTAAGCTGGAGGTACCTATGGTGCATGTTTTGGGTTGATGGGGGAAACCGGAGTACCCAGAGGAAACCCACCCAGACACGGGGAGAACATGCAAACTCCACACAGAAAGGCCCGGGCGACTCGGGGATCGAACCCAGACCATGCATGCAAACTCCACACAGAACACACACAGAAAGGCCTGGGCGACCCGAGGATTGAACCCAGAACCTTTTTGCTGTGAAGCATGAGCGCTAGCCAATCAGCCACTGTGCCGCCAAATAATAATAACATCACAATCCAGACAAAGCAATGCTAGGTAAATGTCGCTAATATTTAATATGTTGTATGTAATATGTAAACTTGTCTCACCCATGTACAGCGGCCCTCCATGTAGTACTTGCAAATGGCCTTCCCCTTCTTGTCCGTTGGCTTGTCATTGTGACCTCGTCTGCCTCCATCTGTAGGACCGTCCTAAAGCATGGTGGAACAAACAAAATGCAGGTGAGTCGTGTGTTGCCTCTGGTGTGCTTCAGGGCCTTGGGAGAGACTCACCCCATTGTCCATGTCTCTGCTATGGTCCTCGTCATGTCCCAGCTCACCTCTCCCCCGGCCCCGGCCCCGGCCCTTTCCCCCTCTTAGCATACCTCGCATGCCACGCCCCCTGCCACGAACACGCCCACCTTTACCTCCTGCAACACATCACACACACCATTCAATGCTTTGAGCCATATGATGCAAACAATTATTGTCATTATTATTATAATAATCAAAATATCTACAGTGCCGTGAAAAAGTATTTGCCCCCTTCCTGATTTCTGTGTTTTTTGCATATTTATCACTCAAAACATTGTCAGATCATCAAACCAATTTTAATATCACACAGAAACAACCCAAGGAAAGACAAAATTCAGTTTTTGAATGATGATTCCATTTATTAGTGCACAAAAAAAATCTAAACCTATCTGGCCCTATGTGAAAAAGTAATTGCCCCCCCTTGTTAAATCACAAACTAACTGTGACTAACCACAGTTTTGAGAAAACTTAGTTCAGTTCTACATGCCACACCCACACCTGATTGTCACCACCTGTGTTGAATCAAGAAATCACTTAAATAGTTCCTGTCAAACAAAGTGAAGTTGGCTACAACATCTCAAGAACAAACACATCATGCCACGATCCAAAGAAATTCAAGAACAAATGAGAAAAAAAGTGATAGAAGTCTATAATTCAGGAAAAGGTTACAAAGCCATTCCCAAAGCTCTGGGGCTCCAGCGAACCACTGTCAGAGCCATTATTCAAAAATGGAGGAAACTGGGAACAGTTGCAACCCTTCCCAGGAGTGGTCGACCAACTAAGATTACTCCAAGAGTGCGACGACGGCTCATTCAGGAAGTCACAAAAGAACCTAGACGCACATCGAAAGAACTACAGGCCTCGTTGGCCTCAGTTAAGGTCAGTGTTCATGACTCCACCATTAGAAAAACACTGGCCAAAAATGGCATCCATGGAAGAGTTCCCAGGAGAAAACCACTGCTTTCACAAAAGAACACAAAGGCTCGTCTCACCTTTGCCAAAAAGCACCTTGATGACCCTCAAGACTTTTGGAGAAACATTTTGTGGACCGATGAGTCTAAAATTGAACTTTTTGGAAGGTCTGCAGCCCGTTTCATCTGGCGTAAAAATGGCACAGCATTTGATAAAAAGAACATGGTGCCCACAGTAAAGCATGGTGGTGGCAGTGTGATGGTCTGGGCCTGCTTTGCTGCCTCAGGACCAGGACAACTTGCTGTGATTGACGGAAAAATGAATTCTGCTGTTTACCAGAAGATCCTGAAGGAGAATGTCCGGCCATCAGTTCGTGCCCTCAAACTCAAGCGCTCTTGGATCATGCAACAGGACAATGATCCAAAACACACCAGCAAGTCCACCTCTGAATGGCTCAAAGAAAACAAAATTAAGGTTTTGGAGTGGCCAAGTCAAAGTCCGGATTTAAATCCGATTGAGATGCTGTGGTGTGACCTTAAACGGGCAGTTCATACAAGAAAACCCTCCAATATGGCAGAATTGAAACAATTCTGCATAGAAGAGTGGGCCAAAATCCCTCCCCAGCGGTGTGAAAGACTCATCACCAATTATCGCAAACGTTTGGTTACAGTTATTGCTGTCAAAGGAGGCTCAACTGGCTATTAGATTAAGGGGGCAATTACTTTTTCACATAGGGCCAGATAGGTTTAGATTTTTTTTGTGCACTAATAAATGGAATCATCATTCAAAAACTGAATTTTGTCTTTCCTTGGGTTGTTTCTGTGTGATATTAAAATTGGTTTGATGATCTGACAATGTTTTGAGTGATAAATATGCAAAAAACACAGAAATCAGGAAGGGGGCAAATACTTTTTCACGGCACTGTATATATCATGATACAAAATTTGGTGATACAGTATCAGTATTGTGGGCTACTGCATCGCTATATCACCAAGAGTATTTTTTAGTTTTTTTTGTTGCTTTTTGCATTTGTTTTTTGTTGCTTAATTAGTGGAAAGAAACTTGTTTATGCAATACACTTGACATTCACTATTTTGATGATAAAAATAGATATATATTTCATATTAGCTTTCAGTTAGTATGAAATACAGTAGCAGCAGTTTAAGAAAGAAATATTGTTGCAAAAATGTTTTTGGTTCTTAAAAACAGCAATATGCGATATAGGCTATCAATTATCACATGTATCGCCATATCGTAATAATATCATATCTGGAGCCATGCATCATGTATTGTATCAAATATGGGACCCTGTGATTCCCATACCAACTTTCTAGTGAGACATACCTCGGCCCCGGTCTTTGGTCTTCTTGTATTGACTGAGCTCTTTTGAATAGTCATCGTAGCCATCCTCGTGGTCATAGTCCTCCTCTGCATACTGTTGTGAAAAGGAATGTCAAGAGTGTTTGGTTAGCAGATATTTATTTAGCTTTTCACGTCATGTGTTTAGCATATTTTCTGGACTATTGAGCGCACCCGAATATAAGCCAATCAACTAAATTTTAAAAGAAAAAAAAAAGACATATATAGGCCCCACATGTCTATAAGCCACAGGTGTTATAACTTGAGATATTTACAAATAAAGATGGTACACAGCACAAAAAAAAAGAAAAGAAAATTAATTAGATACTGGTACATGCTTTTTACGAACACACGAGACATATCCTACTCACTAATGTTCATTTAGCACTTAACTTTTTTTAATCGTATGGTGATGAATTGTTTTAGTGAGCTGACACCATCTCTAGCTAGTGTTGCAACTTCATGTTAACTATACAAACAGCAACGCTTTCAGCACTCAGGCTGCACGCACATCTGTGTTGATAAATAATTAATCTATAAATTAGCCACATCATTGTAAGCTGCAGGGTTCAAAGTGAAAAAAGTAGTGCTTATAGTCTGGAAATTATGGTATATGTCACTACATAATTGAAAAAGCATATTTTTATTCTTTATTGAACAAGGAAAGTACATGTACATGTTTTTAGTGGTAGGGGAAACCACGGAATGAGGCTGCAGTGCTAACCACTGTGCCATCATGCCACTAAATATTGTGCCATCATAAGTGAAGAACAGCAAGGGCTGGCCTTACCTCCATATCCTCTCCATAGCCTTCGCCTTCATCGTCTCCCAGCTTGCCCCCTCGGCCACCCCGGCCTCGACTGCCCCCCCTGCCTCTACGGCTCCCCCTCATTCCTCCTCGGCCTCTTACACTCCGCATACGGCCTCTGGTTCCTGCACAGACCAACATCATACCATTTTGCACAATTGTATGGTGCAAACCTAAAGTGGACACAGGTGGATATCGTGGCATCTTTACAAGGATGATGTTGTGTAGGGATTGATGACTTTAGGTCAAAGTTATGCATTATTTCATACTGTATTATTGCTACCTCAGACTAAGTGACATGTTAGAGGCCTACCTCTACCAGGACGCCCACCCTCTTTGGCCTTTCGGTACTGGTTCAGTTCCTTGGTAAAGTCATCATATTCTTCCTCAGGAATCTCCTCCTCCTCCTCCTCTCCCTCGTAGGTGTCTTCATCATAATCATCATAGCCCCCATAGTTAGGCTTGTCCATCTTCAGGTAGGAGTTCTTCTTGCTGTATGCACCATGAGACTTAGGACACAAATCATGATAGTTTTAGTAAAAGCACAAAGCAGATGACCATGTGCTTTAGTACAGGGGCCTTACAGACTGATAAGGAGGGCTGTAGTCCCTATATTTCCTCTTCTCACTGGGGCTGTAGTCAGAGTCGTCGCTGAAGTCTGAGTGCTCGTCGTTGGAAGAGGTATGGCGCTGAGCCACAGACAGGAGTTATATTTTAATGAATTTACAACATTAAGATGACCTTTTATAACTATAATTGGCAAGAAATGCTTCTCAGATCTCATTATAAAATGAGAATAATTAAAAATTAAAAGAACAATTTTGAAAACACATCAGATGTGAAAAAAATATATATATGTTGGCTATCACAGGTGCAGTAGAGTGGCAACAGTGAGACAACCCCTAAAACAGGACTGGTTTTGCATGTGGAGGTTCTTCCACGTTTCTCCCTCTTGGTCTTTTTGGGCTGGTTTTCCACAGTGCTGGCTTTGTCTAGAGTGATTGTCATTACTTGGGAGTGTGAGGGGATTCCTTAAAGGTCCCATGGCATGAAATTTTCCCTTTCTGAGGTTTTTGAACGTTAATGTGAGCTCCCCTACCCTGTTTAGGCCCCCCCATGGCTAAAAGTTACAAAATGTGTAAACTGAGCATTTGCGATCCTTTTCCAGGTTTGAAAAAAAGACAGCCCAAACGGGTGATTCTGAACAAGGGAACTTTCTGACGTCACACTCGCAGAAAGGTTTCCACCCCCCTCTGGATGTCTACCCACCATCTCTGGAAATCACGCCCAGAGAGTTTGGACCGCAAACAAGCTACGCAATGCGAGATGCGTTTTTTTATTTGCCTGGAAACATGTGTTGGAAACATGTGTTTCCAGGCTCGGATGTCCTTTATCCGAGCCTCCGAGCCTCTGAAACAGCAGTGGTTTAATTTTATTTTCTGTGGAAATGTGTTTTTTTTAATGGAAAGCGTGTCATATCTTCCTCCGCTCTTAAAACACGGAAGTGGGGCCAGCGCACCAGCACACCGCTAATCCAGGAAAAAGCGGCGCATTTGGCCACAACCCACCCGCTGCACTGGCCTGTCTCTGTCCTCCTCATTTGCATTCAACAGACCCTCCAGGAATTCGCGATGTTGCGATTTGCAACTTCAACGCAACTTCAGCCAATCCCCGTGAATTCAGGGCGGTGTTGCAATTTTGACCAATCACCGCAACTTTCCCGCAATTTTTACCAATTTTGACCAATCATCTGCGACGTATTGAACTCACGTCGACCAACTTCCTTCTGCCTTACTTCCGTGTGACGAAACGAAACTGCGGCCGTGTCCACAGTTCGGAGAGTGGTTTGAAGGGGGCTCAGACTGCAGTCAAGGCGGTGCACACTTGCTCAGCCCTGAGTGCACTCAGCGGACCACATGGCCGTCTGCGAAATGCGACAGGTCTCGCCACTACGGGAAGCAGCCGCCGACTCCATTTTCTCCCGTAGAAGTAGCAGCGCGCGGTGCATGCTGGGATATACGAGTGTGCGAAGCGTGCATTTTCACGCACTTGGTCCACGCCCCGAATTCCATGGAAACAACTGCGGTCTGCGAACGCGTGTTAACTGCGCATGGGACAAAAAACAAATGACGCACATGCCCTTCAAATCACGCTCCGAGCTGTGCACTCTGGGAATTGGGACACGGCTTCTAATGGCAAAGAAACATGTCTGCGGTGCCATTTGCCCACAAAAATAACAGCAAAAGACCGGTCGAAACAGTTCCCCTCCTAGTAGTAATTTATTTTCGATGTTGGTAAGGTTGTTTTAGGACCATATGTGTGATCTGTGTCTTTGTATTATTCTTTGTCAGTAATAACTCAGTATTCAAAATATTACTCAATTTTAATTACAAAAAGGGAAAATCACAACTATTTATTGCAACTTTCACTTCCTCCCGCAACAAAATCGCAACAAAAACCTTTAAAGCACCGCACCTTTCATCGCAACTTTTTAGAAAAGTTCACGCAAATTCAGGCATTTTAGCCCGTAACAATCACAAAAAATGCCCGCGAAATCCTGGGGGGTCTGATTCAAGCAACAACGCCCAGAATAAAGCATTTCAGAGACATATTTAGCCTCATGAAGACAGTCAGTCATTTCTCATGCACTGAGGCTTGATTTTGAAGAAGGATTCATTTACAGTATTAAGGAACCATTAAGGCGCCATATAAAAGGATCAAGAAGTACCATGTCATGGGATCTTTAACCCTACAAAAAATGGACACCACTTTGCTGCTAGCATATCCTGCACCTTATTTATTCGTCCATGGCTTGGATAGGGTAAATGTACAAATTGTTTTTCATATTGATATTATAAATGTACAAATTGTTCTTCATATTGTTTTTCATATTGTTTTATAGCTTTACTTGTATATATCGTTTTACTCTATTTTACTCTATTCTTACATACTGTGTCTATTATGCATCTGTTGTTGGCTGCTCCAAATGTCATCTCACTATACTATAGTGACAATAAAGACTTCTATTCTATTCTGTTCAAATTGTCCAACTCCTCCAGGGTGGCACATCCGGACGTGCCATTACAAGGAGATTTAATGCGTCTCCCAGCACAAGCTCCAGAACATGGAGATTTCAGGAGACAGGTACTTACTCTAGGAGAGCTGGACAGGGCCGTAGAAGGTCCTCTACCCAGGACCCATATCTTAAACTGGACTGGTCCCACAACACCGACGCCCTGTACAAGAAGGGCCAGAGTCGCCTCCACCTTCTGAGGAGACTGAGGTCCTTTGGAGTGTGCAGGCCTCTGCTCAAGACTTTTTATGACTCTGTGGTGGCCTCTGCTCTCCTCTACGCTGTCGTTTGCTGGGCCCCGAGCAGCACAGAGCAGACAGAAAAAGACTCAACAAGCTGGTCAGGAGGGCCAGCTCTGTCCTGGGCTGTCCTCTGGACTCTGTAGAGGAGGTGGCTGAGAGGAGAGTACTGGCCAAATTCACGTCCATCATGGACGACACCTCTCACCCTCTGCACCGGACTGTAGAGGAGCTGAGCAGCTCCTTCAGCAGCCGACTGAGGCACCCCCAGTGCAAGAAGGAGCGCTACCGCAGATCCTTCATCCCCACCTCCATCAGACTGTATAACTCTACTATATAGTCCAAACGTGCAATATCGTTTTTTCAATACTCTCCTTGTCACTGTTTTATTATTATTACTTATTCGATTATTACTTATTTTATTATTATTATTACTTATCTTTATGCCATTCTTGCTGCATGCACTTTACTTTCTCGAACCTTTCTTTCAACCCAAAAACATGCTCCAGGTAAAATCCTCCAGCTTAGGTCCTGACCAAGCCGAGCAATAAGATCATGGAGATGGTCCCCGGGCACCTGAAAGACGAGCTGCCCACTGCTCCTGAAGGATGGGTCAAATGCAGAGAAATAATTTCCCTACGGGGATAAATAAAGCGTGTCTTCTTCTTCTTCAATTGTCCCTACCTGGAGCTACTGTGACAAGTAAATTTCTCCTGCGTGAGATCAATAAAGTCTCATCTTATCTGCTCCTTTGTGCAAGGAGGAACAAATTGAACACTACCCATGCCATACAGAATGACCTCCAGCAGACCACTGGCGCCCTGTAATTTTCACCCTGACCACATATGATAGTCATGAAAGGAGAACACTATGCTGCATGCAACATCATTCAGCAAGAGAGGTTTGGTTGTAAATCAGTGATGGTCTGAGGAGACATATTCATGGGAGGGATACAGAGACCTCTACCGGCTCTACCTCTGACCGACAGCCCGATGCCATTAGGTATCAGGATGAAATCCTTGAACCCATTGTCAAAGCCTATGCTGGTGCAGTAGGTCTTGGGTTCCTCCTGGCACAACAATGCCCGGCCTCATGTGGCATTGGATTGATACAATTGAATGGCCTTCACGATCACCTGACTTAAACCCGATAGAAAACCTCTGGGACATTATGTCTGGGTCCATCAGATGCCGTCAGCTTGCTCCTCAGACTCTACAGGAGCTCAGCGATGCCCTTACACAGATCTGGGAGGACATCCCATGTCTCATTAGGAGCATGCCATGTCATTGTCAAACATGCATACAAGCACGTAGGGGCCACACAAGCCTTCCACATCATTATTTCACTTTGATTTTCAGGGTGTAATATTTATTATTTATTAATAAAGTTAAGCCCTCTAAAGGCTGAAAACTGAATTTCCATTAAATTCCTAAGACATTGCCCTGATCGTATTTGTACTGATATCCAGCATTTTTTTTTCACATTGAGATCTGATGTGTTTTCAAAGTGTTCCTTTAATTTTTTTGAGTAGTGTATATTGGATAGATAATAGGTAGACATTTTTACTTTTACTTAATTGTCCAGGTCTGAGCCACAATCATAGTAAGGAGTATTTGCTATGGTTATTGTATTAAAATGGAGATTATCTTAACCAGGGGACAAGGGTAAACCCACCCAGACACAGCAAGGCCTCAGGTGGTCCAGGTGTCCCACCCAGGTCGATGTGCCCGGTGAAGTGGGCTCACAGTACTACAGAATGTTTGGCACATGTTATATGCTATGGCTTACAGTACCATGTATGTAGTACTCACTTTGTGTTTAGACTTGCGCTTCTTCTTAATGCGTCTCTTCTCTCGTTCACGCTCCTTCTTCCTCTTCCTCTTCCGACGATGTCCTCTGTCATCTTCGGACTCTCCGTTGTGATGGCGCTCTCTGCTGCGTTTGCTGTCCCCTCCAGGTTCCCCATTCCCAGGGTTAGCCACATCTGCCCCGTCCCCACTTCGGGCTCCCGCTGCACCATTGTCTTCTTCCTCCATCTCTGCCCCGTCATCTTCCAGCTCACCCTCCTCCAGCTCACCATCCTCTGGCCTGCACCACACATTCAACAGTTAAATATGAGTGGCACAGAACTGGGTATAGTCCACATTTAGTCCACATGAATACTTATTAATATTAATATTCTAGTCCTCGTTCCAGTTGGATAATATATTATACAACCAAATGAACAAATAAACTAGAGGCCAGCTCTTTACTGTTCCCGCTTAGTAAAATTTTTCATAATCTTGTAAATGATTTCCAAACACTATTACTTAAAATGGACCATAAAATTCAAAAGGGCAGAAATGTCAATTTACTCTTGTGTGGGAGATTACAATAGACGTTTCAGTCTCATTTTGAAGCATTTTTAAAAAGTTATAAATGCTACATTTTCTGCAATATTATCAATTTTTCAATGTCGTCTCTACCGTACAAGTCATGCTGATAGGGCTGTAAAAAAATATTTTTATATTAAAGTAGGCTGTCTAATCTATCAATTAGTCAATTAACAAGGCTGTATTCAATTTGTTGACTAAAACTTAAGTGTTTAATTGTAATGGGATTAATTTCAATTAATTAAAGGAACTAGAAATTCTGATAGCTATAGTACAACTCTAGGCTACAACTGAACATGCGAGCCTAACCAGGTGGAAGGACAGTGAAAACAACACTTAAGTCGGTTGCTGATGGTTATGCTTTTCAATCTTATGTACAAACACTGTTTAAAATCATAGTGATTTCTTTACTTAAAAACTGTGGCTATGTTCTAGTGTGCATTTAAGCACACTAGCACACCGGGATATGCAAATGTGCATGTAGGCACATAAATGGCCGTAATAATGAGGGGTACTTACTGTGTCATGCTTCTTCACATTTAGCAAATATATCTTTCTAAGGAGGATACTGTTGTGTGGGACTGTCAGGGGATTAAGGGATGGGGCCAGTGGCTGCACGGTTAAAAAAAAAAGAAAGAAAAAAAGCCAACTGGGAACATAGGACAGGGAACGTGTCTTTTTAGATACTTATAGATGCTTTGTAATACGTGTTTTTGTGTAGGTGAGATTTATGGTTTACGGTATAGATTAATCCCATAAAATAGCATGAATATAGCGTTGATTGTACATAGACATAAGTCTATTCATGGGTTTCAGCTTCCTGTTACAGACATTTTGAGGACTTCACCATTCAAATGTTATTTAGTATATTTAGATTTTAATTAATTACTGTGACGGTCTGGATTTTTCATCATTCTGACACCCATTGATTGTCATCTAAGATAACGTTAATCAGATTAAGATTTGTCAAAAGCAGATTCATAAGAGGTCGTACATGTACAAACATACTAAACGAATGTATTTTGTTTCATATACCGGGGTTATTATTTCATCAACAAGTATCTTTGTAAACACTTTTAAGACATTTTAAGTATTCTGCGTGTAACGGAGGCTAATGACTTCCGTTAGCTGACAGGCTAACTTGACTATCTTAGCCGAGATGGGGGCTTGCTAATGAAGTTAATGAAACCAAAATGTACTTGATATTCTTCGCTTCAGTTCCTAATTTACCGTTATTCAAACACGAAGTCGACATCGGATGACTGTATGTCGGGAATGGGCATAGTAGCGTTTCTTTCGGTAACCTAGGCTAGTTTACATTAGCAGTAGGCCACAGATCCAGGAGTAGGCCCATTGCGTTGGCTACAACTTCCCTATGCACTATTTGACTCTGAATAAACCCTTTGTTTTGGCGTCATAAAAGTGAAAGGGGTTTTATCCAGGATATTATATGTCCCAGTTGGCGTTGCCGTGGCCACTGTACCTGTTTTCCAGAAAAGGCGAGTTTAATCCCTTTGTCAAAAATAAAGAAAAATAACCCAGGCTTTGTGTAAAAGAGCAGGAGAAATAAATAATTTGATATTGAGTGTAGAATTACTCGACCTTTCGTCAGTCAGGAGACTGTTGTGTTCGTGGTTGGAGGTTGGGGAGTTTGGATGAACAGTCATGCTTTCCACAGCCATTCCCACACGCTACATTGAGGTAGCAAAAATGACACTCGGCTCTACTACTGGCTTATGCGTCACTTCACTAGGATCTACTATTGGATTTTAGGAAGCGTTTCAGTTCATAGTAGGCAATGCTCCACTACAGTTGTAAGATAAATTTGGTGAAATTGTCCTGATGTTGTCCGTCCTACAGTAGCGATGTAATGACGACTGACAAACTTAAAATGGCCGAACCGCCTTCTTCTGTAGAGACAGAAGAGGTGGGCCTACAGGGCCGAACAACACGTCACCCACACGGACATATCCGAGTGGACACGAGTCTGGCACATGGAGGAGGAGAGTGGGGAGGAGATATCTTTTGACTGCGTCTGTCAAGTTTAAGTAGATTAGATAAAGCGTAAGCCTTCTGCTCTGTAACATCTTTATAGTGTTAAAGGCTTTTTGTCTGCATGATTGTCACACAATACGTCACTACTACTCTTCCCACATTCACACAATACGTCACATTCCCCACGAGAGACAATAAGACTCTGGACTTGTTTTACGCCAATATCAAAGATGCTTACACCTCCGCCCCTTTCCCCCGCTCGGACACTCGGATCACTGTCTGGTTTACCTGCTCCCGCAATACACACCCAGGGCGAGAAGAGGACCTGTGCAGAAGCGGTCTGTGAAGCTTTGGACTCAGGAGGCCTGTGAGAGTCTGAGGGACTGTTTCCAGAACACTGACTGGGACATGTTCACCAGCTCTTATGGAGACGACATCAACGGCCTGCCCATTGCATCACGGACTACATAAACGTCTGCGTGGAGAACACTGTGCCAACCAGAAGAGTATGCTGTTTCTCCACCCCTGGGTCACCCTGAGCTTAAAGCCCTCCTGAACCAGAAGAAAAGGGCTTTCAACTCAGGGGACAGAGATCAGCAGAAAAGAGTCCAGTGGGAGCTCCAATGGAGGATCCGACGAGCCAAAAAGGACTACGGGAGGAGGATGGAGGAGCAGCTGGTCCAGAACGACGTACGGGGCGTGTGGAGAGTACTGAGGAACATGTCCGGATTTGGACAGAGTGGCAGAGGGACAGCTGACGGTGATCAGCGCTGGGCGGACGAATTAAACTGTTACTTCAACAGGTTTGATGCGCCCCCCACCCCCTCTGCCCCTCCCCCCTCTTCACACCTCGCCGGGCCAGTAGCCACCCCCCACCCTCTCACACAGGCCCAACCCAGCACCAGCCCCTCTCCTGGAGGACGCAGGAGTTGATGGACAACTCGCTGTCTGGACCATCGACTACCTCACTGACCGTCCACAGTACGTGCGGCTGCGTGGCTGTAAGTCAGAGATGGTAGTCTGCAGCACTGGGGCTCCCCAGGGAACTGTCCTCTCACCCTTCCTCCTCACCATCTACACCTCGGTCTTCACATACAACACGGACAGCTGCCATCTCCAGAAGTTCTCTGACGACTCGACCATTGTGGGCTGTGTGTCTGAGGGGAATGAGCTGGAGTACCGCTCGGTCATCAGAGACTGTGTGGACTGGTGTGGGTGCAACCTCCTGTGCCTTAACACCAGTAAGACAAAGGAGCTGGTGATCGACTTCAGGAGGAGACCACTACCTCACTCACCAGTGAACATCCAGGGGCAGGACATAGAGACTGTGGACAGTTTCAAGTACCTGGGTGTTCACCTCAACAATAAACTAAACTGGTCCCACAACACCGACGCCCTGTACAAGAAGGGCCAAAGTCGCCTCCACCTCCTGAGGAGACTGAGGTCCTTTGGAGTGTGCAGGCCTCTGCTCAAGACTTTTTATGACTCTGTGGGGGCCTCTGCTCTCCTCTATGCTGTCGTCTGCTGGGCCCCGAGCAGCACAGAACGGGACAGGAAGAGACTTAACAAGCTGGTCAGGAGGGCCAGCTCTGTCCTGGGCTGTCCTCTGGACTCTGTAGAGGAGGTGGCTGAGAGGAGGATGCTAGACAAATTCACGTCCATCATGGACGACACCTCTCACCCTCTACACCGGACTACAGAGGAGCTGAGCAGCTCCTTCAGCAGCCGACTGAGGCACCCCCAGTGCAAGAAGGAGCGCTACCGCAGATCCTTCATCCCCATGTTTGTATTATTATTATTATTATTATTATTATTTATTATTATTATTATGACTTATTTTTATTATTACTTACTTTATTCCTTTCTTGCCTGCATGCACTTTTCTTTCTTGTCTTTCAAACTATCCTGGAGCTACTGTGGCAAGAAATTTCTCCTGTGTGAGATCAATAAAATCTTATCTTATCTATGTTATCTTATGATGCTGGAGTTCTACCACAGGAGAAGTTTATTTTCATCAGTACAGACCTTGCCCCTGGACACATGAACCCTCAGAACACTGTGATAGTGTGCAGTCCAGTCCAGTCTCGTTTTTGCTTCTGTTGTAGGGAGTATTAGCCCTGATGCTGGTTTTGCTTTTGCTTTTAAAGGTCCCATGGCATGAAATTTTCACTTTCTGAGGTTTTTGAACGTTAATGTGAGCTCCCCTACCCTGTTTAGCCCCCCCATGGCTAAAAGTTGCGAAATGTCTAAACTGAGCATTTGCGGTCCTTTTCTGCGTTACACAAAACCAGTGTTCAAACAGGCGAGTTCGGACAAGGCACCTTATTGACGTCAGATCGGCAAATGCAGCTCCAGCCCCTCCCTCTGTCTCCGCTCAGCATCCCTGTATATCCCGCCCATAGAGTTTGGACTGTGAATGCGCTACAATGCGAAATGCGTTTTTTTATTTGCCTGGAGGCACGTCCGAGTGTTTCTAGGCTCGGAAGTCCTTTATCTGAGCCTCTGGACCTTTGAACAGCAGTGGTTTAATTTTATTTTATGTGGAAATGTGTTTATTTTTCAATGGAACTCTTCAACTCTCTCCCCCCGTGCAAAAACAAGGAAATGGATCAGAGAGCGCTCAGAGCAGACAGCGGAGCGTTTAGCCACGCCCCCACCTTCTACTATTGGCCAGCTTTTTTCTCCTCATTTGCATTCAAGCAACAACGCCCATTATAGAGTGTTCTGAGTGAGAAAAATTACTCTTTCTCAGCTTATCTCTGTTTCTCATGCACTGAGTGTTGATTTTGAAGAAGGATTCATTTACAGTATTAGGGAACCATTAAGGAGCCATATAAAAGCATCAAGAAGTACCATGTCATGGGATATTTAAAGGTATTTGTCAAGTGAGTGTGCTTTGGAGGAGGAACCAGCTGTGTCCTGATGCAGCAGTAGCAACCTGGAGTGTGACAGTGCACCTCATGTGATGTCCCACTTTAGTCTGATTCAAATATGCATGCTTATGGTAGTCTATGGGCTCTTTTGCAGTGTGAACGTTCTCTGCAATTCCCAAGAATCTTTCCTGATTCAGCGATGATGCATTTTCATTTTCACAACATACAACATTACAACATAACACATATGACCAGCTGAGTTCAGCTCGAGCTTCAGAAGCTGGAGACCTTAGACTGAAATTAACAGCGGCACTGAGCAATGCCACACCTCCACCCTCAAACGTAACACCAGAGGAAAGGAAGGCCATTATTGCTCTAGAGAAGGACCACAACATCAACATCCTGCCTGCTGACAAAGGGAGATGCACAGTGATCCTGAACTCAGCTGATTATGAGCCTAAGGTAAACAGCCTATTCAGTGACACGGCAACCTACTAATTACTAGAACGAGACTCCACCAATGGGTAAAAAAAGTAGATCATTGATTGCTTGCAGAAGCTGGAGAAAGAAGAAGTAATTGATCGACAGCTATATTACAGACTGTACCCTGGTGACACCATACCGTGCATCTATGGCCTCCCTAAGATTCACAAACAAGGAATAGCCCTCAGACCCAATGTATGCAGCATTGACTCCATCACATACAATGTGGCCAAACACGTAAACACCATGCTGGCTCCTCTGGTGGGTAACACGGAGCACCACATCAAGAACACAGACGAATTTGTGAACAAAGTCAAGTTTCTCCACTTTGACTGGGGTGAGACAATGGTTTCCTTTGATGCGACCTCTCTTTTCACTTGTATCCTTACATCGGTAGAGGTGGAGGCAGCAAGAAAGAGATACCAAGCTGCAGGATACCAAGCTGCAGGATGATTATTATTAGTCTGTTCACTTGTAAACATCGCCACTTACAAGTGAACAGGCTAATAATAATAATAGGCGTGCAGTGACTATTGTGTCTCTATTGTGCCTGTGTTTCAGACGGTGGGCGTCTCATGTGCTGCTTGCCCGTTTAAAAGGATTTGGGGATGAGCCTACTACAGTATAGTGTTACTGTGTTAGTTGCGTAATGGTATTCAGTAATATTGATTATCATCTATATTTTCTTCAGAATTACTTCAGTAGTACCATCGAGAGCCTGCTGACAGGCTGCATCACAGTGTGGTATGGGAACTGCACCGCTCAGAGCCGCAAAGCACTACAGAGGGTGGTGCGAGTGGCAGAGGACATCACTGGCAGCAGTCTCCCCTCCATCCAGGACATTTACCACAGCAGGGGTCTGCGTAAGGCAGGCAGCATCACTAAGGACCATACTCATCCGGCACAAGGACTCTTCCGTCTGCTACCCTCTGGTAGACAATACAGGAGCCTGCCAGCACGCACAAAAACACTCAAAGACAGATATTACCCCCAAGCTGTTAGACTACTGAACTCTGGGTAATACTCTAAATAATACTGAACTCTCAATAATACTGCACTAAACTACTTTTCATTATGCAGAATATGTTTACTGCTGCTGCTCTATGAATGTATCATGTTTGTCACTACCTCACTGTAAACTACTGTTACCTGTGCAATAATCTGTGCAATACTTATACTATATTATGTGCAATCTGTGAAATACTCTACTTACACCTTATTTAATCCTACCTGTACCTTTGTACATTGTACTTTGTATTTTATTACATTTTATTACATATTTTTATTATATTGTTTATGTCTTCCCCTGCACTTTTGCAACACTTTTTTACCATGTACTATTACTGCTGTTATTAGTACTTCTGACTATCTCAGCGAGTCAGCAGTTCTTCTGATCCTAAACATTTCAGTGCATTGTTGACCCTGTGTTGATTCTGCATATGACAAATAAACAATCTTGAATCTAGTTGAAAATGTGTTCTCGTAACAGGCCTGTTTAGATCCTTAGGATTACAGGGTTCATCTTATCCAATAATGTTTACTATTGTACAGATGAAAAAATTAATTATTAAAATTTTATTTACATTTTATATTCTGGACATAATGTTTTGGTCTTCAAGCTTTTGTGTCTGCGCAACAGTAATTTAGATAAGAGGACAAAATGGATTGAAATAGACCTAAAACAAATGTAGTTTTCTGGTTGGAGCATTTTCAGCAATGGGTGAAACTTTAATAGGATTAGAATTAGGTTTAACACATATTTTTCTTGCAGCAGTATCTTTTTCACAGGATTCCGACAGGCTTTTTAATGAATGGCTATTTTTGCTTTGACGTCATCACTCGGCGACCAGTCATTCAGCGGGTCACGTCTGTCGCAGTGCTCCGGGCTGTGCTAAAAAGTCTAACAATTGAAGAGTGCAACACGATTAAAGCATACGCTATGATTGATATGATCGATAAAGAAGAGACGATGATCAGCGAGGAGGAGGCGGCTCAGTACGACCGGCAGATCCGCCTGTGGGGGCTGGAGGCGCAGAAGAGGTGCTGCCGTGTACACCACTCTTTATTTGATCTGCTTTTACTTAACATGTCCACCTACTATTAATCTCTATCATATCATGCTCGGTGTGCGTGGAAGATGTCCGATTAGGTACTCTCAACAAGACCTAAGAATCTGAAAGTCAAAATGCAGCGAAAATTCCTCATTCTCAGACATTCAGGTGCTGTAAGTGCTCATGTCTACATAGAGGTTATTGCTTTGCCTAGAATGCACCACAGTATGGTATTAATCTAAACTCATCTCCATGGTGCAACATAAATACAACATAAATTATCTAAAGAAAACGTCTCTTGTCCCGCTCAGCCCTCTGGCACACTCTGACACAGGCTCAGCTCACCCTTTCACCTCCATTTGAACAAAATCCAGAGCAAACTCTGAACAGTGCCGGTCCCAGGAGGTTTTGCACCCCTCTCCTTATGTGTTATTACTGACATGATGACATTGTGCCTGGCGTTCCAGACTACGGGCCTCTCGTGTGCTGCTGGCCGGTTTAGGAGGACTTGGAGCTGAAATCGCAAAGAACCTCATTCTGGCTGGGGTTAAAGGGCTCACGCTTCTGGACCACAAACAGGTTAAATCTACATGCACACACAACTACAATATACTGCTATTTGGGGACATGTTACAGATTCTAAGTTTAACCATAGTCACTACCTCACCTCAGGCTTCTTGCTGAATTGGCCCAGATTATTATAGGAACATTTAGCTGTAAATGTAAGTTTTTCTAGCACCACTATATCCTCAATAAGGTCACATTGCATTATGATACAGGTCTGATGTTTCAAGGCTTGTTAAATATATGATTTGAGTTGGTAGAGTGGCCAAAAATTGGACTCCAGTAAGAAGAGTAATGCTAGTTCAAAATAATTATGCTCAAGTAGAAGTACAAAGTTGTGGTTCAAGAATTTACTGAAGTAATAGTAAGAGGTATTTGAGGACCCACTATTCAAGTAAGAGTAACTTAAACATCCTATATTACACAAAATTGAGTCTTGTGAGCTTCAAGTCATGTTACCATCCAAATAATCACATGGCATAAAGCTCACAAGAGTAAATTTTGCGTAAATTGTTTTCCATGAACTCCTGTGCAGGTGTAATCTTGTGCAATTTGGGTCAGATAATAGTTCTTGAGAGCTTAGACTTACTGTTCAGGAAGGACAAAAGACCTTAATCGACTACAGCCCTACCTATCTGGCCACATAGTTTGTACACTGGTTGCATGTTTAGTTCATGTAGTTAATAACTGGATGTGTCTGTCTGTAGGTCTGTCATGATAACACATTTTGAAGTGTGATATGCTGTATTTCTGAAGTAAATATAGAAGATAAAAATGGAAACCAAACGATAACACAGAATTTTCCTCAATAAAGTGACGGTATTCTTAATCTACACTATTGTTAAAAAACATGAACTGCAATAAAGAAAGAATTGAATGCAACACTTAATAGTAATTGGCCTGTATCTGTGATGAATCATAAACAAACCTCTACAGCTCAGATCATATTTTTAAAAAAATTTAAAGAAAATGTATGCACAATAAATATTGACCCCCTAAAAATTATTGTTCCATCTGTCAGCTATTGAATGTTAAAGAGCCTATATTACGCAAAATTTACTCTTGTAAGCTTTAAGTCATGTTAGAATGTTGTTCCCTCATCAAAACATACCCAGAGTTGTGTTTTGTTATGTTTATTAGTTTCTCTACATTCCCAAAGCTAAAAATACTCTGTTCCACCTTGTTATGTCATGTACTGGTAGTTTACAAGTTAACAGCTATCTTTTACCTTTAGTTCAGTAGAGATTAGATAGTCCAGGGCTGAAATTATTCAAATTGTTCTGGTGAAGGTGTATGAGGTTTAAAAACACAATGGAGCACTTTTTGTATTGCCACATGACATCACAAGGTAGAATAGAGTATTTTCCTAGAGTGTTTGAGAGAACTCAGCCTAAATCTGCAGGGGTTGCGTGATAAACGTGTGAATGAAAAGAGAACACAACTCTAGTTATGTTTGTGATAAGTAATCAACATTATAGAGATCTGAAAATGGCCTAATGTGGGACCTTTTAAGTGGATATAGTAATTCCTGTGACAAGCCTGTTCCCCTCAGGTATCGGAGGAGTCGTGTAGGGCTCAGTTCCTGGTACCAGTGAGCTCTCAGGGACAGAACCGAGCCCAGGCATCTCTGGAGAGAGCCCAGAACCTCAACCCCATGGTGGAGGTGCACGCAGACCCCTCGGACATCCATGACAAGCCCGATGACTTCTTTCTGCAGTTTGATGCAGTCAGTAGAGCTTGATTTCTAGTGATTTTTATGCTATACTAAACAGTCTATCTCCAATTATTAGAATATAATGAAAAAGTTCAATATTTGTACACTCATTTCAGAAAATCAAATGCATATATTATATAGACTCATGGCACATAGTGAAGCTTTCAAGACTTTATTTCTTGAAATTTTGATGATTATGGCTTACAGATGATGAAAACCAAAAATTGTGGTGTCTTGGAAAATTTGAATATTACATAAGGATATTGTAAACAGAAATGTCAGGCTTTTGAAAGTATGTTCATTTCTATACACTCAATACTTGGTTGGGCCTCCCTTTGCATGAATTACTGCATCAATGTGCCATGGCATGGAGGCGATCACCGTGTGACACTGCTCAGGTGTAATGGAAGACCAGATTGCTTTGCTTTGACAGTACCCCAGAGATTCTCTATGGGGTTCAGGGCTGACGAGATTGCAGGCCATTCAAACACAATACAGGGGGTCCTCGGGTTACGACGGTCTCGGGTTACGACGTTTCGTGGTTACGAACGCGCCCCCATTAAAAAAAAATATGTATATATTACGCGTCATTCCGTCTTACACGGTTTAGCGTGGTAAGAGATGTAAACAAACGCGAACGGCGCGCGGCGCACGGCGCAAGAATACGCTCTGTTGTGGTTGTAGGGAGAAGAAGACAGCCTCGTGTGTGTGCCCAATGTGGGCGGAAGTACCTGATGTGGGCTCTGATCTGCTCCTATGAAAGCGGCAGTGATAACCAAGCAGCGTAGTGGTCTAATTATTGAGATGGAAAGGTTATTGGTGCTTTGGTTGGAAGATCAAAGGCAAAATCCGGTTTACGACGAAATTCGGGTTACGACGCGTCTTAAGAACGGATCTACATCGTAACCCGAGGACCCCCTGTAACATAATGGTCACTGAACCAGCTTCTGGTACCTCTGGCAGTGTGGGCAGGTCAGGTCCCAAGTCCTGCTGGAAAATGAAATCAGCATCTCCATCAAGCTTGTCAGGAAGCATTAAAATGTCTTGGTAGATGGTTGCATTGACTGTATACTTTGGGAAAACACAGTGACCACAGCAGCAGTTGACATTCACCCAATACGTCACTTTCCCCACGAGAGACAATAAGACTCTGGACTTGTTTTACGCCAATATCAAAGACGCTTACACCTCCGCCCCCCTCCCCCCGCTCGGCCGCTCGGATCACTGTCTGGTCTACCTGCTCCCGCAATACACACCCAGGGTGCGGAAAGAACCTGTGCGGAAGCGGTCTGTGAAGCTTTGGACTCAGGAGGCCTGTGAGAGTCTGAGAGACTGTTTCCAGAACACTGACTGGGACATTTTCACTGACTCTCATGGAGACGACATCAACGGCCTGACCCATTGCATCACAGACTATATCAACTTCTGCGTGGAGAACACTGTGCCAACCAGGAGGGTACGGTGTTTCCCCAACAACCACCCCTGGGTCACCCCTGAGCTTAAAGCCCTCCTGAACCAGAAGAAAAGGGCTTTCAACTCAGGGGACAGAGAGGAGCAGAAAAGGGTCCAGAGAGAGCTTCAGTGGAGGATCCGACGGGCCAAGAAGGACTATGGGAGGAGGATGGAGGAGCAGCTGGCCCAAAACAATGCACGGGGCGTGTGGAGAGGACTGAGGAGCATGTCTGGTTTTGGACAGAGTGGCAGAGGGACAGCTGATGGTGATCAGCGCTGGGCGGACGAATTAAACTGTTATTTCAACAGGTTTAATGCGCCCCACCCCCTCTGCCCCTCTGCCGACTCCCCCTACTCCTCTTCACACCTCCCCGGGCCAGTAGGCATACCCCCTTCCCCCTCACACGGACTCAACCCAGCACCAGCCCCCTCCACCCCCCACCACCACCACCCCCCGCAGTCCACCCCAGTCCCCCCCCTCTCTCCCCCTCTCCATCACACCGGACGAGGTGAGGAGGGAGCTCAGGCGACTCAGGCAGAGGAAAGCCGCAGGACCCGATGGTATCTGCCCCAGGCTGCTGAGAACCTGTGCAGACCAGCTCTGTGAGGTTCTCTGCTACATGTTCAATCTGAGCCTCAGCCTGGAGAAGGTCCCCGTCCTGTGGAAGACCTCCTGCGTGGTCCCGGTTCCCAAAACAACAAACGCCAGGGAACCGGCCCACTACAGACCAGTCGCCTTGACCTCCCACCTCATGAAGACCATGGAGAGGGTGATCCTCAGCCAGCTCCGCTCTGTGGTGAGCCCCACCCTGGACCCGCTGCAGTTTGCCTACAAGCCAAACGTAGGAGTAGAGGACGCCGTCATTTACTTTCTGCAGCGGGCGCTCACCCACCTTGAGACCGCCGGGAGTGCTGTGAGAGTCATGTTCTTTGACTTCTCCAGCGCCTTCAACACCATCAGGCCGGCGCTGCTGCGGGGGAAGCTGGAGGACGCGGGAGTGGATGGACATCTCGCTGCCTGGACCATCGACTACCTCACTGACCGTCCACAGTACGTGCGGCTGCGCGGCTGTGAGTCAGAGGTGGTAGTATGCAGCAGCGGGGCCCCCCAGGGTACTGTCCTCTCACCCTTCCTCTTCACCATATACACCTCGGACTTCACATACAACACGGACAGCTGCCATCTCCAGAAGTTCTCCGACGACTCGGCCATTGTGGGCTGTGTGTCAGAGGGGAACGAGCTGGAGTACCGCTCGGTCATCAGTGACTTTGTAGACTGGTGTGGGCGCAACCACCTGTGCCTTAACACTAGTAAGACAAAGGAGCTGGTGATCGACTTCAGGAGGAGACCACTACCTCACTCACCGGTGAACATCCAGGGGCAGGACATAGAGACAGTGGACAGTTTCAAGTACCTGGGTGTTCACCTCAACAATAAACTGGACTGGT
Organism: Paratrypauchen microcephalus; assembly: GCA_036785185.1. Classification (NCBI taxonomy): domain Eukaryota; kingdom Metazoa; phylum Chordata; class Actinopteri; order Gobiiformes; family Gobiidae; genus Paratrypauchen; species Paratrypauchen microcephalus. Next base: position 1,420,615 of record JAVJIX010000188.1, on the reverse strand, counting down.
CCCACAACACTGACGCCCTGTACAAGAAGGGCCAAAGTCGCCTCCACCTCCTGAGGAGACTGAGTTCATTTGGAGTGAGCAGGCCTCTGCTCAAGACTTTTTATGACTCTGTGGTGGCCTCTGCTCTCCTCTATGCTGTCGTCTGCTGGGCCCCGAGCAGCACAGAACGGGACAGAAAAAGACTGAATAAGCTGGTTAAGAGGGCCAGCTCTGTCCTGGGCTGTCCTCTGGACCGTGTAGAGGAGGTGGCTGAGAGGAGGGTACTGGCCAAATTCATGTCCATTAAGGACGACACCTCTCACCCTCTGCACCGGACTGTAGAGGAGCTGAGCAGCTCCTTTAGCAGCCGACTGAGGCACCCCCAGTGCAAGAAGGAGCGCTACCGCAGATCCTTCATCCCCACCGCCATCAGACTGTATAACTCTAACATATAGGCCAGACGTGCAATATCCTCCTTTTCATGTTGATGCTTGTTGTTACTATTATCATTATTACTATTTTCCATTACTATTATTATTATTACATATTACTATTTGCACTATTTATTACTTACTTTATCCCCTCCCTGCCTGCATGCACTTTTTCCCTCCTGTCCAATTGTCCTGGAGCTACTGTGGCGAGTAAATTTCTCCTGTGTGAGATCAATAAAGTCTTATCTTATCTTATCTTAAATTATCACTGTGGAAATTTCACACTGAACATCAACCAGCATGGATTCTTTGCCTCTCCACTTTTCCTCCAGACTGTGAGACACTGATTTCCAAAAGATATGCAAAATGTACTTTCATCTGAAAAGAGGACTTTAGACCACTGAGCAACAATCCAGTTCTTTTCTTCACAGCCCACATAAGACTGCTCACATTGTTTCATGTCCCATATAGGCTTTGTCTGTGTGTAGTGGCTCTTGATGCACTGACTCCAGACTCAGCCCACTCCTTGTGAGGCTCCCCCAAATTCTTGAGTGGATTTTGCTTGAGAATCCTCGCAAGGCTGCAGTCATCCTTTTTGCTGGTGAACATTTTCCTTCCACACTTTTTTCTTCCACTCGAGTGCCATGACTTTAAAATATTGAACTTTTTCACAATATTGTAATTTTCTGAGATTACTGAGAGACTATATAATCTACAGATTTGACTTTATGAAATGAGTGACAAAAATATTGTTTTTCATGTTGGATATAAACTATATTATTAGCACAGGTTATGTAACTGGACAGACCGGTTATGAAAAAAAAGAATTAAAATGTCCACCTAAATTTTGATGCCAAGAAACAGACCCTATACTCAATACTGATTCCGATACCACTATGGCAATAAAACACTCTTTATATAGACAATAGAATGTGATTTTCAACATTAACTTCTATTACTTTCTTTTATATTAAAATATGACCTTGTATCTGTGTAATCCCTCAGGTAGGGATGGGGCGTATATTGATCTATGTGCTCTTATACTTGTTCTGACACAGATCAAGAAGATCATTCTAAAGCTAGTCAGGAAAGATTCATTTTTGTCCTGTGAGTGTGACTTTGAGAATTGATGCACAAATGAGTATCTATTTTCTATTCTTTGTGTGTGTGGGACTCTGTGGAGCTTGTTGTAATGCTATTGCAGAAGGCTTAGGTGTGGTGTGCTCTGACAGGTGATTCTGACTGGCTGCTCTCGAGACCTGATGCTGCGGCTGGACCAGCTCTGTTCCCAGCACAACATCAAAGTGTTCTGTGGCGATGTCTACGGTTACTATGGATACATGTTTACCAACCTGGGCCCACAGTACCACTATGTTGAGTGAGTAGCATGTGTCCTATACCTAATCTATACATATAAATAAGTGAACTGAGGGAGTGTGACATCATCCATAGCGTTCAGTTCAACTACTTTACTCCCTAGCTAAAGAAAAAAATATTTCATTTCAGAATAGACTTGATATTCACTTCAGATACCAGATACTCTTTAGACAATAGAATGTTATTTTCATCAAATGGTAGTACTTTATTTTCTATTCCCATGTGGCCTCATATCTGTGTAATCCCTCAGTGGTTCTGTAGGTTCCATAGTGCTCCATGGGCGTATATTAGTCTATGGGCTCTCATACTTTTTCCTGATACAGGTCAAGATCATTCTAAATCTATTCAGGAAAGGTTAATTTCTGTCTTGTGACTGTTTTAGTTTCAGTTCCTATCTAAACTAGTATCAAACTTGTTTTAATACTAGTTTTAGTATCACTAAGTATTTTGAATACTTTTGACACCCTAATCCCAATTTAGGTGCAAGTCTGTGTGGCACTGTTAGGGTACAACATGTGTAACACTACAGGGTACAACATGTGTAACACTACAGTATGAGTGAGTGACTCCTACTTGTTTGTGTTCAAAGGGAGAAACCTAAAGTGGTGAAGCCTTCAGGGGAGTCTGCTGATGGGCCAGAGTCCAAAAAGTCCAGAGTGGACCCCAATGAGATGATTATGGTGAAGAAGGTGCAGTCTAAACACACAGCCTGATTCCCTGATCCCTTGACAATAGAATGTGATTTTGAACATTAAATCATAGTACTTTCCTTTATTAATAATTCATATGCGGCCTTATATCTGTGTAATTCCTTGATTAGTCTGTGTGCTCTTATACTTGATCTAATAGCTGCTTGCTCTGTAGATGGTGTCATTCTGCAGTCTAAAGAAGGCTCTGGAGGTGGACTGGACCAGTGACCAGGCCAAGGCTGCACTCAAGAAGACCCCAGTCGACTACTTCCTTCTGCAGGGTAAAACCAACACTCCTCTGCACCCAGGCGCTTATCTTATGTTCACTTAAAGGGACAGTGTGTAAGATTTTTACCTGTTAATTACTGAAATTGAAGATACCCATTCAAAAATACATTGTTTTCCAAGCCTTTTCACTTCCATCATGAAATCAAAGTATTCTTTTGGACTTAGATATAGTCACATAAAAGGGGGATCTTCCCCATATAGAGGCAGCCATTTTGAATACGAGAGCCGCAGAAGGACATTTGGGCTCATCCTTCGCCTCGGCTCCTGCACAGCCGCGCTGCGTATGGCTCCCCCCTTCCCCCCTCCCCTTCCCCTTCTCTCCTTCGGTCCTCTGCTCCCATATGCAGCCAGGAGCGAAGGAGAGAAGGGGAAGGGGAGGGGGGAGGGGGGAGCATGCTGCCGGATCACACATCGTAATGGATATAACACGTATTTTGGACTAAATTGTTTTACTGGATTTTATTCGCTGGATCCTTATGGACAGATTGAGACCAAGTTTATGATGAAATACAGAGTTTGACCTGTGCAAAGCCTTCAAAGGTAAGCTAAGTAAGCTAAGTTTTGTGCTTTTCTGTATAAAAGCCCCATGTGCTCGGGGAGTGATTGTTTTGCAGGGAAATGAATTGCATAGTCAAAAAGAGGAGACTGTAAGGTTTCATTTGATGTGTAGATTGTCATGAATCATGATCGGGATTGTGTGTTTTCATGCGAAAAGAAAAAAAAAAAAAGTGAACGGGGGACCGCGGTTTATGTATACAGCGGTGCGCGGTTCGTGCGCGGGCACGCGCGATGTCGACGGTACGTCGCGTCCGGGTGACCCTCGAGGTCTGCCATAGCCAAAAGAGGAAGTGGAATAGCTAGTAACCACCTATGCGCCACGAATCCTACACACTGTCCCTTTAAAGGAAAAAACAGGAAGTCAGGGCTCAGACTAAATGTACCAGGGCCATAATGGGTTACAAGAGGACCTCATGAAATTTCTGCCTTTAAAATGGTCATATGTATGGCTGTGTAATTAATCATTTCAAATTCTCAGTAATCACCTTGGGTATGTTTAATGCAGAGGTCTGCAGCCAGTCCTCTGGAGCAGTCCTGTGGAGGTTGTAGAGAGTTCTAAGTATTTGGGCCTACAGCCTGGACTTATATTAATATTGAAGCCATATTTTTGGTCATTACAAGAAAAAATAGTGATTAAAGTTTTTGCAATATCACAATAGACACTCGTGAGATTTTCACGAATTCACAAGAACCCATCTTGGCTTGTGCAGGTGTGATAGGGCCTGGTTGGTGGGCCGCTGACGACATTGTGTTTTGAGTGGAACCCAAAGGTGAACCAAAACAAACATGGCGTTGCCAATCGACAATTCAGCTTGTTTTAGTGAAAATGTAGACTATTTCAGAGTGACACACATATCAATCGAATGTGAGTTAGACCATATGAAATCTTTCCAACCAATAAATAATTAAACGTGTAACCAATTTATATTGTTTCCATATTTCATGAAGTCGCAAGAAGGACACTGTGCAGTTGGATAAGTTAGTGAGGAAGGCAGGATCTGTAGTGGATGCGGATCTTGACTGAGCCACAACTGCCATGGGGCAGAATGATGGAAGCGAGGCTGCCAATTTGCACCTCCTTGTGGCCCCTTCGACACACACACACACCCCAATATTCATACTAGGCAATGTGGATGAAGTGCCTTGCCTAAGGACATGACGACAGTTTTTGAGACTGGTTCCCCACCGTGGCACCTGGTGTTCTCAGTGGTCTCTCATCCAAGGCCCGGCCCTGCTGAGCTTCTGAGATCTGACGGGATCAGGCTTTGACAAACCAGTATGGCCACAAATGAAATTGAATGATATTTTGAAATGAATTTCCTTCAGGATAGTAAAGTATCTCTAATCTAATCTCCAGTGTTCTCCAGTGTTTTTCCACGAATCTAATCTCCAGTATTTTATTACATGTAATAAATATTAATTCAGATAAAATAGATTGGCAGCAAATTGTCCTGTTTGATATAGCAGTGGTTGAAAATATTGTGTCTAAATGAAAGCATCTGCCCCTGATTCAGTGCTGCTGAAGTTCCGCACAGACAGAGGTCGTGACCCCGACCCAAGTTCATATGAAGAGGACAGCCAGGCTCTCCGGCAGATTCGAGATAACGTACTGGAGAGTCTGTGTGTGAGCCCCAGTCTGCTGAGAGACCACTTCATCAGGTCAGAACACACGCGCACACACACCATTGTTGATTTTCCAGTCTTGGTGTTCAATGCTTCCACTCCAGTATACCAGTTTATGTTGAAGCCTGTTTTTCCGAATCTGAGGTCAGATCTTCCATGTATCCAAGATCCCCTGAATGCAGCATAAGTGCACTGCCACAGCACTTGACGATACTTTGTTTGTGTTTCAGCTTCTGCTTCTCCGAGCTGTCCCCTGTGTGTGCTGTGGTGGGCGGAGTGCTGGGACAGGAAGCAGTCAAGGTAAGACTTGGGACAGAGATTCACTGGGTTGGACATTAAAGGGCTCATATTACACAATTTTATTTTATGCTTTGTTTCATTCACACAAACCCTGTATATTTGGGTTGAGTTTGTGGCATCAGAGAGGGACTTTATTGATCCAGAGGGAAATTCAGGTTTTACTGCAGCAACATTTCCACTGTGCTTCTCAGAGACCTTTTTGTCTCAGTGCAGTTTAACAGGACGACTGGTCAGGGAGGGTCAGCAGATCTGTGTCAGGGCAGGTTGAGGAGAGGAAGAGCCAGAAATGTCCCTCCTCTGTGTCCTGCAGCATCACAGCAGTGTCCAGGGGGAACCAGGTGAACACAACAGGAAAGGCCTCAATCTTACTCTGCTCTGGTATTTTGGTCGGTGATGAAATGGTTCATTCCCTGTGCTGCCACATATGGTGTAAAAAACCTGTAGCATCTCAAATGTCCGTAGCTAGTTACTTAGCTAGCCTCTTGCACAGTCTCCATGGATAGGGGAAAATCATACTGTTATTTCACACAATCCATCAGTATCTTACTTCTGTCTTTTGAATATCACATGCTGCAATTCTTAGTTGGTTATAATCCCAGAATATGATGTTAAAAAGTGAGCTCAAAAAAACCCTCATGTGATTCATACAGGAAATGCACCACAAAGTAAAAGGTAAAGGGTAGCGGCTAACTTCATCATCACAAGGTGGAACAGAGCATTTTGTTTTAGAGATGGAGACAGATTAATAATAAAGGGTTACTCAAACATGTGTGAATTAAACAAAACACAACTCCAGATATATTTTTGAAGAACATTCTAACATGGCTTAAGGCTCACAGGAGTCAAATTTGTGTAATATAGGACCTTTAATGATGTTCCAGTCTTTTCCAAAATGATCAGTACTTGCAACAGATTCATGCTATGGTAACCATCCTCTGTGGTCATAGCATTTAAGCAATTCATATTAAAATGTTTTGAAATGGGAAAACAAAGGCATATAATTTGTTTATGCTACAATGTGATGACATCATACTCTCAGATGGGGGGCAAGAGCCAGTTTTTCCTATTGATAACATTGTACTTTACCATGAAATATCCTATCCACAAATGTTGAACCTAACTTCTATCAGTGTCTAGACCCAAGTACTCATGCATTGGAACAATATTCATTTTAGCTGCCCCCATCTGTATTAAATGACACTGGTCTAAAGAATGTTGTGATCTGAAACCTAGCAATACTGTTCAGGTGAAATAAAGTAGTACCTGAATTGTCACAATCAGCTTTGTCTTGTGGCGTAAACGTGTCCAGTCTTGATATCACAGTGAATTGCATAATGGATTGGTAGAGTTTAACATACTAGTACATTTCAAAAAAATGTTATATCATGAAAAATTCAATGTTTTTTGTCAGTTATTTCAGAAAGTCAAACCCGTAAATTATATATATTCTTGAAATGTTGATTATGCCTTACAGACATTTTAAACAGAAATGTCAGGTTTATCTTCATTTCTATGCACTCAATACTTGGTTGGGCCTCCTTTGGCATGAATTATTGCATCAATTCGCCGTGGCATGAATTGTGTAATGGAAGACCGACTGGCTAGCTCAATTGGTAAGTCACTTGACTTTCACCCGGGGGACCTGGGTTCCTATCCCCCCTGGTAATGAGCAAGCCAGTGTGGGTCCTTGGGCAAGACCCTTCACGGTACTGCCCCCCGGGCGCCTGAAAGATGAGCTGCCCTCTGCTCCTTCCCTGAAGGATGGGTCAAATGCAGAGAAATAAGAATAAAGGATATCAAAAAATTTAAAAAGACCAGGTTGCTTTGATAGTGACCTTCATGTCATCTGCAGTGTTGTTTCTAGTGTTTCTCATTTTCCAATTGACAATAATCCAGAGATAGTCTATGGGGTTCAGGTCAGGCGAGTTTGTAGGCCAATCAAGCACAGTAACACAATGGTCATTGAACCAGCTTCTGGTACCTTTGGCTGTGTGTGCAATAAGCTTGTCAGCAGAATGAAGCATGAAGTGCTCTGGAATTTCGTGGTTGACTGTGGACTTTAGAAAACACAGTGGACCAACACTGGCAGATGACAAAATCAAAATCATCACTGGAAACTTCACACTGAACATAAAGCAACATGGACTGTGTGCCTCTCCACCCCTCCTTCAGACTCTGGACCACTGAGTAACAGTCCAGTTTTTTTTCTCCACAGCCCCACTCAGACTCTTCTGACATTGTCTCATGTCCCATGTCGGGTTCTCTTGACTCCAGCCACAGTCCACTCCTTATGAAGCTCCTACAAATTGTTGAATGGATTTTGCGTGAGAATCCTTTCATCCCTTTTGCTGGTGCATCTTTTCATAAACATCAAAATGTCAAGAAATATAGGCTTGAAAGCTTCACTTTGTGTCATGAGTCTATATAAAATATGGGTTTGACTTTCTGAAATACTGAACCTTTTTCATGATTTTTTTTTGTTTTTTCCTTTGAGAAGTATTAGTACAGCGCGACCTGTGCTCTCTCCTCAGGCCCTGTCCCAGAGAGATGCTCCACACCGGAATTTCTTCTTCTTCGATGCCTGCAAAGGAAACGGCGTAGTGGATTACTTTGGTCCAAACTAATCTCGGCATCTTTACTCATCACAGTTCCTACACTCAGTCTTCAAGACGCCAACATTTTGTACTTTTTCTAATTAAAGCTGTCTCAACAGAGCCTGTGTGGTGTCATGTTTATTACTTCAAGCAGTGGTACTGTTACACCACTGGGGTTCTAAATGTTCTTATTTATTTATGTTAGTCAAATTAATCATTGCTGAGAAAAATGTTGATGCAACAGCGTAAATTTCACCTACATGAAAATAAAAAGTTAAAACCACACTTTGGTTTCTATATGGTGATGGCCAAGTTTTCTACCATACTGTGGAATGCTATAGCCAAAGGAATGTCCTTAGTAAATGTTCCAAGTAGGAAGCGGCCCTCCTCCAGGCCAAATATGAGTCAGGTTTGTGGAGATGCAAGCTCTGAGTAAGGTCATTTTGTTTTTATTGCACTGAAAAACAACATTCTTATTGAAGAAAGTACACTATTCAAGCATTTATACGACAAAAACGTGACATACTGGGTCTTTAAGTCTATATTTAGTCTAAAAAGTTGGAAGGTGGAGCTGTAACCCTTTTCCAGGCTGCTGTTTACTTCAGACAGGTCTTAGTCTGGCGCACTTTTACTGAGAGCTGCTATGACAGTGACTGTCAGCAGGGGGCGCAGTGTTCTTAGAAAAGTCTCTTTAAACGGCAGGAAGTGTAGAGCCAACGGGAAGCAGAATCATGAGGACGTTCTGATCAACAAGAGCCGACTTAAACCGTAAAATCACCGGCTTTCTCCTCACATACAACTCCTAGTCTGAGGTACGTGGAGCCGGACGCACTGTGCTTAATAGCTCGGGCCGCTGAGCGTGGGCTTGGTGCTTAGCACCGGTACAATACATAGTACAGTAGAGGAGAGTGCCTGCGCGCCTCTGTGCCATGTCCCGTGTGCAGGCTCATGCTCTGATACACTAACATTATTATTATAACACATTATTAGCCTCTTCCCCGAAGCTCTTGTGATTGGTCCATTGATCAGGGGGATTTCATTGTTTGGCTCAGAGCCTCTGACGTCACAGATCTGTAGCTCACTGTATAGTTTTATTACTAATATATCTTAGTTATTATATAGATATCCAGCGGCACGATGACTGGCCTTTCTACCCGGAGTGTGGCTGCTTCTCCCTGGGCCTGGGTGGGTTTAATCTATGCACAATTCAAATCCTGCAGCTCAGATAGTCCTGAAGAAGCCCAAGATCTGGAGATGATTCCACTGTTGTTGACAGGTTGCTCTATGGACATTGAAGAATGGGTCAAATGCAGAGGGCATACTTCCCTATGGGTACAATAAAATGGAATGCTAAAGACATATCTTGAGAAGGCACCCTGTCCAGTCCCCAAATCCAGTCCTACGAGTCAAGGGAATAAAACTGTGTCCTCCGTTGTATTAGAATGCACACATTCTCTTGGTAACATTCAGATGAAATTAAATGTTTCATGTTTCTGCAGGAGGACGAGCCTGCTCCGGAGGTAGCCATGGTAAGTGCCTCAACTACACGAGAGAACACCACACACACCTACCACATCACCCCATTCATGTTTATTTTGTTCTAGGATTGGAAAAGTCAATATTGTGACTAAGAAAAGTGTGATTTTCTATAATATTGAAACAAATTTATGCCACTGACACAATAAGCAGATTTATACCCCAAACATGATTCTAAATCTACATCTACATCATGGCAAAAGGAGAAATTCAATTTGTCAGCTGGACAAAAGTTTATTTGGTCAAATACGTTTTGCAGCTCATCCAAGCTGCTTCTTCAGTTCTGGTCAGACGCTGGTGGACACGGCTTATATCTGCCTGAAGGGAGGAGCTAACTACAATGAAATGACTCTGAGACTACCACATCTATTTGTTTACATTTTCTGTTAGTTAGGTGGGCCTATTAAAAATGCAGTGGCAGTGGAGTGTGGGGTCTTGTTAGCAGAAATATTCAGAGCCATAATGGGTGTTTTCACACTTCTGGACCTGACCTGAGGGGTATTCCACGAAAGCTACTAAGCGCAAAGCCCGGCTTTATTCGACAGTTGGCGCTAGTTTTAGTGAGAGTTCGGTTCCACGATGCTCGCTAAACTTAGTCCCCGCTGAGTTACTGGGGCAACATGGTTTTAGCTGAAAGTCTGGTACCGGGCAGGCTAAAGATGTGGCTTAATCAGGCCGTGTCGCAGAGAATACGTACCTGACGTAAACAGAGTGTCAAACAAACAGTTCCGCACACCTCCCGCATGACTATCTGTGTTGTCCGAAAACAATATCAGCAAAAAAACAAATTACCTTTAGGGCTGGGTTCAAAAGATCGATCCATGATACAATATCGATTCACTATCAAAAAATACGATATCGATTCAAAAATTTGCGGATCGATCTTTTCCAAATGGTTATAGGCACTATTTTCTCGACCATGGAAGGAGAGCTATAAAAGGCGAGTGCCGGTGAACGAAACTGAAACTTGGCGCGCCTTGCGAGATGGCTGGAGCTGCACAGCTAAAATCACCTAATGGTTTGAAGGTTGATGTGTGGCATTACTTTGGATTCAAACGTTACAAGGACAGTATTGTAAATAGATCGAATCGCATCGTGGCCTTGTGAATCGAAATTGAATCGATCCAGGAAATCAGGATCGCCCTAATTACCTTACGTTCTTGGTTCTTGACAAATCTCCGGTAATTTAAAAATATGCTTTTGAACCGCTGTCTTTACGACATTAACATATAGAAGAATTCCAGAGGTGTCTCAGAGAAAGACTTTGGTTGAGTGGTTATGTCCTGTGTCTCTCATATGGGCGACCCGGGTTTGATTCCCGCTATTGGCCTATTGATGCCCAAGTCAAATTTGAGTTAAATTTTCATGCATTTATATTTGCAACATATTACAGAAATGGAAATGAATTTAACCTACAATTATTGTTATCATTACATAACTTATATCAGCTGGGCCTAACATCACTCTCACTTGACGACATTGACACTTTATATTTTATGTGGCATCTCTATCAAAGAATACAGTTACAGGTAAACCTTTACTTTTAAAACAAAATGTAGCCAAATAACAGGCACACTCCATGATGCAACATTTCAATGATTCAACAAATTTGCTTCAGAGATGCTGTGCAAGCCTTTTAATGAAATCCTATTTATCAATTTCCATCAATAGGCATAAAACAATAAAAGACATTAGGTATGACATTCTGGTGTGAGGCCACTGCTGGAGGACTGCTGAGGGTCAGGCAAGGCACTGCTGGAGGACTGCTGAGGAGGGTCCAAGTGTACGCCATCTTCAGTAACTAGAACACAAGCATACTATTAAAATACACAAATGCTTGGATCACAGCTGAGGCAAGCATTAGTCCAGAGAATACCTTGAATATACTCTTCACGAGAACTCGCAGGAAGGATCTTTGATGGGGTCCCTCCTCCAATTACCTCCACCAGTGGGCGACCCCGGTTTAGGGCCAGGGCCAGCTCCTCTGCAGGTGAAAGATTTTGAGGGGGGCTCCCACCTCCTGTGGCTTGGTAGTTACTGTTCATTTTAAATTAAATTAAGGTACCATTTCAACAGTATTACTAATTTCACTGAATAATAATATTAATATTAGCCTACTTACCACTCTGCAAAATGTATTTATGCTTTGTCTTTACCAGCGAAACACTCCTCTTCACATTATTCCTGCTCAAAGACAAGATAACACAATTTAACGTATTAGTTGGAGCAAATACTTTTACACAGTAAAAATAAATTACAACTGTGCTATACAAATATATAATATTTATGACATCAACTGCCCACCATGAGAATCAAACTCACATCTCCCGCACCCCAGACTGTTATAGGACTTAACTTACGTATTTAAGCGCTCAGCGATCTTCTGCCACGCCATGTCTCTGGCCTTGGTTATTGAAAGTGCGTTGTAGAGTTCCAAAAGCAACTTCTGTTCTGATGCGCTGAAATAATCGGCCCGAATCTTCGACATGATTGCGTTTTCGACAGTCGCTTGTTCAGGGCTTCTTATTTACCCCGTGCACACGTGGAGGCCCGGCCTGATTAGGCCAGACTGAACTTAGCGCTGCTGAGGCGCAGCTGAAATGCGTTAGTGGAACGGCTTCAGGCTTTAGTCTAAGTTGGGGCTAGGTCAGACGAGGACTTAGCACTTAGTCGGTGCTATGTTTAGCGACGTTCGTGGAATACCCCTCTGGTTAGTCCTATTATTTTGGTTGTTTTGATTTAGGTTTGAGGATAGAGTTATAAATGGGAGACAAATTATGTTTGAGACCTCCATTTCTGTTCAAGGAAGGATTCTCTTTCTTGACAAAAATATCCTCTTTAACTCACCTCTCAAACCAGTTCTTTTCTCTGGATAAGATCTGTACCTCACTGTCCTCAAAGGAGTGGCCCACGGTTTTTAGGTGGAGATGTACGACAGACTGAGGTCCACGCTGGCTCTCTCGTCTGGTTTGGTACATCCTCTTGTGAAGTGGCTGTTTTGTTTCTCCAGTGTAGCGCTCACTGCAGTCTTCACTACACTGAATGGAGTAGACCACATTGCTTTGTTTGTGGCTCGGTGTTTTGTCCTTTGGGTGGACCAGTTTCTGGGTTTGAAATAGTCTGGGATTTCATGTTGTCTGAAAGTCCTCTCTAGTTTTTCAGGAACACAGAGAATCAGAACCCAGGAGAAAGGGTGTAACTATTCCTTACCTGGCTGGTGTTTCTGAAAAACTCTATTCTCAAACCCAAATCAAAACAAACAAATAAAATAATAGGACTAGCTAGCTTAGGTCCAGAGGTGTGAAAACACCCATTATGGCCCTGAATGGTTCTGCTAACAAGACCCCACACTCCACTCCCACTGCATATTTAACAGGCCTACCTAACTAACAGAAACTGTAAACAAATAGGTGTGGTAGTTTCAAAGTAATTTCATTGTAGTTAGCTCCTCCCTTGAGTTATATATAAGGCAGTGTTCACCAGCATCTGACCAGAACTGAAGAAGCAGTTTGGATGAACTGCGAAAAGTATTTGACCAAATAAACCTTTATCCAGTTCACAAATTGAATTTCTCCTTTTGCCATGGATTCTATCTGGACGAGGGATTCTACACACATCTACATCATGAGCTGCAAAAAATAAATGACTGAATGAAACACTTTAGTGTTAGTTTGCATCTGTAATAAGTCATAGAAATTATTTATTCAACCTTTAATGCCCCAAATCTTCTAGTATAGCCAAAAAATAACCACTAATATCCCAGTAGTGCAGAGAAACTGTACACACGATCAATACTGACCCCCCATCTGTCAAATACTGAACATGTTTTCCACCTGCACATATTGTGCTGTTGTGTGGCTGCGCAGTCTGCAACAATGGAGCTGAAGACAAAGGAAGAGAAGGACGCTGAGCTGGACCGCAGGATTGAGGCACTGCGCAAGAAGAACCAGGCGCTGGTCCGGAGATACCAGGTCAGAGGTCACACCAAAGGACTGCAACCATTAATCTGAAATATAGCTGCAAGCAGCAATGTGGGGCCAAGCACCGAAGGTGCATGTAGGCCTCAGCATGTAGGCCTCAGCATGTAGGCCTCAGCATGTAGGCCTCATGCAGGGTCTGACAGGGTCTAACAGAGTCTGACAGGGTTTAACAGATCAAAGACACATCAAAGACAGATCAAAGGTACATTTCTGCGTTGCCTAGCGTTGCCTATTTAATCTTAAAGCAGTTCTTTAAGTCCAGTACAATTACTGTGAAATCTTTATGATAAGATAATGGGCAACAAAGTGTGATTTTTGGGATGCCAATGTATAATCCAGGTTGTTTAGACTTGGGGAAACACTGTGACTAGTCCTCTATTAAAATAATTGTAATTATTATCTGGATTGTACAATCCAGGGGCAGGGGGGCTTTCTACCATGTTATAAAATTGCTTCCTAATCAAAAAACATGTCTGAAGATGTTTTAGATGTCCATACATACAAATGCACGATACGGAACTGTACACAGTAACCTGGTGATCTGAATATGTTATGTGTCAGCAGTTAATACTCCCTCTTTAACGACAGCCAGGAGGATTTAAATTTAGCTGAACTGACAGTCTAATGCAAGTGTAAGAGCCATTTTGTATGTTTTCTATGTATCTGTTTTCCTATTGGCTGCCTGCTCCGCTTTGATGTTGTTCGCTGCTTCTGATTGGCTGATTGTTCTACTTTGATCTAGCTCAGTATATATTCAGACGTAGGGAACACACGGCACACAAGACAAGACACAACACAGAAGACACATAACACACACACACATACAAGAAGAAAGTGACCACGCTACGTAGGTAGTGTGGATAGAAGCCGCGGTCTGGTGGCCAGGAGGTTACCTCGAGCCAAGAGTTGGCAGGGTATTAGGACGCCTCGGGCCACAGAAGCTACACAGTCTTTTGACCGTCACGTAACAACGTCACGTAACAAGGTCGCGTGAAACGCCACGTAACAAGTAGGGTGGATTCCTGTCGGGAGCCAAGATGTACAAGAAAGCCTGGTCTCCCAGTGACAGGCAGGAACTCACCACTATACGAAACGTAAGGACGTCAAGAAGGACGTCACATCACATACAGAGCCTTACAAGCCTTAGAAATTCCTTCTTTCGTTTCCTTCCTCATTCCTCTTTTTATCCACTCTGTATGTATGACCTTCACTTTAGTAAAGATCAAAAGACAAACTTTTGATTCAAGACTCTTTATTTTATGTTACGTGCCGCGTCGGAAAGAAACTTTGAGACACCAAGGCCGAGGCTAGTGAGTCGGTTCGCTGCACTCACAGCAAGAATCACATTTCAGAACATGTAGAGGTCTGAACTGAAGGGTTGGCAGTTTTTTAATTAATGGCAATAATTTTTGTTTGCAGAAATTATGTTAATTAATGGCAGATTTTTACATTTTAGTTTGATTGCGATAAGGCTGAATAAAAGTAATTTAGTAAATTCTTAGTTTGAAACATTGACCACCAGAATCATTTGAACCATGTCTGCTCTGTGCCCACACTGGACAGGAAATAGAAGAAGATAAGAAAAAAGCTGAGCTGGAGGGCATCGCCGTGACAACCCCACGTAAGCCCCGCCCCCATGACCCTGAGCTAGAGAAGAGGAGGCAAGAGGAGCAGGAGAAGAGGAGGCAGGAGAAGGAGAACTTCACGGTCACTGTGGATCTTTCCTCACCACAGGTCAGTGCCCCAGATCCAAGCTCTATCCCCAAATGATGGAACAATGGTGTGAAGTAAAGTGAGACTAGACATCCAAACAGTGACTTAGACTTGGACTTAGACTTAGATTTAGACAAACTTTATTGATCCACAAGGGAAATTGTTTTGGGTACAGTAGCTCACTCATCAAATATAATATATAACAGATATATAACAGATAATAAATGTATATGTACAAATCAGAATTAAATAGAAAAGTAAGAAATAAAATATAAAATACAATATCAAATAAGATGTCCAATCCCAGTTATATACAGTTGTAGGGAGTATTATCTGTTACATAAGGTGAGTTGTTGTACAGTTGTATGGAGTATGGTATGAATGTCATCCTGTATCTCTCACTGTTTGAGTGGAGCTGTAGGAGCCTGTTGGAGAATGAGCTCCTCTGTCCCTCTATGGTCTGGTGCAGTGGGTGAGCAGGATTGTCCATGATGGAGAGCAGTTTGTCCAGTGTCGTCCTGTCCCTCACTGTGACAAATGTCTCCAGCTCACAGCAGATCACATGACCAGCTTTGCAGATCAGTTTGTCTACCGTGAAGTACAGGGCACTGGCCACCACAGACTGGTAGAAGATCTCTAGTAACTTACTGCACACATTGAAAGACCTGAGCTTTCTCAGGGAGTATAGTCTGCTCATGCTCACCTATCATTTAGAATAAAATCCGCCATGTTTTTCAGTTCCCAGTGATGTGTATGTATATTTTTTTCTATTTTTTTCCCATTTTATTTTGATACGGACAGCTCATGAATGTTTCTGACCAATCCGCATGTTACTCACTGCCATCTGAACTGTGGGAGATTCCGTAGTGACTAGACTCACATCTGCCAGGCTAATATTTTAATAGTATAGTGAAATACCACAAACCAAAATTAGAAAACACATATCATGTAGTTTAATAAGATAAGACTTTAATGCAGTGTATCTCACGTTTGGCAGCATGCTACATTTTTTAAATGCTGCATTTCATATATTTACAATATGGCCCTACACCCTTGTTTGTATTGAGAAAATTTCTCATTTGTAAGTATCTGAATCGGATCGGGTCCTGACATTGGAACCCATTTCTTCAGGCCAAGGGGATTGGGTTTTATGTTACATCGGATTGGGTGAGGCTGAGCTGCGCATCACTGCTGGACGCATAGTTCCACGTGTATATGCTGTGTTTAATGGAGGTTGCTGATATGTGCAGGAGAAGAGAGTGGTGAATGACACTAAAGCGGGGGCATCCAGGGGCCCGCAGAAATCCCAAGAGGACACAGAGGGACCCAAAGTGCAGAGCCCGTCCAAGAGAATGTCAGGTCGTGTGGGTCGAAACCCCAGAGGAGGGGGCCAACAGGACAGGGAATTGCGGGAGGACAGAGGCCCCCGGGAGGAGGTGCCTGGCGAAACAGCGAGTCGTAGGGGCGGCCGAGGTGGCAGGAGGGGCAGAGGTGGGGACGCAGCAGTGGGGAGTGACCGTAGGTCCAAGGTATGTCCCATTACACTGACATTTCACCTTCTAACCTCAACACAAGCCCCTGATGCCTCCCACATGGGTTTTATTCAGGAGTGGGAGGAGAAGAGGCGACAGAACATCGAGAAAATGAACCAGGAAATGGAGAAGATAGCAGAGTATGAACGAGGACAGCGGGTATGTAACTTTATTAAATTTCATTCAACTTTAATCTGAGCTTTATTTTAACACCATCCGATTAGAAAGAACTGTCTTATCTGGAACTACAACAGATGAGGTGATTTGTGCTCCTCTCAAATAACATTACAATCACAAGCTAGCTAGCATTAGCCAAGTCTCACCGTTTTGTTGAAAATCAAACACGTAAACAGGCTCCTGAAAATCTGTTGTTTAAATCCAGTTTGTGTTCAGACACAATTTAGCACAATTTAGCTGTGTCTGCTAATGTGTGCTTTGTATCTTCATGGTAACTGAACATTCCACCATAAAACACTGCCAGCCTGATGTCACTGCAAAGTACAAACAGGTTCCATATTCACAGAGGCTGTTGTTTATTCTCCCTGTGCAGCAAGACGGGGACAAGCCCAGCAGACACTTCTTGGACGACCCACGGCGCTCTGGCCCCGCCCCCGACACTGACCGCAAGGAGGGCAGCCGGAGACATGTGCGCAACTGGGGAGGCCTTGATTTCGACAACGTGAAGACGGGAGCAGAAATGGAGAAGGAGTGGACTGTGAGTGGATTTAGCTTATAGAACCCTTTGAGGAATTGGAAATGATATATGGTCCTATTGTATAGAACACAAAATCGATTAATGTGAGCTTTTAGCCATCTTACACGTACCCTGTAATCGTGCATTATTAGACTATGTCTCCAAAGCTCAAAATACTCTTTTACCTTTCATTCAGTAGAAATTGACAGTTCCAGGGCTGACAACATCCAACTGATTCTAGTGAAGGTATATGGAGTTTAAAAACACAGTGGACATACATGGCACATTCACAGGCCAGCGGGTCCAGACCTCCCTCACATCCTCGTCTTACTGTCTCTGGTGTCCTTGCTCCAGTAGAATGTTCTGGCTCATGTTTGATCACAGAAGGGCAAACACAGACCCCCAGTCCTCAGATCAGTCCCACATTGACTGAAATTACTAGAGAGAGCGAGAGACGAACAGACGACAAACTCTAAATGCTTGTAAGCGCGCACTCTCAAAAATATAGTCCATTGAAGATCGGGGGAAAATTTAGGTGGGTGCCCATTGATCGGTTTTCGAGTCAATCTTCTTCCATATTTTATTTCGTGTTGATGGATCCAATAATTCCAGAAGTCATATTTAAAGGCTGCAATTTGTTTGTACAATATATTAAATCCAAAAACATGTGCACGTTACAGTTAGGAGCATGAACACGTGCAGAATCACGTGCAATGTCTGTGCACTGAGGTCTTTAGTTTCACCCATTATAGTTCTGAGAAGCATCAGAGCAGCGAAAGAGAGGAGAAAAGATGGGGGGGGGGGGTGTGGAGTGGAGCAGACGACGCCACACAGCAGATGCACACACACAGAGAGGGAATGGACTGGACTGGACTCAATTTTTTTGCTCTCTCCTTTATTACCACTTCATGACATCACAAGGAGGAACCAAGTGTTTTCAGTTTGCAGCCTAAATATGCAGGATTTATATACTGAATGTGTGAATGAAAACCTGAGGATACAACATTACAATAAAATGTAGACGTAATAATGTAATGTAATATACACCCCTTAAAAGGTAGTAACTTTTCTGATGGAGTGTCTGCTTTCCTCCATGGTGATGCTTTACCTGGGATGTTTCAGACTATGGCATTAAAGCAGGGCAAGTTACAGTAAGTTGGTAGTAGGTAGTTTTGAGCAAAACACCTGTAATTGAATAGATGCAAGATAACCAATAGGGATAGCCAGGTCAGGGCCAGAGGTGTGAAAGCGTTCATTATGGGCCTGTCTGAGTCTGCTAATATGACCCCACACTCCGTACAATTGAATAGGCCTAGCTAACAAACGGAGACTGTACACAAGTAGGTGTTTTAGTTTCAGAGTATTTAGCTCCTCCCTTCAGGCAGATCCACCAGTGTGAACTGAAGAAGCAGCGCGGATGAGCTGTGAAATGTTTTCGACCTAAATAAATGTTTGTCCAGTTGACAAATTGAATTTCTCCTTTGCCATAATATTAGTGTTATTACTATTATACTAGACCTTATGATTATTACTTTTCTGCATAATTTTTTATGCTTATTTTTATGCTTATTTATGCTTATTTTTATTTTGCTAATTGTAAGGGGGCAATATTGATCTAAAATGGCTTAAAGATCCCATGACATGGTACTTCTTGATGCTTTTATATGGCTCCTTAATGGTTCCCTAATACTGTAAATGAATCCTTCTTCAAAATCAACACAAAATCTCTGAGAAAGAGAGATAAGATGAGAAAGAGTCATAAATGTCACTCTGGAACACACCATTATAGGCGTTGTTGCTTGAATGCAAATGAGGAGGACAGAGGTGGCCTGTAGTAGGGGGTGGGGGCGTGGCCAAGCTCTCCGCTCCGCTCTGTGACCCACTTCCGTGTTTTTGCACGGGAGAGATGAGAAGCCTTCCATTGAAAAATTGAGATGAGAAGCCTTCCATTGAAAAATAAACACATTTCCACAGAAAATAAAATTAAACCACTGCTGTTTCAGATATCCACAGGCTCAGATAAAGGACATCCGAGCCTAAAAACACTCGCAAGTTCCTCCAGGCAAATAAAAAAATGTATTTCGCATTGCGTAGCTCCTCCGCAGTCCAAACTCTCTGGGCGTGATTTACAGAGACGCTGAGTACAGACAGACGGGGGTGGAACTGCATTTGCATTTCTTTTTTCAATCTGACGTCAATAAGGTACCTTGTTCAAAATCGCCCGTTTGAGCTCAGATTTTTTCTAACGCAGAAAAGGATCGCAAATGCTCAGTTTAGACATTTCTCAACTTTTAACCATGGGGGGGCCTAAACAGGGTAGGGGAGCTCACATTAACGTTCAAAAACCCTCAGAAAGTGAAAATTTCATGCCATGGAACCTTTATGAATAGAAACGGGTCCACTGACTACCTGTTCAAATCTACAGAAATGTAAATGTAAAATGTGTGGCAACTCTTCATGGTGGCATTTCACAGTAACAAGCAATACATTTTCAACTACCTGATTTTTGATTACCATATGGCCTTCTATCTGTGTAATCCCTCAGTCAGATCAAACATAGTTGTTGGTTGTGTCTCTGTGCAGAGCCGGCGCCCTGGGCTCAAAGGCTCTATGGACATGACCATGTCTATGACCGGCCGGGAGCGAGCCGAGTACCTGCGCTGGAAGAAGGAGCGTGAGCAGATCGACGAGGAGAGGCTGGCACGCCACCGCAACGCCACTGGGCAGTGGAGACGCGAATGGGATGCCCAGAAGTCTGACAGCATGTGAGCCCCAGACAGCTGAGCTAACTGATGAGCTCCTGACTGCTACTCTAATCACTCAGCTAACTCACATTTATAGGGTCTATATAACTCAGATGTAGACTTAAATGGACTCTTATGAGCGTTAAGCCATGTTAGACTTTTGTCTCCTCAAAATAAGCATGTTTGAGTAACCCTTTATTATTAGTCTGACATCTGAAAAGTTCAAAATGGACAGACATGATACAACATGAATGTGAACACACTGGATTGTAGCCCAAAGCTAATTTCCATCCGTTGTCCCAAAGGGCTGGGGGCACAAGGGGCCAAAATAAAATATTGCACAATTCCCATTATTCTCCAGTCAATTTGGCCACACATTCAACACATATTTTGCTCATACATGCAAAGTGTCTCCATAAAAGATAAATTCAAATCACTTTTTTTGGGGGGGGATTGGGAATTCTCTGTTAAATTATTCAAATAATTCTAGTGAAGGTGTATGGAGTTTAAAAACAATTTGTAAGATGTGTGAATGAAACAAGACACAATACTGGGTATGTTTTTGATAAGAAAATTATAAGATAATAGACATAAGAAAATGGTGTAATATGGGCCCTTTAAGACACATTCACATCAATTACTAACATGAGTGAAAATGGGGGATTAGATCTGACCAGTGACTGTGCTGCAGGTTCACAGAGGATCAGGCTGTGGGTGCAGAAGGCGCAGTGACTGAGCAGAGTGCCCGCCGAGGTAAGGACCACAGTGTGCCTAAAGCTATTACATGTGTGCAGATGGCACTTGTAAGCAGCTCTTTCATGAAGCCTTTTATGCAAATGTGTATCATTTTCCTGGAGAGGAGAGTTCACCTAATCCCAGAGGAGCAGAGTCAATCTAACACAAGCTCCTAAGAACCAGCCACAGCCAGCACTTTTCCTCAAATCCAGCATACAGGCTGTGTCATGGTGCTGGCAAAGCTCGCAAACCTTTCCTTACTGAAGTGAATAAATAGGAGTATCAGGAGGCATGAGGTTATAAGCACTTTTCACAACTTTCAGAGACAAGTTCCTGATGATCAGACAAGAAAGACCCGTTTATAATTGGATGCAAACAGTACAGAATTTACTTATTTTTACCTACTTTTATAGTACATCTGTAATGGGGCAAAACACATTTTACTAACATCGGGTATAGGGCCTTTAACATCATGTTCATAATTCCCAAACGTGGACTCACACTGTGCCTTTTCTGTGTCTGCGCTATACCTGTGGATCCTTTAAATCCCAACAAATAGACTAATATGACTCAAACTCCATTGACATTTACTCCATTATAAAACTAAAGGTCATTTGGACCTTTTCTCTCTAACCCTTTAAACATAGTGAATAGTGAGAGAGAGGTGTTTATTCATTTATCCTGTAGAATAAATGTAACTTGTCTAAATGTAAGTCCATATAGTGACTGAAGACTGTACACCGTATTTTTTTTTATTCATGAGTAAAACGGTATAGTCTTCAGTCCTACCCACAAGTGGAAAATCATGATGAGTTTGCTCTAAAAGGCAACTGTTTTACTCCTGAATGTCTCCACTGTTCTTTGGTGTTATAATTTCTGTTTGCCTGGTTCATCACTTAGTCTCATTATTTTTCTAGATGACCATAAACGGCCTCCTAAGGCTCCTACATTTGGAGACTTCGTGTTCCAAGGCAGGACCCATGGACCAAGAGGGGAGCGCGGCCGAGGCCGAAACCGGGGCTCCAAACCCAGCTACAGGTGGACACACGCTTCCTCATGCACACATCACGCACACGCCTCCTCATGCACACATCTTATCATGCACACGCCTCCTCGTGCACCCATCTTATCATGCACACGCTTCCTCATGCACACATCACGCACACGCCTCCCCGTGCACACCCTTACAGCACATCCAGGAGACAAGGGAACCAGACTATGAACCTTTCACTTTAAAACTTTGAGATACAAATGGATATCAGATAGAAGTGATGTGTGACTTCTTCAAAGTAAATAAAATGTCATTAAAGGTTTGGTTTATGTGAAATCAAAACTACATTTAAAGATGGGATATTATAGAAAATTCACTTTTTGCAGCTTTTTACTGTTATAACGTAGTTCTCTCATCAAAAAGAACATAAATGTAACCTACTTTGCTCCAAAGTCATACATTTGAGTTAAGCTTGTTTGGGAAAAATTGTCACAGTTTTTAGCTATCCCAAAATGATTAATGATTGGTAGATTCTAGTGCTGTCAGACGATTAAAAAAATTCATTTAATTACTTTCAGGATTTGTAATTAATTAATCTAATTAATCGCATTTTAATACATTTTTAGGTGAGTTATTGTGCTCTCCCACAGTGCAAAAAAGGTGTCAAACGTGTGATTTATAGTGGTACAGTGAAGACTGCAGACTTCCCCTTTAAGTTTTTCAGTATTTGGCTTGCTCTCTTTCTCTCCGTGCACACAAGACAAGACTGCTGACGTACCTATACACCCCCATTCCCCCTCCCACATTACATAACATTCATTCGAAAGCTCATTTACACCATTCCACTGTTAAATGGCGAATATTTCTGGTGCCAAAAGGTGAGCACGTACAGTAGCTTTCATGTAACGTAAATAAATAATATAGAAAGCGTCAGATATACAGAGAATACAAATAACTGCCCGAAATAATTGCCCGTGCAAATTACTCATGGCTCACATGACCCCCAGAACCCGCGGGTTTGCCAGATCGCACCAGATCTCAGGGAGAAGGCGGCCGCGTGCGGGTGAGTAAATGATCAGGTTTAGAGATTTGGATGGGCAAAACTGGCGCTTCCAAGTGTGCAGCCTTAGTCACGGTGTTCTGTCGAAACGTCCTACCCCCTCAGAAAATCCTGCTGTGTGCTTCCGCTGTCATTTTCTTTTGAACACACTGGAGAGGTTATGGGGAATTGAAAAGGATTCGGCAGATATGGAAACGAGAGCGTGCGTCTTCACATGCTCTCCCCTGGGACAACGGGCTTAGGAATGGACCTGCTTCATCACATTTTTATAAATAAACTTGCCGTTCAAAGGCCCTGCACGCCGAATTTAAAATGCACGCGCCTTGAATTGCCGCTCATAATTAATTGCGTTAATTTTTATAACGCGTTAATTTGCGGTGTAATTAATCTAATTAACGCGTTAAACTGACAGCCCTAGTAGATTCAAATACGTTTCCATGTGAATTCAAAAAGGTGGTAGTATTTGGTTCAGTAACAGCATTTATCAGTTTAACCATCATGCGTGCGTTTCTGATTTGTGCAGTATGCATGACAACCGCTGGGAGGCAGAGAAGGAGGAAGACAGGAGGGAAAAAGAGGACAAGCAAAAGCAGGAGGTGAAGGCTGAACCGGAGGAGGTGCAACCCAGGATGCTTGAGGAGCCAAAGGTAACACAGTCCACCCATCACACTGTGCATTACAATTCAGCAAAATGACGACGAAGAGCTGACGAAGCCTCTCGGATGAGCGGCGAAACGTTTTCAACCAAACAAACTTTGTCCAGTTGACAAATTGAACTTCTCCTTTGATTAATGGTTTATACATTTTCAGAAACTTATTTTAAATCAAATCTTAAAGTATGTGTTTGTTAGATACCACATAATTTGTCCCAATTTGCATTTTTTTGTTTCTTATGACAATAAAAATGATATTAATATAATATTAATCATTTTTTTTAGAATAACTAGACTTTTTACACCAATTTTACACCAGTTTTCTCCCATTAAGCTAAAAAATGCACTTTAGGTAAATTCCCCCTGCTAAGTCGTGACCAAGACTAGCTCCAGATCTGGAGATCTGTCCCTGGGCACGGCATCCAAGGATGGGTCAAATGCAGAGAACACAATAAAGTGTACCTAAATAATAATATTGTACTGCTGTGCTTTATCAAAAGCAGCTTCCAAAATAGTGGACAAGGCCTAAAACCAAAAACAACTGCATTATTAGCATTAGTTATGCCCATAGCTAGTCAGCCTCCAGCGTGACTTTAAACTCTTTAAAGAGTACCTCCTACAATCTGATCAAATCCAGAAGTGTCTACAACCGGACCACAGAGTATGAAAAACCTTTGTCTCTCAAATGCAGAAGACATCTCCTTATGAAAATTCTTGTCAAATTCAGAACAAAATAGATAACTTCTTTTATTTGAAATAAATAATAGTTTGGTGCTGCGATTGTTGATTCTGTAAAAATCCTGTCCCATAAAGGACTGAGAAACAGTCATTCATGTAGATTTTTCTTTTTTATGTGTAAGCAGCCATGTTTGTTTTTAACACAAACAGAGCATGCATCTCTCTGCGCCCTCTGAAATCAGGGACACAGGATACGGCTCCTGAACCACTCGTCTTTGTAAAGTTTTGTCAAAGCTTGTGGTTCTGGCTGGACAGGTAAGGGGTATTACTTTTTGTTTGGAGCTTTCTACCATGATGAGGGCATGTTCCCTTACCAAAACATGCCTGGTTTTATATGTCATCCATGCATGTTAGAGTAATCTTGAGATCTCGCGTGGGCCCTATTCGAACCCTCTGTAAGGTTAGTGGCACGAGCTTTTCAAATCTCAGTCCACAAAACTATAACACCCATGCTCCTGCTGTCTGCATGACAATTTCCATACAAAAGCATAATATAAAACAATACACCACAACTTGACAAACCTGATGCGACATACAGTAGGTTAATTAGTGGGATGCACACTGATTTTAATGTGACAGCGCTCTGAAGGGGGAGTGAATTAGCATGCAGAACAAACTGACGTGCGACTGGAACTGAAATGAATTACACATTTTAATGGGCTGTTTTCAGCTAAATTTGCATTTTCAAAACAATAAAAGGTAACATGGTGATCTAGATATATTGGTAATTAATACTTGGAAGTGTATTACCCCCTCTTCAACAGACATAGACAAACTTTATTGAACCACAAGGGAAATTATTTGGGTTCTTTGACATTCAAAAAGAAAAAGAAGAATATATGTGAAATCTACTGGAACCAGTGCATACTTTGATTTGGGCAGAACTGTTGAGCGCCATAAAGCATTCTGGGCTTTTAACTAAAACCTGTACTGTCTCCAGGCCATGGCTCTGAAGAAGGAGGAACCAGCAGAGGACGATGAGGACCAGTGGGAGGATGCCAGTGATGGAGAAGAGGAGGAAGAGCCAGAGGAGCCAGAACCCCACCCACTGTCCCCTAAAGAGCAGCGTACCCCCCGCCCCAAAGCTCCCACCCTAGAGCCCTTCACCCCCCAGGAATCTCCTGAAGCAGGCAAGCCCCACAGCCCTTTCTGTCCTCTGGACCACCAACCCGTGTCTGACTGGGGCGAGGAGATGGAACTGCTGTCCCCTCGGAGTAGTATGGGGGGAGAGAGTCCGCTGAAGCCCCCCAGTGCCGAGGCCAGTCCCCAGTCCCAGAATGACCCAGGAAGGTCTGAGGGACAGTCAGAGGGACAATCTGAGGGACAGCCCAAGACACAGTCTGAGAGCCATTCTGAGGAACAGTCAAAGACACATCTTGGTGGACAGTCCGACGGAGTGCCTGGGAGTCAGCTTGAGGGACACCCAGAGGGACATTCAGGAGGACAGCCTGGGGGAGTGCCTGTGGGACTATCTGAGGAAGGACCGTCTGTTGGACAAAGAGGTACTGTAGGACTTCCATATAGTATTGTTGTCACGATACAAAAATTTTGCTATTACTTTGAAAACTACCACTACATGACATCTGAAGGTGGAACAGAGCATTGTGACTTATGAAGCTGTAGACAAACTAATAATAAAGCATTATTCAAATGTGTGTGAATGAAACAATACACAACTCAACGCCCGGTATGTTTTTGATGAGGTAATAACATTATACCATGGGTTAAAGGTCAAAAGAGCCAGTTTAGCTGAACCTTTAAATGATCTAGTTTCGATACTAGTTTGAGAACAGATTAGTATCTAATTTTCTAATACTTTTGACAACCCTAGCCCACAGTACTCTTCTTTTGGGTCAGGCATGTCCAAACTGTTCCACAAAGGGCAGGTGTGGCTGCAGGTTTTTGTTCCAACCAGCCAAGACCACACCTTCACCTGTCTGAAGACTGAGATGGGTTGATTAAATGAGTAAAGTCTGGTGTGCTGCTGCTTGGTTGGAAAAAAAACCTGCAGCCACACCGGCCCTTTGTGGAACAGTTTGGACATGCCTAGGTTGTTTGACACGAGTTTGAAGTTTACTGTGTTTTCTGCCCCTCAGACCCTGATCAGGCTGACGGAGGAGATGGAGCTTCTCAGGTGGAACCTGCGGTCTCTGGTTTAGGTAAGTTGTAGCTCTCAAGCCTCTTGTCCACTCACACCCACTGGGCCCTACACTATGGGATTGGCTTCAGCCCAGCACCACTTTACTTGTCAATCATAATGACTAAACTACAGAGGTAGGTACATTTATTAGAGTAAGTTTTTAATAAATTGTACTTTTCAGTGTACTTTTTAGCAGCATACTTTTACCACTATTTGAGCAATATTTTTATTGAAATAATAGTACTTTTACTTAAAGGGACAGTGTGTAAGATTTTTACCTGTTAATTACTGAAATTGAAGATACCCATTCAAAAATACATTGTTTTCCAAGCCTTTTCACTTCCATCATGAAATCAAAGTATT
This sequence comes from Paratrypauchen microcephalus, assembly GCA_036785185.1. Classification (NCBI taxonomy): domain Eukaryota; kingdom Metazoa; phylum Chordata; class Actinopteri; order Gobiiformes; family Gobiidae; genus Paratrypauchen; species Paratrypauchen microcephalus. The sequence goes on along the minus strand of JAVJIX010000188.1, from coordinate 1,393,897 downwards.
CTTTTGGACTTAGATATAGTCACATAAAAGGGGGATCTTCCCCATATAGAGGCAGCCATTTTGAATACGAGAGCCGCAGAAGGACATTTGGGCTCATCCTTCGCCTCGGCTCCTGCTAATAGCTGCTCATGTGGGAGCGGAGGAGCGAAGGAGAGAAGGGGAGGGGGGAAGGGGGGAGCCTCGTGTAAAGAAGCATGCTGCTGTATCACACATCGTAATGGATATAACACGTATTTTGGACTAAATTGTTTTACTGGATTTTATTCGCTGGATCCTTATGGACAGATTGAGACCAAGTTTATGATGAAATACAGAGTTTGACCTGTGCAGAGCCTTCAAAGGTAAGCTAAGTAAGCTAAGTTTTGTGCTTTTCTGTATAAAAGCCCCATGTGCTCGGGGACTGATTGTTTTGCAGGGAAATGAATTGCATAGTCAAAAAGAGGAGACTGTAAGGTTTCATTTGATGTGTAGATTGTCATGAATCATGATCGGGATTGTGTGTTTTCATGCGAAAAGAAAAAAAAAAAGTGAACAGGGGACCGCGTTTTATGTATACAGCGGCGCGCGGTTCGTGCGCGGGCACGCGAGATGTCGGCGCTACGTCGCGCCCGGGTGACCCTCGAGGTCTGCCATAGCCAAAAGAGGAAGTGGAATAGCTACTAACCACCTATGCGCCACGAATCCTACACACTGTACCTTTAAGTAAAAGTTGTGTTCTTCTTCCCACTGTGAGTAAGTCTACAAGCGATATGTTGACAATATGAAATGATTTGATATGTTTCTTGCTCCTTCAGATAAGATTTAGTTTGTCTAATTTTTGTGTCCGTCCTTTGAAAGAACCAGATTTTGTGACTTACAGTTGCAAGAAAAAATCTGAACTTTTGGGGATTACTTGGATTTCTGCATAAATTGGGCATAAAATGTGTTGTGATCGTCATCTAAATCACAACAATAGAAAAACACATTCTGCTTTAACTAATACTGCACAAAAATGATGTTTTCAGTTTCTCATTGAATACAATATGTCAAAACTCACAGTGCTGGTATTTCTCTAGTTTCTCGTGTTCCTTTTTCCTGATTATCACCATCGCTTGGTACTGCAGTGTCCACCACCACGGCTTTGTTGCTGTTGGTTAGGGGCGGCAGTAGCTCAATTGGTTGAGCGGTCAGATCCACTGACCCACAGGTTGGCGGTACGATTCCAACTCCCACAGATGAATGCTGCCATTGTGTCCTTGGGCAAGACACTTAACCCGCCTTGCCCCCAGTGTCTGCATACATTGGTGTGTGAATGGGTAACACTGGTGTGTGAATATATACACGCACGCACACACAACAAATATTTTTCTACAACAAAAAATACTCATCATGTTTACACCATGATGAGAGTGTGAGGGTGGGTCCTCCTCAGAGACAGACCAGCTGACCACATGAAACCAGCAGCTACATTAGCACACTGCTAATTGAATCTGACAGCCTCTTCCTGACCACATGCACCATGACACAGGGCAGCCACAGAACAAAACATGCAGGGCCGAGTTTGTGGATACATGTTAGACCAAGAAGTGTTCCTTATCAAGATCAAAGTCAGCTTTATTACAGTGAATCGAAATTTCGTTTCTCTCGGGCCAAGTAGTGCAAAAGACAGTGTACAAAGTACAATATACAGACAAAACAAAAACTCTTTAAGACAAAAATCTAAAAACTAGAATCTAAAATCCCAGTCACAACAGACTGGGAAGTGTTCAAGCAGGCTGTGTTGACACTGTGACTTCCTACATCACCAAATGCATTGATGATGTCACACACACCAGGGCCATCACCACCAGGGCTAACCAGAAGCCATGGCTGACAGTGGTGGTTCACAGACTGTTGAGAGCCAGGAACGCTGCCTTCAGAGCCGGGGATGTCACACACCTGAATGCAGCAAGAACCAACCTGTCCCGTGGCATCAGGGAAGCAAAACACAAATACACACAGAAAATAACCAGACATTTTAAAGACAGCAGGGACACAAGGAGTCTATGGCAGGGCATCCAGACCTGTGACAGCAACATCACCCTGCTCAACGACCTCAACAGCTTCTTTGCATGGTTTGAGGCACAAAACGACACCCGGCCACAGAAAACTCCACCACCTCCCCACGACCAGCCCCTGTGTGTGTCTGCAGCCAGCGTGAAGAGAACGCTCTCCAGGATCAACACCTTCAAGGCTGCAGGCCCGGACAACATTCCTGGTCGTGTGTTGAAGGACTGTGCAGAGGAGCTCAAGGATGTCTTCACCAACATCTTTAATGCTTCTCTGAGCCAGGCTGTCATTCCCTCCTGCTTCAAAACCACCACCATCGTTCCTGTGCCAAAGAAGTCCACTCCAGACACTTTTAATGACTATCGCCCTGTTGCACACTCCATCATGAAGTGCTTTGAACGGCTACTCATGGCACACATAAAATCCCCCCCCCCACCCTAGACCCATTCCAGTTTGCATACCGGGCCAACCGCTCCGCGAGGATGCAATCTGCTCTGCATATTGCTTGAAAATGGTGGTCTGCTTAATAATGTGGAATGTCCTTCCTAAGTAGTTTTTCCTTTAATTGGAAAATATTGACACAGGTGTCTGAGATTTCACTGACCCAGTGAGCCCTGAGACTACCGTCCATGAGTTTCACTGGAAAACAAAACATTTTACCTTTATGACACTTGAACACAATTTGCATAATAATTTGGAATGGGATGTATACTAAAAAAAACTCATGTTAACAGGACAGAAAGAACCTTTCCTGAATAGCTTTAGAATGATCTTGATCTTTATCAGAATAAGTATAAGAGCACATGTATAGTATACACCCATGGACCACTATGGAACCTACCAGGACCACTGAGGGATTACACAGGCATAATGAAAGAAAGTACTACTATTCAATGTTGAAAATCACAATTTTTTGTCTAAAGAGTGTTTATGATTGTGGTATCAGAATTGGTATCGAGCATCAAGTCTGTTCCTTAGTATCGATAACTGAGCACGAATGCTTTTTTATACAATTTAAATACACTCAACAAAAATATAAATGCAACACTTTTGTTTTTGCTCCCATTTTTCCTGAGATGGACCCAAAGATCCAAAATTCACTCCAGATACACAACACTACCATTTCTCTCAAACATTGTTCACAAATCTGTCCAAATGTGTGACAGCGAGCACCTCTGTCCCGCCGAGACACTCAACCCCACCTCACAGGTGCGCCACATCAAGATGCCGATCCGACATCATGACCAGTGCACAGGTGTGCCTTAGACTGCCCACAATAAAAGGCCACCCTGAAATGTCCATTTTTTTTTTTTGCTTTATTGGGGGTCTGGGGAGTCAAAACCAGTCAGTATATGGTGAGACCACCATTTGCCTCATGCAGTGCAACACATCTTCTTCGCATAGAGTTTATCAGATTGTCAGTTGTGGCCTGTGGAATGTTGGTCCACTCCTCTTCAAAGGCTGTTATGGACGAAGAACACAGGTGCATTTTATTGATGGCATTTTGATTGCACCGTGATGAGATCCTGAGGCCCATTGTTGTGCCCTACATCCATGAACATCACCTCATGTTTCAGCAAGATAATGCACGGCCCCATGTTGCAAGGATCTGTACACAATTCTTGGAAGCTGAAAATGTCCCAGTTCTTGCATGGCCAGCATACTCACCGGACATGTCACCCATTGAGCATGTTTGGGATGTGCTTGACCAGCGTATACGACAGCGTGTACCAGCTCCCACTAATATCCAGCAACTTCGCACAGCCTTTGAAGAGGAGTGGACCAACATTCCACAGGCCACAATTGACAATCTGATAAACTCTATGCGAAGAAGATGTGTTGCACTGCATGAGGCAAATGGTGGTCACACCAGATACTGACTGGTTCTGAGTCCCCAGACCCCCAATAAAGCAAAAAAAAATGCACATTTCTGGGTGGCCTTTTATTGTGGGCAGTCTGGGGTGCACCTGTGCACTGGTCATGATGTCGGATCGGCATCTTGATGTGGCGCACCTGTGAGGTGGGGTGGATTGTCTCGGCGGGGCAGAGGTGCTCGCTGTCACACATTTGGACAGATTTGTGAACAATGTTTGAGAGAAATGGTAGTGTTGTGTATCTGGAGTGAATTTTGGATCTTTAGGTCCATCTCAGGAAAAATGGGAGCAAAAACAAAAGTGTTGCGTTTATATTTTTGTTGAGTGTATATACAATTATATGTTAATGCCGTTGTCACACGTAGGATTCAGGGATGAAAGACTTCCGCTTTTTAGTGGATTTACGGTTTTTTGTGAGCGGCCGGGGTCATTTTTTATATCAGTGCAAATCCGTTGAGAAAGATTTTGGGTGTGTATATATGTATAGTTGTGTTTATGGTCACCAACCGTCCCTTGAAAAACTGAATCCTCCCGTATTCAGAAACAAAAGTACGCATCTTGTATTAAACTTCTACCGGTGTCCGGGGCTCCAGACGAGCCACGTGTATATATACTATATATATATATAACATTTGTAATATGTGTGAGAAGGTAGAGTGGGATCATCAAGAGGGAAAGAGAATAATCCCCCCCCCAAAAATGGGTAGTTGACATCTTAATTTTTATTCGCTGGAATGACCCCAGATTGCATCTCAGAGCATCTAGAGTTCAAAAATTTCCGGGGGGGGCATACCCCCGGTCCCGGACCCCCCTAGGATTTCGGTGACTTTCAGCTTTTTTCGTGACTGGGCACTTTCATCCCTGAGGATTGCAAGCTGATCGTGTAGATGCCTCAGTGAAAATGAGTCCTGTAAATGATGATGATGTGGAGACAGGAAATGAAGCAGATTGCTGCGCCTCTGATTGTTTTGGCACCGCCTGGTCTACTCACGCCAGCGCCGGCTCATCTGACTACAGCCCTGGCTGCTGCTGCTGTTTGTCACAAGATCTGAGACTTGGGACTTTGGTTGATTGATTTAATCGGTTTTATCCGTTTGTTTGATTTTTAAGGAGAAACATATTCTACAACTCTGCATCAGTCTTTAAAGCTGCATAATGTGTGTAGAGGAAGTACGAGTCTTAGTAAATCTCAAGTAACATTTAATGCGAAGAATGCATGTTCATGGCATTACATTACAGTGTTCATTCTCCACCTGGAGTCCAGCCTCTTCTGTATGTAACATTACCCTCTACAGGTGAGGTGTATTTGTAATAACAGCAAATCATTACAGAGCTCAGGGAGTTAGTTATAACTAAAAGGCACTTCACCTTTGAGTGAAGCATTCCACCTTGTTTTCCCATCACTCAAGATGAAGGTGGTGTATCCAGTTTGTTGAATGGACACAGTACTGTCTTTCTTTTCCCAACAACAAAAGGCTTGCAGATACGCAACTGCACCTGTCTCCAACTGCAAGTTTGGTAGGTTTAGCACCTCTTTTTGTTGGTCTAACTCTTACTTTTTGCTTGCTGCAGAGCCACTCTGGATCTCACTTAGTCATACTGTTCTGTGCAGTCTTGGTGTATACTTGTGCATGTGTGTGCACGTGCGTGCCTGGTTACTTCCGGCCATTTGCTAAAGTAGTCTACCAGTGAGAGCAAATCTCTACAGTTCTGTGGTCCATACTCAAAAGAACCAACATTGTCCACAGCTACATGTTGAAAGGGCCCTTCAGGGAACTCTACAGGGGCAGGTGATGCTGTAAACCAAAGTGTTCACCAGTAAACTTCTCTGGGGCATTGCTTGGTAGCCAAATATGGACACTTTAGTTTACAGCATCACCTGCCTCTGAGTGACTTGGGGACAACCATACGTGTGCCACCAAGTACCAGTGGGGAATCAGCTGCAAGTTCATGTCTCATTAGAAAGTATCGCTTTAGTTCAATGGGAAGAGACTTTTTAGTTTTAGGCCATGTGGACTGACTGATCTGCCTGAGTAGTTTAAGTTCAGGACAGCACTGAGACTGAGCTTTATTTAAAGTCAGAGAGAGAAAGTGCAGAGAACAATGAGATTTTAGCTATTTCTACAAGTAAGTCTGATTCAGGATCAGTAAGTGAAGTTGACTCGAGGGGAACGCGTTAGAGACAGCCAGAATATTTTGTCATGAACAATGTCATACTGAAAGTACATTAGCCTACCTGACTATCGTGCAAACTTCATCCCTGCTCTATTCATACCTTTTGTGTTGAGAAGTGTAGTCAGAGCCTGATGATCTGTTCTCCATCTCTCGTCAGCCCACACACAGACAAGGGCTTCTTTTTCTGTAGTGGTAGTATTTTCTTTCAGCAGGTGTCAATGTACGTGAACACAAATGTCACAATGCGTTCTACACGGTCTGGGTGAAAAGGGGTAAGAACAGCCCCCAAGCCATAGTCAGAAGCATCTGTTGTTATTAATGTTGGCAGCTTAGGTTTAGTTTAGTTTATCCAAGAGCATTTGTTTGTTTTGTGAAGCTTTCACTTGTTTCCTTGTCCCAGTGTAATTCTGCTTGTGGACTAGTTTTGAGCCTTTGATGCAGCAGTTCCACTAGTGTAGCATAGTTAGGAATAAACTTGCTGAACCAGGAACTCTGTCCTAGGAAGGACAGAGATGGCATGTCCTGTGGTGCAGGTGCTTCTGCAATAGCAGTAAGATCAACCAAGCTAGGGGCGCAAGCAGTCTTTGAAAATGGCATGCACTTTTCTCGAGGTTGATCTGCTGTCCAGCCTCATTTAGGTGATTGAGGGCAGCAGTTGTGTTCCTCTTTTGAGGCTCTGTAGACAACAATGTCAGGTAGCTCTGTACACCTGGCAAGTTCTTTATTATGATTTCCATATTTTTTTTGGAAAGTAGATGGTGCAGATGTGAGACCATATGGGACAAGTGTGAACTTGAATAAGCAGTTACTTTGCGACTTTAAGGGTGCAGAGGTAACTGGCATACTGAGCTTAAGTCTATCTGGCTGTAGTGAGCAGCACCAGACAGTTTTGTTAACTTGCACTTTGTGTACGAATCCTTTGACACATCCAAGTGTTTGAGCTGGTGTTGTCAATGTTGTGCACTGTGCCAAGCTCACCAGCAGGTGGTGTGTTTGCATGTCCATATTAAGTACTGTATCACCTTGACCCCGAGGTCTTTAATCAGGGGATCCAACTTTCACAATGTACAAAGTTGCTGACAGTCTTTTCTTGTTTAGCCGTAGTTTTTGCATGGAGACAGCCACGGACAGGTAAGTGACCCTTGGAATAAGTGACTAGCTTTATTTGAGGCAGAATGCTTCTTGTAAAACGCCTCTGGTAAAATGAAAAAGGGTAGCTCCAGTGTCCACTATTAGCCTCAATATTCACTGCGCATGTGAGCTGGTTAAATGCTGCCAGCTTAACATTATCAACACAAAGAATAGCTAATTCAATTCAGGCACAACGACTTCTTGTATTTGGTTTACCGATTTAGCACCTGATCTGCATACCTTGGAAAGATGTCCTCTTTTCCCACAGTTATTATACTGTATTGAAACAGCTGGGCAGTTTCTGTCAGTGACCTGGCCATGCATTTCCAGTAGCATTGAACTAGTATGTAGTTAGCAAAAGGATTAGGCGGCTCACCAACCACGTGGAAGAAAAACCGGTGGGCACGGCACTGGTGCACTTATCCTCATTGCCAATTTTTGTTATGTTGGTGGTGGTGTAGAGGAAATACGAAGGCTTAGTAAATCACTGTTTGACACCACGAACACCACGACATGAAGCTCCTCATTGTTTAATCCTTACTTGTTTCATCCGTAAAATGACGCATCTCATTTTGAGCAGGATAAATTTGATGAGACAACTGAATACATCTTGAGGGTGTGTTTGACCTATGCTTCTTGTTCTTACAGACTGACCTCTGGAGCAGCTGTGATGGCTTATCTGGACACATCACTGCACCGCCCAATGCTGTGTTTGAAACAGGGCTGCTTTTAAAGACACTTCAGCTCAACACATATATTAATTGTTCATGTGATTGGACTGAAAATTCTGTGCACATTTGAGCATAAATGTAACTAGGGGGCAAGTGTCCATGTTAACAGGGGCCCCTTCTGTTTTTGGAGTGATGAGCGCTCCCCCCTTACATGATTTATCCATTTGAGCTGCAGTTCTGTCATATGTTTATTTGCTGGGGGAATTGGAATTTGTCAATCATGTACAGTGTTTTTATTTACTCCCATTCTTGTACACACTGCCTTCTGAATGTCACAGACCATATGCAAAGCAGATTAATTTAACCATGTTTTTCTATCAGAACATAAAGATTTTAAGTGTGATGCCCATGAGTGAAATGAAATAAACCTGTACTCAGACTGGCACTGGCATCTGTCATGAACTCATTTGAACCTTGACTGACTTATGTGACTTCCATAGGCCTTTGTGTCATTTCTTCAGTTATGTAATGTTAATCATGTTTAGCCTAACCCCTGGTGACACTGCTCAGGACTGTTCTGTACAAGAAGCACAATAAAGCTTTGGTTGGGTCTTGGTTTGATCACAATATCTTCCCCTCGTCTCCTCTGGTCTCCTGAGCATCCTGCTCTCTGCAGCTTGTCACATCATTTCAAGGAGTCGTTCTGGGGAAGACGCAGGTTTCAGTCTCTCTGAGCAGCTGCAGAGGGACATGTTTGCTCCAACTGTGCCCGAGTCACGGCCCCTCCTCGTGCCAATATGCGTCAAAACGAGCAAACGTGGAACGGACACGAAGTGCGCGCCAGAGGGAGCCGCGTGCAGTCCTTGCGGGCCCTGAAGGTCATTAGAGTACTGCTCCACGGAAAAACACGTCGATGTTTTCACGCAGCTCAGGATGTAAGCGCGTATTCTTATTGCCGAACATTTCTAAGCAATAGAAGCTTTTAACTGAGCTATACCAACAAAAACATTGCCGCTTCATTTGGGTTTTATTTTGGAGGGCAGAGACGGAAGCGCCGGTGTGATCGTGTTGTGTTTCATTAGAGTCCTGTTCAGCTGTTGCCGGAGCCGTTGGAGTTTTCTCTTGTCCGGTGCGCAGTGACAGTCGTACCTCTTCCCGCTGCACCTCCTCCCGCTGCATCTCCTCCCGCTGCACCTCCTCCCGCTGCACCTCCTCCCGCTGCATCTCCTCCCGCTGCACCTCCTCCCGCTGCACCTCCACCTCTACAGGAGGCTGCTCTAGACAAGTCAAAACTCTGGACTGTTCCGGTCCGCTCTGGGCTCTATGGTGCCGCTGCAGACTTCCACAGGGGATCCAGCAGCCCCGGTACTTGAGCGCGATGAAAGCGTCCGGGGAGCAGCTCGAGCTCAATGGAGGGAACATGAGGCGCAGGCCGAGTTACCCCGGTGAGCTGCGGGACAAACAAGCCCGGAGGTCAACGCGCATCTGGGTCAAAGTGGCCATGGCCGTGGCGTATTTCATGTGCGTTTCCGTAGCTGCGTTCGTATTGGTCATTTATTACATATTCTTTTGGAAGCCTTCGGACACGCACCACAACAACACAAACGCGTGCCCGCAGAGGCTGGAGTGAGTTTGGCTGTTTCACTCGCGCACTCTGGGAAGTGAAGAGGAGCGTGGCGCGCACTATGCACCGGGAATGTCCCCAACACATTTCCTCGAAGGAGTCTGGTTCTGCTCAGGATGCCTTCTGTCTCCATTTCTCTCCCGCTGTTGTAATCCCACGCACTTTAGAGACTTGACAGCTGTATCACACTAAGTTGAAATTTGAGCCGAACTGAAGTCACCTGTACCAGGCTCCGGTCCTCAGGGCTGCGCGCACACGCATGCTCCCTCCACACGGTTTGCTCGCAGTAATCCATTAGTAGTATAGGCCAAATTTGACATGGCTCAGTGCAGAACAGAGCTGTCTTGCTTCCCAACAGAATTTCCTTCTGTAAACACTGTCTTGTATGCTCTTCGACTTGTTAGTTTCAGTCTCTAGATGAGAATAAGTTATTTTGTTTTTGCTAAAACAATACTATGGAAGAAAAAACGTGGGAAGCTTGTTTGATTGTTCACTGGGATTGCTGTTGCCTCAGACTGTTCTGATAAACTATGCATTTCCTCCACTGTCTTGTCATTGCTGTGTCATTGCTGTGTAGTGTTCTTATTTAGGGTCTTGGGGTGGAAAGTGGCAGCAGGGACAGGGCAGGTTTTCTTTCTCTTCTTAAATAACCCTTTTGCTCCATTTATATTCCCTTGTTTCTAAGAATACTTAAAAAAAAAAGTTTGATCTTTTAAAGCTACCATTTTAGATTGCTACCCTGTTTTACTCTCACATAACACCACGAGATGCTATCTATGTGTGCAGCTTATTTCTGTCAGAAGACCAGAGAGCACAGATGAACAGATGAGACTGAACAAAGGCCAGGGGAAGAGGGAGGGGCCAGGGGAGGAGGGAGGGGCCAGGGGAGGAGGGAGGGGCCAGGTGAGAGGAGGGGGAACAGGTTTTACATTTTCCATCTACTGGTGAAAAAAAATCTTTAATCGCATATTTATTATTAAGCAGGACTGGACTGGGACAAAAAAACTGCCCTGGCATTTTTGGCTCAGAACGGCCCCTCATAATTAGCGGAGCACAACAGACTAATTTATATTTGTGTTCCCCAAAGTAATGTATTTTACTATTGTTATGTCTTGGCCGAGGGGAAACACCTTCTTCACTACAGGGTTTGTAGCATCTTGCTTTAGGTGGTGATTTAAAAATTCTTACATTCTAGCAGGCTCTGGGCGGGAAAAGTAGTCTACTCTCTCTTCTCTCTCCTCAACAGCTTGGCTTGACTAGACAGGAAGAGGGACAGATTATTACAGTTTATTAAGTGATAAATAGAAAACCTAAATTAAAAATAAAAATATTGGGAACTACCTGGAAAAACTGTGGAACTATCTAAACCATCAAAACATTTAGTATCTTTAGGTTACATTTTTATTTTTTGATATTGATCAGATAAATCTCATACTAAGGCAGCACGAGACAAGGCGAGATGGCTGAGCGGAAGTAACGATCCTCTTAAATCGGCCTATTCAGTGTATGATGTGTATGGAATTTGTTGTTTATCAAAAAAAGTCTGACCAATGTGGATGCCCCCAGTGGAGTCAGTAGTGTGGAAACATTTACATGATTAAAAGGTTTCTTGTTAACCTAAAGTGTATTCTTAGACTTAGACAAACTTTATTGATCCTCAAGGGAAATTGTTTTGGGTACGGTAGCTCACTCATCAAATATAATATATGATATATAACAGAGGGTAAAAGAACAAAAAGAAAAATAGATGGAAAAGAAATCAAAGAGCAACAGACCTGTGTCAAATGAGACACAATTATATACATAAGATAATGATAATAAATATATATGTACAATTAGATTTAAATAGAAAAGTAGTAGTCAAATATAAAATACAGTATCAAATATGATGTACAGTACCAGCTGTATACAGTTGTAGGGAGTATTATCTATTCAATCAACATGGTTTGTTTAGACTCGATGTAAATATAATCAAGCAAATAGACCACTGTAGATTTCCATCTAAACATTTTTTTTTTTTAGTTAGCTGCCCACTAGCTAGTTAACTACGTTTCCAATCCATTTACTGTGTGCTGAAGTGGGCTAATATCATGAGGGAAACAATAAATGATTAAATGATTTAGGGTGACCTTGTTGTAACCATGAACATGGATTCTTGTTAATATGAATTATGTTCTTAGTGGAGGCAAATAATCACTAGAGCTTATACAACATAATCCGGGCTAGTACCCAGTGTTGTATAGTAACGAAGTAATAATACTTCACTACTGTACTTGAATACATTTTGGGAGACTTTGTACTTTACTTGAGTTTAAAAAAAAATGATTACTTTTACTTTTACTTCACTACATTTCCGAATTTAATTGCATACTTTTACTCCGATACATTTTCAATGTGCCGTTTAGTTACTTGTTACAAAAAAACCCTCTACTGACTGCAAGGAAGTCAGGACGTGCCTGGGCTTGTTCGCTACTTGCGCATGACAATCAGCCTACACCTGTTGGTTTCATGCAGCTAGTTTAATCAATCAACATCCCTCGTGGAAAAGGAGACAGCATCCACGTCGGCTACAAATGAAGGGGGACCTGACGATGAGCATCCCTGGCCGTACTTAAACACAATGTTCTCTTACGCTGATATGAAGGATTCGTGTAACGTATTTTGTGCCTGCATTTACTTGCTCATAGGACGGCGTTTCATGGATATAACCAAACCCAATATCTTCGACAGTGCTCCATATGACACAAAACTACCATGGGTGAGCCGAACATGGTGTTTTACAGTAGAATTAAGGGCCCAATTGCAAAAAACCCTCTTCCTCCAAAAACACTCCTTCAATGGTGTTACGTATGCCTTATTTTCAGTACTGTTATTTAAAAAAAAAAAAAAAGGTTGGGGGGACGAACATTAAAAATATTAAATTCAGACTTTTACTTGTACCTTTAATTACATTACTTGAGTACATTTATTTTGGCATTACTTGTCATACTTAAGTACAAGAAGTTCCAGATACTTTAAGACTTTTACTCAAGTAACATTTCAGTCAGTGACTTCGACTTTTACCAAAGTCATTTTAGGGAGGGGTACCTATACTTTTACTTGAGTTTGATTTTCCAGTACTTTATACAACACTGCTAGTACCCCACTGCAGATACTTCGAGCACTCAAACTTTAGCGCTAGCTGACCGGCTACTGCATTGCAACCACAGCAACATTCATTTATTATTCATGCCGTTTTTGCGACCACACCCCCAAGTGAAATTCCCCTAGCACTTGGATTTCGCCCTGCGGGAACGAAGCGTTTTTCTCTTGGAATCTACATTCACGTAGGTCACCTATTTTGGCTTCAAAACAGCGGACTTTCCCGAAAATTTGCCGTTTTCTATCCATGTGGCATGCCTGTCCATCACCTAAAAGTCCCGGTATTATCCTAACATTACTTCCTGCTGACCTGCTGTGATACACCTCCCTGGTCACTGTCTCTGTCCCTCGGTTGTCCTGTCTACAGTCTCTGGCTGCTCCTCCTCTCCCTCGAGTTCCCTCGCGTTCCCTCGGGTTCCCTCGGGTTCCCTCGGGTTCCCTGTCCACAGTCTCTGGCAGCTCCTCTCCCTGTCCACCTTCAGCCTGGGCTGCAGAGGACGTGGAGGCTCCAGCAGCTCCTCCAGAGTGAGGCTTTTTAATATTTTCGCCCGCTAATTCTCTGCACCTCCTTTCTTGCACGTTTCTGTGTTTGCCTGCTCATTCGCTCAACAGTATGATTATGAAACTGGCGGGGATCAGCGCAGAGAAAGGGGTGGGACCGCTCTCTATATCTTGATTGGTTTAGTCCACTGTCTATATTGAAGATGGACCAATGGGCCGATTCCTTTAAAGGTCCCATGACATGGTACTTCTTGATGCTTTTATATGGCGCCTTAATGGTTCCCTAATACTGTAAATGAATCCTGCTCCAAAATCAAGACTCAGTGCATGAGAAAGACACATGTACACAGTCAGAGTCAGAAAATCTCTCTCTGAACAACTTGTTCTGGGCCTTGTTGCTTGAATGCAAATGAGAAGGACAGAGATAGGTCAGAGCAGCGGGTGGGGGGGGCAAATGTGCCGCTGGTTCCTGCCGCTGCGTCTGTGCGCTGTCTCCCACTTCCGCGCTTTAGGTGCGGAGGAAGAAAGGAGAGGCATTTCAATGAAAAAAACAAATTTTCACAGAAAATAAAATTAAACCACTGCTGTTTCAGAGGTCCAGAGGCTCAGATAAAGGACTTCCGAGCCTAGAAACAGTCGCACGTGTCTCCAGGCAAAATTTAAAAAACGCATTTCGCATTGCGTAGCTCATTCGCGGTCCAAACTCTCTGGGTGTGATTTACAGAGACGGTGGGTAGACATCCAGACGGGGGGTGGAGCTGCATTTTCCGTGTGACATCAGAAAGTTTCCTTGTTCAGAATCGCCCGTTTGAGCTGTGTTTTTTTCAAACGCAGAAAAGGACTGCAAATGCTCAGTTTAGACATTTCGCAACTTTTAGCCATGGGGGGGGGGGCCTAAACAGGGTAGGGGAGCTCACATTAACGTTCAAAAACCTCAGAGAGTGAACATTTCATGCCATGGGACCTTTAAATTGTGGGCCGGTGACCGGGCTCTAAGTTAAAAAAAAAAACACACAAAAAAACAGCACCGTACTGGCCCCCGAGGACTGTCGGCCCACAATTTTATTTTCTTAAGTGGTATGTGTGGAATTTGGCAGCGTCGTGGAGTCATTTTGGTACAAGTGAAAGAAACTACAGCTCAAAAGTGTGACGTGCAGCTAAAGTCAGCTCCCATTGGGCATCACAGGTCAGTGGACTTGTTTTGTTTGATAAAGTAATTGTAGATCAATATTGACATTTTAAATATGCAAATTCTAACATAATAATCCCCGGGTGTCATAGATGATAACTAGTAGCCTTGACTCATTGGTGTGTTATTATTTTTGTATGATTATTATTTTTTTATTATTAGGCCCGAGCGCTAAAGCGTAGGGCCTATTGTAACTGTTTTGCAGTGCGAAGCACTCTCCCCTTTTTAAGCATAGTGGTGCTCATGTCAATGACTGGTGCCCGCTTACATGGCACAGCGGCAAAATTGTAATTGTTTTGTGGGCGCACTTAACATCGTGCATGATGTGAAGTATGCCCACAAAACCAGAGCGCGAAGCACTCTCCCTTTTCCAAACACTCAATGTCACACTATAGTGACACTCATGCCAGCCAGTAGTACAGACTGGCACTGCCCATTGCCGCAACAGCGGCATAATTGTAATTGTTAACCATCGTAAGCGCAAAAAATGTGTATTGGGCAAGTGAGTAATCGACGAGCAACACACTCGTCATTGACAATAGATCCCACGGGTGCGTTACGGAACGCAAGCCCTTTCCATTGATATACTAGTGCCACCATGAGGCCATGTCCCCCCAGTGAGTGCAAGTGAGAGCCGATCATCGCAGCTTGCGGCTGTATTATTATTATTTTTTTATTTTTTTTTAATGAGTAAACCCTAAAGTCAATATGCTGAATTTTTTTGCTCTTTCTACCATGGTATAATGTTGTTCCCTCATCCAAAAATAAATAAAATAAATGTAATAAAATAAAAAGAATGTGCCTGAAGAGTTTTAGCTGTCATCCATACATGTTTGTCCATCAGAGCACGTGGCACCAGGACACCCTAGCCAGGGGTCGGCAACCTTTACCACTCAAAAAGCCATTTGGACCCGTTTCACACAGTAAAGAAAACATTGGGAGCCGCAAAACCCTTTTGAAATTTAAAATGAAATAACACTGCATATAATGGCTTTTTTTTTTTTTTACCTTTGTGCCATAGAATTACATTTTGAATATGAACGAACTAAAATAAAATACATTTTAATTAAATACAGTGGTCCCTTGCTGTTTCGCTGATTTTTTTATAGTGTATCAACGCGTATTGTGTTCTGCATCCTGATTGGCTAAAGGACTGTAGACCTTTGTCTTTGTCAGTCATTCTCCTCCGTGTCTGCTGTACAGAATGCGGTCAGTTTGCAAAATTTATTTAAATGCTCGATCACGAGCAGTGTGACTCTGAAGACTGAGCGGTCTGGCATTTGAGCACATGCCAGAAGGGCCGAGGCCATGCGCTATTACGGATTTGACCGCGCGCACCGGGTGGTCAATGCACATCGGGAAGTAGTGGCAATGTTTGCGCATAACGAACTGGTGGAACCTGGAGTCCAGGCGGCTGAACCAGTCCTGAGAGCGCACGGATGCATTCTCACTACAGTTCTGTGTTTGGTGCAGAGCTGTAGAACCCCTCCCCCCCGTTCCACAGACTATTGTAGGTGTAAATTGCCAGGGCCGATGATTCCAGTCCGTCACTGCTCTGAAGTGCTCTGTATGTTTGCAAGTTTTCTCCCCAACAAAACCCGCAACGGCGCAGTGACGCCAGGAGCCTCGGTCAGAGGAACTGTGAAATACACGCATATTTATACACGCAATATAAAGCTGACTACTTCACGGATTTTGCCTATCGTGGGTTATTTCTACAACGTAACCCCCACGATAAACGAGGGACCACTGTACTGAGCCGCATCAGAGGGATCAAAGAGCCGCATGCGGCTCCGGAGCCGCGGGTTGCCGACCCCTGCCCTAGGCTGTTGTCGTGTCATCTGACCTCCGGCCACGTGTCTTGAACACTCGAGTGAAGAGAGGGGCAGAGCTGTCAACCACCTGGTTGTGAGTTGGGTCCGCTGGCGTGGGAGGAAGCCGGAAAGACCTGGCAGACCCAAGCGTATAGTGAAAGTCTGTTGGGAATGTCTGGCAGAGCCCTCTATCAGGGGGACTTTCAAATCACACCTCCGGGGAGCTTCTCCCAGATTCCAGAGGAGGACATGGAGTCCGAGTGGGCTTTGTTCTCGGCCTCTATTGTTAATGCAGCCACTTGTAGCTGTGGTCGTCAGGTCTGTGGTCCCTATCATGGTGGCACGACATCCCTTCCTTCCGGTGTCCACCGGAATTAAGGGATGTCGTCAGGCTTCAGGAGTCTTATAGGGCTTTGTTGGCTTGTGGGACTCCTGAGGCAGCTGACACGTGCCGGCAGACCAAGCATGCTGCAGCTCAGATGGGAGGAGCAGTGTGGTTTTCGTCCTGGCTGCGGAACACTGGACCAGCTCTGTACTCTCCATCAGGTGCTTGAAGGTTGATGGGAGTTTGCCAAACCAGTCCACATGTGCTTTGTGGATTTGGAGAAGGCATTTGACTGTGTCCCTTGTGGGGTCCCGTGGGGAGTGCTCTTGGGAGTATAGGGTCCGGGGCTCTTTGCTAAGGGCTGTCTGGTCCCTGTATGACCGGGGCAGGAGCTGTGTTTGCATTGCCGGCAGTAAGTAAGACCTGGTTCTGGTGCATTTTGGACTCCGCCAGGGCTGCCCTTTGTCACTTGTTCTGTTCATTGTATTTATGGACAGATTTTCTAGGCACAGTCAGGGGCCGAATGGGATCCTGATTTTATATATATATATATATATATATATATATATATATATATATATATATATATATATATATATATATATATATATATATATATATATATATTAGGGCTGTCAAACGATTAATTTTCTTGATCGCAACTAATCTCAGAAATGTCATAGTTAATCGCGATTAATCGTGATTTATTTTGCATGTTTAAAATTGATATCTTGCAGTAAGATCGTTCGAATCTAAAGTTAAACTCACAATGCAAAGTATTTCTCACCATTTTTTTTATTTCAAAAAAGTGCAGAGAAAGGAAAAAGTAACAATGAACCAGTAATAGTGCTTACTTTGAGAAATTGTAAATAAATGATTGAAGCCCGCTCGAGCTGCCTACGGATGCGTAGAAGGAACAAAATACTAGCAAACTCAAAATAGCGCGTTTAACCGACAATGAGTTTAATTAATACAACCAAATGAGCTGCATATGGATGGTAGAATTGCGGAAAATGCTGGCAAACTCTGATCGCGATTTAAAAAATTGTTCGCGATCATAACTCTAATCGCGATTAATCGCGATTAACGCGTTCATATTCCCAGCCCATATATGGGCATATATGTAGTCAGGATCCCATTTTCCGATCACCGATTGCCATCATTTGGCGTATACGTAGCCCATAGCCAATCATGTCAGTTGTCGGTTCAAACTACAAGCTTCCATTTGTCACGTAGTACACGTCACCGTCTTTCCACCCCTCCCCGCTCTCTGATTGGCTCCCAGAATCAGGAGCCCTCGCTGAGCCTCGTTGCCAGGCTGTCTTTTAGATCGGAACAATCGTGCAAAGCAGCCTGGGATTTCCCAGGTTAGCTCCAGCCTGACGGATCGTTTGAACTCGTGGGTTTGCTTGGTCGCTCACTCACACTGTCTCTGTCTCTCTGTTTCTCCCCCTCTCTCTCCCACTCTCTTAAAATGCGATTAATTTGATTAATTAATTACAAATCCTGTAATTAATTAAATTATTTTTTTAATCGCCTGACAGCACTTAAAATTAATTTAATTATAGAACGATAGGTCTACGATATTTAAATTTTGCATATGAACAACGTTATCAAATTTTTAATAAATCTCCCACCTCTAATTGTGACTGTAGTTTTTGAATTATTACCATGAAACAAATGAAATGTTTATGTCAAACAAGCTGTTATTATCAAAAATCGATCCACGTGTCCTCACAAAGTGCCGAAACCAGCGTGCTGGACAGGTCCAGTCTGTGGACAGGTCCAGTCTGTGGACAGGTCCAGTCTGTGGACAGGTCCAGCCTGTGGACAGGTCTGTGGACAGGTCCAGCCTGTGGACAGGTACAGTCTGTGGACAGGTACAGTCTGTGGACAGGTACAGTCTGTGGACAGGTCTAGTCTAGGGCTGGGCATTGAAATTCGGTTCCTCCATGGCACCGACCGAAATGCTTAGGTTCTTCTGAGTATCGAAATATGCCTCGCCTTTGGTTCCACGTTTCGATACCCAGAGGTTAATCACGTGTGGCTCAGATACGTGCCTGCGTGCTTATGGCCTGATAATGCCACCTGAGATTGGCTGAAACGTCCGCGTGTATGAAAAACACAGCGTGGTCACGCCCCTCGTTCACAGGCGACATTTAACACAACAAACCGATACGGCACCTCAAAAACAAACACCCGACACAATACAGCGAGTTACAGGCAACCCAGCCAAAGACGAGTCAGCTCACGCTGCAGGAGAGTTTGAAAAGGAGACAAAAAAATGCCCCTTGACAGTGCGAAGGCCCAGGAGAACACAGCCAGGAGCACAAATGATCGCAATGAGTGACTTACCATTCGCCTTTGTAGAGAACCCTGGATTTCTTATGCTTATGGAGCACGTCGAACCTCGTTAATAATAATAATAATAATAATAATAATAATAATAATAATAATAATAATAATAATAATAATAATAATAATAATAATAATAATAATAATAATAATAATAATAATAAAAACAAGGTGTCCTCACTTTAGGGCCTTTGTCCTCCTTTTTGGACACAAGTGTCCTCCTTTCCTGTTTCATGCCGGTGGTCACCCTAGGTCTACAGCACAGAACAGGTCTACAGCACAGAGCAGGTGTACAGCACAGAGCAGGTGTACAGCACAGAGCAGGTCTACAGCACAGAGCAGGTCTAGAGCGACATGTGGTTGAATTTTGCCTAATAAAAGTGCACAAATGCATCTGTTTGTCACAACATCCATTTGGTAAATGTGCAGAGGTAAATACCACTACAAAACCAGTAAGAGAATGTGACTCCAGTCAGAAAAACAGGTTAAAAAAACTTTGGAAATAATTTGAATAACGGAAAATAAACTCCAGTATGTGGAATAGAATGTGTAATGAAATTAAATATTTTCCTAGAATTAATAAAAATAGGAACCGATAAAGGTACTGGTCAGGAATCGGTATCGAAATGAAGGTATCGATATTGGTATCAGCATCGGACATTTTTGATCGATACCCAGCCCTAGTCCAGTCTGTGGACAGGTCCAGTCTGTGGACACGTCCAGTCTGTGGTGGACAGGTCTGTGGACAGGTCCAGTCTGTGGTGGACATGTCCAGTCTGTGGACAGGTCTGTGGCGGTGCTGTCTCTCCGTTGCCATGGCGCTGTGCTGCAGTTTCCCGGATGTAGTATTTGGTTCAACATGGCGTCGCTAAAGTAATACTTGGGCTAATGTCACACAGTTTGGTTAAAGTTTACTTGCTTCTCGTACGCGAAACAAAGCAAGGATCGTTACGTCTTATTGGAAGCTTAAAGTTCAGCGGAGTTTTTTCGGGTAAGTCGACCTCATATTGTCGCTAGTTTTGGACACTTTTGACTGTTGTGACCTAGCTTGTGACGAGTCTCTATTCCTGTTTAACTAGATGCTAAGTGGCTAAAATTAGCCGCTTTTCAGGTCTGGTCAGGTTTGGCGTGTGCAGACTTTACAGTGTTCTTAATTACGAATTCCTTAACGTCAAGTTCGCTCTTTAAAGCGAAAAGGGCTACGGCTGGTTGTATGTTTTAATGTCACGCCTCAAAGTTGTGAAATAAATCCTTAGGCAGGCTCCGATCCAAACGACACAGAGCAACTTGGGCAGAGCTCCCAAAGTGGGCCTTTATTCTTCTGCTCTGTCTGGGTGCGTTTTGTTTTGGGGATTTCGTATTTGGCACAAAACATAGTAGTTTTAACCGTACGGTAAACTGCGTGTGGATGATCCTGTGGTGTGTCCTGTTCACACACTGTCTCTCTGTCGCACCTTTGTGTTGTGTTGACTGAAACCCGTGTGAGCCTGATGTTTTTGTCCTGCCGGTACTGTAGGCCAGTGCATTAAACATTCCACAGATGCCACAGAGGACACAGTGGACACAGTGGACACAGAGGACACAGTGGTGGGAAATGTTCTCTGATGGGGCAGCTTCCTGGTATTGGCAACATTATGAGGACTTTTTTTCCTTCTTTTTTTTAACCGCGTAAAGAGCCCATATTGCGATAGTTTTGCATTATTTCATTCACACATGTTTAAAAGTCCTATATTAAGCAAAATTGACTTGAGCTTTAAGTCATGTTATAATGTTGCTACCTCCTCAAAAACATACCTGGAGTGGTTTACTGTTTGAGAGAAGAACTCAGCCTAATATGCAGGGTTTGTGTTAAACATGTGTGAATGAAACAAAAGAACATTATAACAAAGATCAGATAGCATACACAGGCCCATTAAAGGGATATTGCAGTTTTTAAAATATTAATCTGTATGGGTTTCCTTCTAAAAGTTACGTGTGTTGACACCGGCTTACCTCTGACAGTCTCAGCTGATCCCGGTTCGGCTCGCTTTCTGGAGCCCACGTAAGTAGGTCCGGTAACTTCCCTGGAACATGAAGTAAAGCTTGTTTTTCTTCTCAAAACAAAACATTTGTTAGAAAGGTGATATATTTGCGTCCGAAACAGTTGTCCACGAAACATCCATTTCGCATTTGCGTATTGTCTCTCTCCACTCGTATCACTACACCCATGTTAACTCTATCAGCCTGTTCACCTTCAGCGGATGTCTACGCCGAAGTTTACAAGTGAACAGGCTGATAGAGTTAACATGGGCGTAGTGATACGAGTGGAGAGAGACAATACGCAAATGCGAAATGCGCTGCTGGATGTTTCATGGACAACTGTTTGGGACGCAAATATATCACCTTTTTAACAAATGTTTTGTTTTGAGAAGAAAAACAAGCTTTATTTCATGTTCCAGGGAAGTTACCGGACCTACTTACGTGGGCTCCAGAAAGCGAGTCGAACCGGGATCAGCTGAGACTGTCAGAGGTAAGCCGGTGTCAACACACGGAACTTTTAGAAGGAAACCCATACAGATTAACATAAAAAAACCCCGCACTATCCCTTTAACGTACAATCCCTGCATATTGAGTTCTTCTCTCATACTCTCTCATACATAAAACACTCTGTTCCACCTTGTGATGTCATGTGGTAATACATGAAGTGTTTCACTGAATTTTAAATCTCCCTACACCTTCCCTAGAATCATCTGAATAATTTTGTGATCATACTTGAAAAGCCTTACAGTATTGGCAGCTGTGTCTGATCTCAGATACATGAGCAAAAACAACCAAAAAGTAAACACAAGAGCTGTGGAAGGACCTGATAAGCTGCTCACCTTTTATAGACCTTGGGTCTGCAACAAGCTTTGCCCAATGACAACACACTTGGGAGACTGGCTCTCCACCAAGCATGAACTTTGCATCACTTATGTTGGAACACACAAGTTATTCGTATAGAACTGTCCACACTCAATAAATGATTAAAAAAAGTAGTGTTTTTCTTCATGAAGGTATTTCATGAACTTTTTAAATGTATTTATTTCATTTGAACTTGCCCATTTTGCTCTGTGGTTCTTGGAAATGGTTCTTCTTGATAAATAAATACAGGAAGAAATACGAAAGACATTTTCTACCAAATAAGAACAAGAGATCAACAGAGCAACTGATGACTGATAGCGCTGCTAATGTTTGTAGGGCAAATATTGTATTGTATTTTATTTTTTTAAATCCAAATTCTATAACTGACATTTACTAAAAACTCACCCACAGCCTTTTTTGGTACCACAAAGCTCTGTAGTTTTGTGCAATTATCTCTTTGCATTAAATTGTTAAAATATTTGAAGTTCCCATGACGTGGTACTTCTTGATGCTTTTATATGGCTCCTTAATGGTTCCCTAATACTGTAAATGAATCCTTCTTCAAAATCAACACTCAGTGCATGAGAAACAGAGATAAGCTGAGAAAGAGTATTTTTTCTCACTCTGAACACTATAATGGGTGTTGTTGCTTGAATGCAAATGAGGAGAAAAGAGCTGGCCAATAGTAGAGGGTGGGGGCGTGGCCAAACGCTCCACTCTCTGCTCTGAGCGCTCTCTGATCCATTTCCTTGTTTTTGCACGGGGGGAGAGATTTGAAGTGTTCCATTGAAAAATAAACACATTTCCACATAAAATCAAATTAAACCACTGCTGTTCAAAGGTCCAGAGGCTCAGATAAAGGACTTCCGAGCCTAGAAACACTCGGACGTGCCTCCAGGCAAATAAAAAAACGCATTTCGCATTGCCTAGCGCATTCGCAGTCCAAACTCTCTGGGCGTGATTTACAGAGACGCTGAGTACAGACAGACCGGGGTGGAACTGCATTTGCATTTCTTTTTTCGATCTGACGTCAATAAGGTGCCTTGTTCAAAATCGCCCGTTTGAGCTCCGATTTTTTGTAACGCAGAAAAGGATCGCAAATGCTCAGTTTAGACATTTCGCAACTTTTAACCATTGGGGGGGCTAAACAGGGTAGGGGAGCTCACATTAACGTTCAAAAACCTCAGAAAGTGAAAATTTCATGCCATGGGACCTTTAATTAATCATTACATTTATATAGCGTCTTTCAAGACACCAAAAGTGCTTTACAGTTCATTATTCATTCAGTCCACATTTGGTGGTGGTAAGCTACTATTGTAGCCACAGCTGACAGAAGTGAGGCTGCCCATCTGTGCCATCGGCCCCTCCATGAACACCCATGCACACTCCACTTTCATACTAGGCAATGTGGGTGAAGTGTCTTGCCTAAGGACACAACAACAGTTTTGGCTACTGACACCCCACTGTGGCACCTGGAATTCCTCGTAGTCTCCCATCCGATTAATACCCAGGCCTCTGAGATTTGACAGGATCAGGTTTTGACAAGCTGGTATGGCCACAAAAATAAAGTTTTGTGAATACTCTTTAGGCAGCAGATTAGCCTAACCAAAATAACGGCCTGTCCTGGAGACTTGAGGCCTATAACTGATACACATAAATCATAATATAGCATAATAAAAAGGAAAATATAGCAAGTATCACTCCCAGTCAATTCTAAGATATGCAACCCTGCATGTTAATGAATGTTCTGAGTCAGCCATTTGAACAGTGTAGTTAACATCTGTCCCGTTAGAGCACTGTTGGTGCCCTTTTTCCACTACTTTTAAAAACATAGTACATTTGTTTCTTTCTACCTTTTTAAAATCACATCAGTTCTGACAAAAATGCTAAATTTAATGAAAAATGTGCATGATTTCAATATTTCTGTAGTCCTATTTATGAAGTCACAAATGTTTGTTAACGAACCAGATAAATGGCTGGTTTTACACATAAAAAAGAGCCAAATTCATTTGTCAGAGTTTTTTACACTACCATTCAACCATTTAGAGACTTTTCCATTTATATTTTATTCAACTATTTACATTGTAGATTCTCACCGAAAGCCTCTATACCAGGGGTCTTCAACGTTTTTCAGGCCAGGGACCCCCAAACAGATAGCGAACTGGGCCAGGGACCCCCTACTATATATACGGCATAGAATTGTTTTATATTAAATTGAGCTTAGTGTCATGTATAAACATTGCTACTCTGTTATGGTACATCCAATACAAGGAAACAATACACAGGTTAATACTGTATTTTACACTATAAAATATAAAATTATATTAAAGTGAAATCAAAAGATTTCGCGACCCCCCCTGCAGTACCTCCGCGACCCCCCTAGGGGTCGCGACCCCCCTGTTGAAGACCTCTGCTCTATACTATTAATAAATGCAAAATAGCTCTAAACTTGCTTTAGATTTTAGGTTTTTAAAAATAGCCTTTACCCTTTGTTTTAATCACTGCTTTGGACTCTTGTTGACCGTGACATGGTGTAATGATTGCCCTATGATGATGTCACGCTCTGCCTCCTCCCGTCCGCCCGCTCGTGCTCTCCCGGGACGAGTGTGCGAGTACGCGGCTACTCTGAGCTGAAGTCGTTTTATATATTATTATTTTACAAGTGTACAGCAGTGTGTGTCAGCTCTGTGTAAGTTCCGTGGTATCCTCCGCTAAAATAAATAGAGAACAACCCTTATCCTCCATGTCCGGCTGAACTTTCTGGGGAATACAGGGAAGACCCGAGGCTGATGTCACACCTGATGTGAAAACCATTTCAGGAGACTTCATCATAAAGCTCACTGAGAGAAGGCCAAGGTTTTGCAGCACTGTCAAAACAAAACAAAGGGCATATTTTAGAATTGGAATCCAAAATAAAATGTCCTGTGTATATATCTAAAATGTAGAAATTGTTTCGTATTAATACAACAGATTATGGTAGTTCCACACATAGTCTAAAATTCTCCCCATAGTCTAAAAAGAACCTGAACAATATGGCATAATGAAATTAGACTTTGTTTCTCATTGCTTTATGGTAAAGCATTGGTCAGAAATGGGCAGTAAATGTCAATAGAGATTAAATGATTCATATAACAATTATTTATGCAACAATAATCCTAACCAAATCTATGGGAAACATTGAAGTAGTAAACAGAGAAAAAAAATCATGAATGAGAGGGTGTTTTCAAACATTTGTCTAGTACAGACGCTCCTCAACTTAGTTACGTTCCGAACGGCCGTTCGTTAGTTGAATTTGTTCGTAAGTCGTTATTAGAAGGGAATTTATGTTTAAGGCTTGTATAAGTAATCTATATGGATTTGTACTGCATTTAAATAACACTAAATAGTAACAAAACAATATGCTTTTTAAAAATATGGAAAACTGATGAGATAAAAAGAAGAGAGGGACACAGAGGCAAATGCAGTCAGCTGAGAGAGACAGCTTTTCAGGCCAGGGACCTGAAAAGCTGTCTCTCTGTGTGTGTAGCCTATTTAAAAAAAATGCAAGTTTAGCTTACCTTTAGCAAGTTTAATCACCTGCTGCTGATTTTTGAGCCAAATACCAAGAAGTTTCTCCATCTCTTCCATGAGTTTCCCTCTCTTCTTGCTCATGATGGTGGATTGCATACCCGCTGCACTTTTCACATGTTCCGTAATGCGGTCCTTTTGTTTATATATCGTACCAATTGTCAAACGGTTCATGTTGTACGCGTGTGCCACATTCACCATCTTCTCACCAGCATCAAGTTTCTTTATTATCGCCACCTTCTTTTCAAATGAGATGGCTTGCCGCTTTTTCACATTTCCACTAGAAGCTTCAGTAGAAGCTTTTCGCTTTTCACCAACCATATTGGATTACGGATGCAAGATAAAACAACAAAGTTCGTAACACCGCAAGTACGTCTGAACACTTCAACTGAGTGGGTGTGAAGCTTGGGGGAAGCTGCGCAGCGCCCTGCCTGTGCATCCGCGGGGGAAATACGCACTACGTACTGTACTCGGAAGTCGAAATAGGCGCTAAATACAAAAACTCACTTGCGTACATGTACAGTGCTTTTGCCCAAACATTTAACTTAAAAAAAAAATAAATTTCGACCCTGTTCGTAACTCCAAATATTAGTAAGTCGAACGTTCATATGTCGAGGAGCGTCTGTAATAGATCCCCCACCTCTAAGCCAATGTGTGTGCCATCTCTGCAGGTCTGATGCTGGGCTGCTATCAAATGCAGTCATGTTTTCCAAGAAGAAGAAGACCCGGATTGACATCTCAGCTCCATCTAATTTTGAGCACCGCGTGCACACAGACTTCGACCAGCAGGAGCAGAAGTTTGTGGGGCTGCCACGCCAATGGCAGTCCCTCATTGAGGACACAGCCAAACGCCCCAAGCCCTTCATAGATGCAACAGTGATCACTGCTGTGGAGCCACACAAAGTAATTCTTCTGCTTTCCTCTCTCATTACATCACTGTTTAACCATTTAGGACCAGCCATAGAACAGTGCCACCTAAGCATTAGTTGACATTTGTGCATGCATAGCAAAAGAAAAATTCAATTCTGTCAAATGGACAAAAGTTTTAGAATGAAGACGTTTCTACACTCATATCTTGCTAACTACATACCATACATAACTACATATCTGTTTGTTACCTCGGTCTGTTGAACTACACGGTACGCGGCACGGTAGCTGAGTGGGTAGCGCTCTTGCTTCACAGCAAGAAGGTTTCCGGGTTCGATCCCCGGGTCGCCCAGGCCTTTCTGTGTGTGTTCTGTGTGGAGTTTGCATGCATGGTCTGGGTTCGATCCCCGGGTCGCCCGAGCCTTTCTGTGTGGAGTTTGCATGTTCTCCCCGTGTCTGGGTAAAGCACAGTTATTTTGCAAATACAGTGAACCCTCGTTTATCGCGGGGGTTAGGTTCCAGAAATAGCCCGCAATAAGTGAAATCCGCGAAGTAGGACAATTTTATATTTTACAATTATTCTACATGTTTTAAGGCTGAAAACGCTTCACCAGACACATTATACACCTTTCTGAGACTGGTATTAACATTTTCTCACATTTTTCTCTTGTTTAAACACTCAAACTTTTGTAGATTTTCATTAAAATATATTAATAGTGGGGCGGGGGCACGTGACACGCGGGCACGTGCGCGCGGGCACGTGCGCGCGGACACGTGCGTTTGTTTTGGTACCACATATCCATGCCATGTGCGAAAGTCGAGTGGAAAGCGACCTGGATATCATTTTGGGCAAGACTCAAGCCACTGCTAACAGTGCCGAACCGCTAACAGACGCCTCTGAGCACCACAAGACCAGGTAAGACTAACCTGCGCTCACAAGAGTTGGTTGCATTTCACCCCGGCTCCAAAATCAGACCTGTGCTGTGTGCTGCTCCTAATATATGTATATATATATAGGCTGGGTTAAAATGCAGAGAAGAATTTCTCCAGTGTGAGATCAATAAAGTCACTTCTTCTTCTTCTTCAAGTGTAACTTTAGCATAGGGCTGGGCTTAATCAAATTAATTCAATTAATTAGTATTTTTAATAATTGAGATTTTGAAAAATTGTAAAAGCAAGAATTATTATGAAACAGCGAGGCCGCGAAGAGTGAACCGCGATACAGCGAGGGTTCACTGTAAACCATGTCATCTATACAAATGTAATTAAAGGCAGTTTACAACTGCTTAAATAAGAGGATGTGATAAGAATGAAAACATTCATTCATACATTCGATTCAAATTGAAATTTCCTTTTTTAACCATATCGCCCAGCCCTACTTTTGCGTAGAGCTTGCGTAAGCAAATAATACACCTAAAAATAATATGCATTTAGCGATTTGTAAACCACTTAGGTCACAATCATAACTAAATGCAAATGTGTTTATTGGAGAGAATTAAGGTAAGACTTAAGGTAAGACTTTATTGATCTCACATAGGAGAAAAATGGTGCTGGGTTGGGTACATGTGAAGGGGGAGGGGGATGTGGCCACTGGCCTGGGGAGGTGTGAAGAGGGGCAGAGGGGGTGGGGGGCCAATCAAACCTGTTGAAATAACAGTTTAATTTGTCCGCCCAGCGCTGATCACCGTCAGCTGTCCCTCTGTCACTCTGTCCAAATCCAGACATGTTCCTCAGTCCTCTCCACACGTCCCGTGCATTGTTCTGGGCCAGCTGCTCCTCCATCTTCCTCCTATAGTCCTTTTTGGCCTGTCGGATCCTCCCCCCCTGAGTTGAAAACTTAATTTACTTAATTTACACTTTCTTATCTTAGAAAGCCACAAATAAGTCAGATGTTTAATATGTGATGTGACTTTTAGTGCTACACTTCTGATTAGGTTGTTTTGGAGTTCGAAGCCTATGACATTTTTTAAACTAATCAGCTACTGTTTCACATCTAGACCATAGTTCGAGGCAGCAAGATCGGCGCAGACGGCTCTCTAACATGGCTATTAGATGAGTTGTCCATAACACGCTCCAATTCTCTAAGGCGAGGAAGCCCACCTATACATCCGCGCAGGAACTTCCCTGAACAGCAGGAGAATGGAGAGCACCTCTACAGACACTATGCCCACCCAGGAGACAGGTACCACTCACTAAGCCGGCACAAGCAGGTACATTGCCCACCGTGAGTGTTTTCACTGCATAAAGCAATCCGTACTGCCCTGTTTTAACAAGCAGACCACTGGAGGTACTACCTTCTACTTACCTATAACAGCACTCACTTTAAATATATTTCTACATGTGTCCAACATGCTCCATCCTTCCCTCACTCGTGAATAAGACCCTGAGATACTTGAACTCCTCCACTTGAGGAGGTAAAAAAGAAGAGCTGGAGAAACAGTATGCAGCATGAAACTTATGTCCACCTGGGGCCTTTACTGTGTCTCAAAGTCAAAATGATAAACCCACATCCAGATCCAGCATGAACCAAACTTCACCAACTTCCTCCTCTTTCTCAGTCCCAGTAAAAGCCTAATTCCCAGATAAACAGGGTAAAGATGCAGCCACACAAGTTTGTGTAAAAGTTCTCCAGAGTCCTCCTCCTTCTCAGTCTAGGTAACCAAGCATACAGTTATTTATCAAAACCAAAAGTATGTGCTTTGCAGCTTGCCTTTAATAGGCTATAAAGCACTGTATAAGGAGAAAACAAAGTGAAACCTAAGTGCAAGTGATTGCACTAGAAAACAGCTGCATTCTGGTTCATTTCCATGTTCTTTTGTTTAGAGTTCTATTCTGAACATCGATCAGTGTTGAAGCTTCTTTAGCACCAGTCTTGACAGCTCTCCTGCGGCTTGTAGTGGTGCAGGCCCATGTTAAGCCATTGGGTGTGTCTTATAGACCTGTGCCACACCCAAAGCAGCTTGGGCTGTTTGTTCCCAGACCCCGTTCTAACTGGTCTGTGTCAGTGTGGCCCCAGGCAAATCGTGGTAGTGGAAATGAGGCTATGCAGGAGACAGGTGCCACCCTGAACCAGACAGAAGACGGGTACTGCTCACATCCAGCAGACAGGGGACAAATGCCATCTGTTAAATGGAGGATGGGTGCACATGGGTGAAATGACCTCTATGTTTCTTTTTAGAGAGGGACCAAGAGCCAAACCAGAACATGCAGTCCTGCCCGAGAAAGTCCAGAGGCGTCCTCAACAGCAGCCCAGAGGCCAAGAGCCTAGTAAGGGCCACAGGGAAAGACCAAGCACTGGGCCCCCACCTGTCCCACACAGAGACAGAGAACATCGGGAGCACAACCAGGTTCTGATGAATAAGTTCTAACTAATACTCTGACTCAAGTTCAATAACTTACTCTACATGTTCTGCCATAAACAGATGGTGCATAAGAATCAGCCCAGTGAACACAGACCCCAGTCCAGCTACATAGGTTCTGAAGGCAGCCCTCAGTCTCCGCGAGACAAAAGACCCCTGTCTGGCCCCAACATCCGCACTCCGAACTTGCCTATGACAGAGGGCGTGCTAAAAACTGCCCAGCAGAACACACGGCCCTTTAACACCTACCCACGTGCAGACAGCGAGGGTAGCCGCAGCCCCACAGGCCCGGTGAGACTATACACCCTTTACTTTGTGTCTGCTCTGCTGTCCAATTGATCCTAAGACTATTCAAATATTTGACTGTGTCCATGTACCCAGTACGTTTGTATTCAGATCATTTGCTAGACATGTCTGTGCTTTGTCCCTTTCACAGCCTGTTCGGAAGCATGAGGGTTCCCCTCACAACGGCCCCCCCACAGGACCTAGCGATGTTTCACCTAAGCCCTCTTTAAGCCACCCTCACCATACCTCCCACCCCACTCTCACCCCAGAGGTGCCCCAGCAGCACCCCCACACTCCTCACCCCAATATTCCAGCACCCAGGCCCCCAGTGCAGTCTGGAGCCTCTGGGGTCCCTCCCCAGGCACGCTCCCCTCAGACAGAGCCACAGAGGGTGTCCCATGAGCAGTTCAGAGCTGCTCTTCAGATGGTAGTGGACCCTGGTGACCCGCGCACCTACCTGGACCACTATATCAAAATTGGGGAGGGCTCCACCGGCATTGTGTGCATTGCCACAGTGAAAACTACTGGGAAACTTGTAGCTGTAAAAAAGATGGACCTGAGGAAACAACAGAGGAGAGAGCTGCTCTTTAATGAGGTATATCTTATTGCACTTCCATTGACTCGTATACATACTTGCTTGTACAAGTTTCCTGCCTCATACATCCTGTATTTTTGAATGATACAAATGTATGCATACGCACAAGTTTTTCATGACTATTAACATTAGTAAGACACATAGAAATGAATCTAAATTCAGAATCAGAATGCATACGATATGCGGTGTATATTATCCTCAATTTGCTAAAACAACAATCTGAATCTTGTGAGAGTTCACTCTTTAGTGCATAAAGATAGAACAGCGTTATACAGAGGAGCACTGCATCACAATGTGACAAAATGAGCAGCAGAGTGTCGTATCACTCAAGGGGTCATATCACTCAGCCCTACTGACAACACATGATTCCTGTGACCCTATGTTTTCAAATGTTCTGGGCACATAAATTACTTTTCTGGACATCAAAATAAAGAGAAAAAAGTTTCAAGTTCCAAGTGAAAGTAACAGCTCCCAAAGGTAGTTTGGTAGTTACACATTTAGAGGTTTAAAAATTGATAATATGGCCTTTTCATAGTTGAATGAGTTCTGTGATCCCTGAGTCTGTCACTGGTGTGTGATGATGAAGCATGTCTGTGCACTACTATATCCTCCACTGTTGTAATGATGGAGCTCTTCAATTTTCTACAACAAAGATAGTTACACAGAGAGGCAGTTACAGAGGTTTAAAATGTGTGTGTGTGTGTGTGTGCGCGCGCGCACGTGCGCACAGGTGGTGATCATGCGGGACTATCACCATGACAACGTGGTGGAGATGTACAACAGCTACCTGGTGGGAGACGAGCTGTGGGTGGTCATGGAGTTCCTGGAGGGAGGAGCACTCACGGACATTGTGACACACACGAGGTGAGCCAGAAGAGGGCGCTCAACAGGCATAGTTGTTGTTGTTGTTAATATTAATATTAATATTAATATTAATATTAATATTAATATTAATATTAATATTAATATTAATATTAATATTAATATTAATAATTCCGATTTTTATTATTATTATTATTATTATTATGTATTAAGTATTTTTTGCATCTTATTTCAGAAAGTCAAACCTATATATTATATAGACTTAGGAAACGTTGAGTGAAATATTTCAAGAGTTTATTTCTTGAATTCTTTATGATTACTAGTACATCATTATTATATTAGCTGCATTTTTAACTAGTGTTGTCATGATTCTACAATGACAAGCTCGATACAAAGGAATGGACTCCATGATACCATGATGTTAAAATCTATATATCTGTGTAATCTCTCAGTGGTGCAGGTGTACACAGCTCAAGATCATTCTAAAGCTATTCAGAAAAGTATAATTTCTGTTGTGTGAATTTTACTTTTTTAGTCTCAAGTATCAGCTCAAATGATTATCTAGTTTCTGTACTAGTTTTCGTATCAGTTGGTGTCTGATTTTTGACGTTTTGGCATGTGTACTCCCGTACTTGCATCAAATCTCTTGCCTCCATTAGAAAACGTTTAATGCGGTTGTGGATAATGTAATATACTAGCCTGCTTGCATTTGAGTTTTGTTTTCATGCAAATAAAATCTTGATTTGCTCTTGCTCTGTGCCCAGAATGAACGAGGAGCAGATCGCCACAGTGTGTGTGTCCGTGCTCAAGGCCCTGTCTGTGCTGCACACTCAGGGAGTCATCCACCGCGACATCAAGAGTGACTCCATCCTGCTCACCCACGACGGACGGGTACAGCACCACTTCTCACTACCAAACTGTACAAAGGCCTGACCTAGTACAAACAAGCTCCTCCCATTATTCTGCCCTACAATTACACCTGCTACAATCAGTACTATATCAACTTATCACTCAATATGTGAAAGATAAAACTATTTTTGAGGGTTATCATGGGTCCTTTTTCTTTGTACCAGTTCATAACTTTTTGTTATTTTTTTGGCAATACGAGCTGCAGAGGGTTAAGTATATACTGTAATTATAAACTTGTTTTAAATTCATACTAAATAAGGGCCTGTAATATGGTAAGTTTTGATCTAAGTTAAAATTGTATTATCACCCACATACCTAGAGTTGTTTTGTTTTAGTGCTGTCAATCGATTAAAATATTTAATCACGATTAATCTCAAGAATGTTATAGTTAACTCAGGATAATCACAAATTAATCACACATTTTTGCCCCTTGAATCATCATTTTTACTCTTTTCAACATAGAAGAGTGTATAGCCTTGGTTGCCTCCTACGTTATAAAAGGGAAGAGCGTCTGATTAAATGCGCAGGCAGACAGTACACAATATACAATCAATCAATCAATCAATCAAACAATATTTATAAGGCGCTTTTCATACAAAATTGTAACACAAAGCGCCTTACAGTGGTCAAGGATTAGAAGATTGACCTTTATTGATCTCGCACAGGAGAAGTTGTTTCTATATTTGACCCGGGGACCATCCCCATGATTTTGTTTTGTTATTTAGGCTTGGTTAGGCCCTAAGCTGGAGGATTTTACCTATGGCGCATGTTTAGGTTGGTGGGGGAAACCGGAGTGCCCGGAGGAAACCCACCCAGACACGGGGAGAACATGCAGTCTCCACACAGAAAGGCCCGGGCGACCCGAACCTTCTTGCTGTGAGGCATGAGTGCTAGCCACTCAGCCACCGTGCTGCCAGGAAAAAAAAAAAAAAGCAAACGAACAAACAACAAACAGATATACAAGCAAACAAACAAAAGAACAAACAAAAGACAAGCCACTGCGTTTGCTGCCGAGTGGAGAGCAGAAGGGAGACAGCAGAGTGATGTTGATCATTTATGATCAATGAGAGAGCCATAGTATGTTTATAAACAGAAAATGCAAAAATAAGAACAACTATAAATCAATGTGGATTTAAAAGCACAAGTCCATTATTAGCCCATGTTTTCCTAGGAGAAAACGTGAATTTCGCCTAGTTAAGCTCATCACTCGTGCAATTTGTGCGTGTCACGTCCGGTGTGAATGTACCTTTAGAATGATGCTGAGCTGTATCAACAAGTATAAGAGAACATAGACTAGCATAGGCACTGCTTTGTGCAAATGTGTTTTTATTGCAAACCATAAAAGTGAGTGAGACAACTTTGTGTTCGATGTTCCACTCTGGCGACTTTCCTGAAGTGTTCTGCATCAGTGTGAGTGAAGTGCCTCTCTTCAGTCTTTATAAGAGTCAAAGTGACTGAAGTTCCCACTGTGGGTGAAATAATGTGCTGTGACCCTGAGATAGTTCTCATGAGGGACGTTCAGTAATCTCCAGTTAGCGCCACTGTGTCTGTCGCTTGCTGCACAAGGGGCTGGGACTTTTGGGCCGTGCTCGGGCGTGGCTGCCTGGGGTTCTGTGGCCCGTGTTCGCACCTATGCAGCCGAGCTGCGGGTGATGGCGTCGTCGCACGGCGGAGCTGGCTCTTTTGGTGGAGAGGGTGGGTCCAGTGGCATGAGGTGTCTATTGAGTGGTGGGACCGAAGTGGGTCCTCCTCCTCTGTGGGTTTCTGGATGTGGTGGTGGCGGCCGGGGGAGAGAAGCTGCGGGGCTTCTATCACTGTCTGTGTGTGATGGGGGTGGGAGCAGATTCACCATATGTTTTGGAGTGGACTTTGTTTCGTGTTTTCCTTGTGTGGATGGCATCGGCGCATGCACAGGGCTTGTGTGGTGAAGTTGTGCACGTGCATGGGCGGCCGTGCCGTTCTTTGGCCCACCTCCTCCAGCCGGGACTTCACAGTTTCGTACAAATTGTTTTCCTTCCTATTTACAGCCGGATCCTGTAGTTTTTCTAACTTTACTAGCAGTGGCCACAGCTTATGAAAAACTCACTACC
Organism: Paratrypauchen microcephalus; assembly: GCA_036785185.1. Classification (NCBI taxonomy): domain Eukaryota; kingdom Metazoa; phylum Chordata; class Actinopteri; order Gobiiformes; family Gobiidae; genus Paratrypauchen; species Paratrypauchen microcephalus. Next base: position 1,359,695 of record JAVJIX010000188.1, on the reverse strand, counting down.
AGTTAATCTTGCAATAAAAAAATTTAAAAAAGCATTAAAATTGTTTTGCGTTAACTCAATAGTGCGATATTTTTGACAGCACTATTTCATTCACACATGTTTAACACCACAAACCTTGCATATTTAGGTTCTTCTCTTAAACAGAAAATACCCTTTTCCACTTTGTGATGTCATGTGGTAATACAGGAAGTGCTCCATTGTGTTTTTAACCTCCATACACCTGCACTAGAATCATTTGAATATTTTCAGCTCTGGACTTGCCAATCTCTACGAAACCAAAGGTAAAAGTTAAGTGTTAACTTGAAAACCACTGTTTCATGACATCGCAAGGTGGAACAGAGCATTTTGAGCTTTGGAGATGTAGACAGACTAATATAGGGTTATTCCAACATGTGTGAATGAAACAAAACACAACCCTAGGCCCACCTACAGTTAGAGTGCTTTGTCAGATAATGGAGCTCAACAGTTGGCTTTCAGTGAATTTTTCCATTCATTTTTCCGATAGACTTTTCAAAATGTTCATATTAAGATTTCAAAGAAACCACAGAGGCTAAACAGCTACACGCTAAGTAATATCCAAACAGAACATACAAAAAGGTAGTTAAAAACTTTTTTTTTATATTCTGCTAAATGTTTTAATAACTTAGAGGTTTAGTTACCATATAGCTGATTAGCCCAGAGCTTTCAAACATTTAATATACATTTTTTCAGAACCTCTTTGGGGAAAATTGATAAGAAATTTACTTCTGGAACTGGGGGGTGGCTGTTCAACTCCAAAGCATGCCTGTGTCGCTTGCAACAGGGACAGACAGAGCGGAGCATTCCAGACAAAGGCACACACTGGTATTTTCAGGGGGACTGTAGTAAAAGTGTCTGATGTGAGGTTCTCTGTTTCAGGTGAAGCTGTCAGATTTCGGCTTCTGTGCTCAGGTCTCTAAAGAGGTGCAGAGGAGGAAGTCTCTGGTGGGGACTCCGTACTGGATGGCTCCAGAGCTCATCTCGCGGCTGCCCTACGGCCCTGAGGTATCGCACTCCCTGAGGACACCAGAACACATCTTCTGTCTAGTTTCCTCTATCCTGTGTGCTTTGCCCTATGTCTTCAGTCATGTGTCCTCTACCTGTGTCTTTTATCTGTGTCCCCTGTTCTGGGTCCCCCATCAAGGGTCCCTTATTCTGGGTTGTCTGCCTCTGAGTCTTGGTGTCCCCCTGTGCAGGTGGACATCTGGTCTTTGGGCATCATGGTCATCGAGATGGTGGATGGAGAGCCGCCGTACTTTAATGAGCCGCCCTTGAAAGCCATGAAGATGATCCGGGACAACTTACCCCCAAAACTCAAGAACCTGCACAAGGTACTCACCACTACTACACTGTACCCTAGTATCTGATTACCAATACTAATCAATACTAAAACTAGTATCAAAACTCGATACTCGTTCACAGGACAGAAATGAACCTTTCCTGAATAGCTTTATGTTATGTACACATGTACACATGTTTACCTATTGTTCAAAGCCGTGTCAGACACGTGATTTTGACGCTCTTTCACAAGGTGTACATTTGCCCCGGTCGCCTTCTACGTTATAAAAGGGAAGAGCGTCTGATTAAATGCGCAGACCGTACACGATATGCCGCTGCGTTTGCTGCCGAGTGGAGAGCAGAAGGGAGACAGCAGAGTGATGTTGATCATTTATGATCAATGAGAGAGCCATAGTTTGTTTATAAACAGAAAATGCAAAAATAAGAGCCACTATAAGGGAGTTTGCATGTTCTCCCCGTGTCTGGGTGGGCTTCCTCCGGGCACTCTGGTTTCCCCCATCAACCCAAAACATGCTTCAGGTAAAATCCTCCAGATTAGGTCCTGACAAAGCCTAAGCAACAAGATCATGGAGATGGGTCCCCGGGTGCAGTCATGTGCTGCCCACTGCTCCTGAATAAAGGATGGGTCAAATGCAGAGGACAAATTTCCCTTTGGGGACAAATAAGTGATATAAATAAAGAAATCAATGTGGATTTAAAAGCACAAGTCCATTATTAGCCCATGTTTTCCTAGGAGAAAATGTGAATTTCGCCTGGTTAAGCTCATGCTTCCAGGGGCCTCACAGATGGGTACTTGAATACCATTATTTAACATGGAGCAGTGGTAGGTTTACTGAGGCTGCTTATAGCTCAGTGGGAGAGCAGTGCAAGGCTTGGTGATGCTGGCCACTTGGAACATCTACGTGCCTTTACATTGGGTTAATGAATGTGAATGTACCTTTAGAATGATTTTGTGCTGTATCAGAACAAGTATAAGAGCACATAGAATAGTATACGCCCATGGACCACTGTGGAACCTACAGGACCACTGAGGGACTACACACATATAAGAACATATGGTAATATAGAAGAAAGTACTATTTTCCAAACAGAATGTTTTTTTTAAATTATGAACACGTATCGAAATCATTGAGTATGAAGTCCATTTCCTTAGCATTGAAATCAAATGAGAAAGTTTAGTATTGTGTGTAAACGTACTTTAACACTAGTATAGAGCACAGCCTGTATATGACATAGCTAACCAATTCACTCCACTTCACTAGCTCCAGTTCAGAGTCAGAAATCCAAATATGGAACTTGGCTCTGAATTTGCTGCTATAACTGCTAGTCTCAATGAGCTTCATTAGCCCTCTTCTTTATACAGTCTGTTGTACAGAGATGAAGAAATATTTGCTCATGAGACGGTACTGTGAGCTGATGTGTAGTCTTTTTGTGCTCCAGGTCTCTCCCCTCCTGAAGGGCTTCTTGGACAGGATGCTGGTGCGAGACCCCGCCCAGAGGGCTACAGCCAGTGAACTCCTCAAACACCCTTTTCTGTCCAAGGCTGGGCCCCCCTCCTGCATCATCCCACTCATGAGACAGAACCGAATCAAGTGAACTGTGTGCTCCCACCAGAGAGCCTCTTTAACCTGTGTGCAGTCCTGATCTGACAATAAGGTGTGTGTGTGTGCGCATGCGTGCGTGTGTGTGTGTGCGTGTGCAAGAGTATATATATTTTTTTTAATCTTTCACTTTAGTTTAAAGTCCCATGTGAACACTGAGAAGATCACAGAGTAACCACATATTTTTTAGCCTTTATTTTTCATTTTTGCCAATATGAAGCGTCTGATGTAACATTTGACACTGTCCTCGTCTCACCCCCACCACTTCCATGAGTGACTACTGAGCGTGGGAGGCTGCAGACTCAGGCTTCTCTGTGGTTAAATGAACTCACTCACTGTTGGACATGCCAGACACTACATGGGGAAAACACTGGAGATTTCAACATAAATTTTACTTAAAGTTGTTTTGGAGAGCAGGTCTAACACGTCATGGGGCCAAACTTAAACATGGAAGTCTTAGTGTTGAATGTATCAGTGTTGGCTGAGGTGTTCTAGAAGGGACATGCTCATGTTATACGTTTTCCCGTACCAGCACGATACTTCCTCCAACACTCTGACCTGTTCTAATCCCTGTATTACATTTCACTGTGGCCCCACTGCACAGCCTGTTCAGGTGGGGGATGTCTTTTGTATGTGGTATTTTTAATCATAATATTTTAGGTTGAGTCGTGAAACCCTTTGAAGCACTGTCAGTGGAGATGAAGCTGCACACTCTTGCTGCCTTTCTCCTCACGTTTTTAGTAGTGTGGTGGCCATCTGGTCGAACTGTGATGTACGCCCAGCCTGTGTAAGCCCCTACAAGGGCTACTTCTGAAGTGTTGAAGCACCAGAATCCACTGAGCTTGTCCGAAGACACGCGTGTGTACTGATGCCATGCACATACAGAGCTGACCACATAAGGACCCAGCTTGGCATAGGTTTGTGGTACTAAACAGGCAGAGAACATGCCGGACAATCACTGATGGCTCAAGTCTGTGATGTAAATTAGGCCGTGTGGACATGTTAGAAGCCCAAACAGCGTTTTAGAGAACTCTAAACAACCAAACGTGACACTCCATCCATCCATCTTGTTCCGCTTTTCCATTTCTGCGTCGCGGGGGCAGCAGTCCAAGCAGATCTGCTGCCCAGAACACAATGCACCAGCCCCCATGAATCCTCCCGCGGGTGGGTCCACGGGAGGACGGCCCACGACACAACAGGCCTTAATGCACTTCTGTCATGGGGGCTACCAGTGTCCACAGACACTGGGGGCAAGGTGGGGTTAAGTGTCTTGCTCAAGGACACAATGAGTGACACTATTGCTCCTTTAAACAGTCCTATGCTCCTGTACAAGTGACTTAAGTGCTCCTTTAAATGAGAATTAACGTTTTTTACAATCTGAGCCTTATTTCGGTAATAAAATGAGTTGTTTTGCTCACCCATAGCACTTTGGTGTCATATGGAGCACTTCCAGAGATGTTTTAGATTAGCGATAGCCGTAACGTGAGTTCTTGGGGCACATAATATGTTATTTGGAGACCGCCCCGAGCGGTCTCCAAATAACACAAACTTTAGCACTTTTCAAATCAAGCACGATGTCTTAGTCTACGTTTTCGTTTGAGTCAAAAGTGGCCTGTAATCCGAGATTTATCCATAGTTTCGAGTAGATGAGGACGCCAGTGCGCATGTACGGAGTCACAGATGATTTCGCTCTCAGCTCCCGGGACCCAAACATGAAACGCAAAGCTGTAAATTATGGATAAATCTCGGATTACAGGCCACTTTTGACTCAAAGGAAAGCGTACACTAAGACATTGAGCTTCTATGATTTGAAAAGTGCTAAAGTTTGTGTTATTTGGAGAAAAATCTCTGGAAATGCTCCAAATGACACCAAAGTGCTATGGGTGAGTAAAACAACTTGTTTTATTACCGAAATAAGGCTCAGATTGTAAAAAACGTTAATTCTCCTTTAAATGGTGGGTTTCAGATAACATCACAGCATTCTATAGACCAATGTGCTCGACACTGATGGAAATGTTCAGGTTCAACATTTGTGAATTAACATTTTGGATATTTCATGGTAAACTACAATGTTGTCAATAGGAAAAACTGCCCCCAATCTGGGAGTACAACATAATCACATTCTAGAATCTGAAAACTACCTATACTTGTGTTTTTCCTGCTCCAGAAAGAGGCAGTGTGCAGCAGATGCCAGACAGACTCCTGCTTCTGTGAAGTGGAGCACATAGTGGCTTGACTGCGTTTGAACACGGTTCTTTTAGGTTGTGGTACATGATCAGCCCACTGAACACTACTTGGCTACATCACTACATTCCTGAACTCTGCTGCTCTAGCTGGAAGCGTGCAGCAACAAGAAAAGAGGCTGTGGAAACTAGCTGCAACATGTTTTTTATTTCACAATTTTGACAAATGTTTCTTTTTGCAAATATATATTTTGTAAAGTTTCTGTTGTGTAAGTTGTCTCTTTGTGCAGATATCACACACACAACACAATCTGTAATTTAATATGTAATTTTATGTAATATGTAATTATCCATAATGTTTCAATAACAATTATAAAAATAAAGAAAACCATTATTTGCTCTCTCTCTCTCACACGCTCTCTCTCTCTCTCCCTCTCTCTCTCTCTCTCTCTCTCTCTCTCTTTCACACACACACACACACACACACCAAATATATATGCAATATGAGGGGTTTATTTTAACATTGAGAGATAAAATATCAAAAAGAAAATCACATTTTAGAAAATAAGTAGCATTTCATTGAGTGAAATAAGTATTTGATCCCCTACCAACCCACAGACCAGTTAGACACTCCTAATGAACTCACCTGAATTAAGACTCCTGTTTTAACTAGTCACCTGTATAAAAGACATCTGTCCATAGAATCAATCAGACTCCAAACTCTCGAACATGGAAAAGACCAAAGAAAAAGAATCAATGTCAGGGACAAGACTAGACCTGCACAAGGCTGGAAGGGGCTACAAAACCATAAGCAAGAAGAGAGTGTTAAGGAGACGACTGTTGGTGCAATTGTTCGAAATTTTAAGAAATACAAAATGACCATCAGTCCACCTCAGTCTGGGGCTCCACACAAGATCTCACCTCGTGGGGTTTCTATGATCATGAGAACAGTGACGTGCACATGGAGGTTGCTCAGGTTGCCCTTCCGAGTCTAATAATAATAATAATAATAATAAATTGTATCGTAATCAGAATTTCATGTAGGCCTAGACCTAGATTTGAAAATGAAAACCAAAAAATCGCCACTCAAAACATTTTGGGACTTGGAGTGGGCTCTGTTTACACCGGCGGCCCCTGACCCGAGCCTGCATGTGGAAAGAGATTGTTGTTGTTGTCTTGTTGACTGCCTTGACATTGTAGTAAAAGGTGAGACTGAGATGTATAAAAAATGATCACCATGAATGTTTATGAATAAAAATGTTCATAAAAACATGTTCAGTTTGCCACGTTTAGCCTAAATAATCAGACAGCTAGCCTACAGACAAACAACCCATTATTTAAATAGGATGCTAATATTGTGGTAGGCAAACTAAGTTACATGTCTGCAGTTTCTAACATTTCGTTTTAGCAGCAGAATGAATGATGGAAGTAATGCATCACATGAATTCATTCAAAATGCGTGAAGAATCTCTCAGTCGCCCAGGTAGAATCCATGATAAAAGGAGAAATTCAATTTGTCAACTGGACAAACTTTGACCAGTTGACAAATCATCTTTTATCATCTTGATTCAAAATGGTTAAATGACTAAATCTTATCACTATTTTGGGTAATGTGTGTTATGCTAAGTGATGCCCACAGAAAAGAGGCGGTTGCAGGAGGAGAGAGAAAACCCTCAAGGAGGCAGCAAAGGGGAGCACATCACTGCAGGGTTGGCTAAGAAAAAGCCACCAGCAGGTGAGACAGATGTTGGATTGTGATAAAGATGATACTGTGTAGGCTAATGGATTGATTAATTAATTAGGCTCATATTTTTGCCTACTAATGGCAATTTTTTACATTACATTTAAGACAAGGAGCAGCCACAAGCCTCCTCCAGACGCCTGTGATTTCTTTCTCCTGGGTGGGGGAGTTGGTTTGCCCTTTCTTCAGGTCAGAGCATCTGCCCCTCAAAATTCCTGTGCACGTCCCTGATCATGAGAAGAGTGAGAAATCATCCTAGAACTACACAGGAGGAGCTGGTCAATGATCTCAGGGCAGCTGGAACCGCAGTCACTAAGAAAACCATTGGTAACACTTTACGCCGCAGTGGATTAAAATCCTGCAGTGCTTAAGATGGCACATGTGTGGCCCACCTGTAGTGTGCCACTGAGCACCTGAATTATTTAGAGAGTGAGTGGGAGAAGGTGCTGTGGTCAGATGAGACCAAAATCTTTGGCAGGAACTCAACTTGTTGTGCTTGGAGGAAGAGAAATGTTGCCTATGACCCCAAGAACACCATCCCCACCGTCAAGCATGAAGGTGGAAATATTATGCTTTGTTTTTCTGCCTCCTTCCCTCCGCCAGGAGCTGAAAATGGGCCGTGGATGGGTCTTCCATTATGACAATGACCCAAAACATACAGCCAAGGCAACAAAGGAGTGGCTCAAGGACATTAAGACATTAAGGTCATGGAGTGGCCCAGCCAGTCTCTGGACCTTAAGCTCTGAGTTGCCAAGCGACAGCCACGATACCTTAATGATTTAGAAATGATCTGTGAAGAAAAGTGGAACAAAATTCCTTCTGATATGTGTGAAAACCTGGTCATCAACTATAAGAAACGTCTGACCTCTGTGCAGCAAACAAGGGTTTTAAGTCTTTTTTGGCTAGAAAGTTCTAATTCTTATTTCATTTAATGAAATGCAAATCAGTTTCTATATTTTCTATAATGTGATTTTCTTTTTGATATCCTATCTCAATGTTAAAATAAACCTACCATTAAAATTATAAACTGTCCATTTTTTTGTCAGTATACAAACTTACAAAATCAGCAAGGGATCAAATACTTACACTGACAAAAGTATTAGGACGATTGTGTATTTCTGAACTTTCATAATGATAACAAGACGTATTGGTAATGACAACAAATCAATTTATTGATATATTAAAGCAAATTTCATCACGTGTAAAGGCATATTGTTGCAAAAATGTAACAATATCAAGTTAAATAGCTTTTTCATCAAAATAACCACCTTTGGCCTTAATCACAGCTTTACAAATTCAAGGCATTCTGTCCAAAATTTTTTCAAGATATCCATCCTCTATAGTTTTCCACTCATCCTGAAGACATTTCCACAGGTGTTTTAACGTTTGTCAGATTCCTGGAGCGCACTTTAATATCCAAATAATCCAACACTTTTTCGATGGGTGACAGGTCAGGAGACTGGGGCATGTCATAACCTGCAGTTGATCACCGTTCACACGTCTCCAAATGACCCTGACACAGTTTGGACGAGTGCTTTGGGTCATTATCTTGTTGGAACCAGAAGTTTCGTCCAGAGTTCAGAAATACACAATCGTCCTAATACTTTTGTCAGGCAGTGTATTTCCTCCACATTACACACACACACACACACACACAGTATATATGGATTCTCTTCAGGGAGGTTTCTGTGGTCTTCTCAGAGCAGTCACTGTACATCAGTGTTGTGTGATGCTTCCCTCTCCCATGTGCCTTTCCAGTACCTTTCAGTCTCCAGTCTCCTGTGTGTGTGTATAAATTTCTCGCATCTTGGCCATTTCCTGTGGTTTTCGGAGTACTTGGCTGGAGGAGTGGTTACAGCAGATCCCAGGACATCAGACATCTCAGTCCAGAAAAGTGCAGTACAGGAACAGCAAAGATACTGTGCAGAACTCTCAAACTCCCAGGCCTCTGGTAGAGGACCCCAGCAGGATGAGAGAGACCAACCACCGTGGAAGGTGAGGAACACATTTTTATTTTATTTTATTTTTTCCAAATGTAAATGATCCTGTTTGATAAAGGCATTGGGAATAAAGCAATAAAATACACATGCAAAATATTAATCTAAAATTTAATGTAATTATGTGTTTGTGTGTGTGTGTGCACGCGTGTGAATAAGATTCATTTTTAATCACAATCTTATTTAATTTTAGCTTTTTAATAACATTTTGCATTTTTATTTTATGGCTTTCTTTCCTAACGACTTTATCAAATAGTTTCATTTGTTATTTATTCACATGAATTTAACAGCACACATTAAAAAGCTGCCCAAAAGCTTTATAAGGCTTCATGAATGCACTGAATGATATTTTCTGTGAGATGGACCACTCATTTGACAGCCTATCAAAGCCACAGACACACATACGCACACAGGTCTGGTTTACGATTTAGCACCACAGTGAGGAGGCTTTATGTCTCCCAGGTCAAGCTCTAAACAGTTAACATAATAATCATAAACAATGTATGTGAAAAATTATGTCAAAAAGCTTCATCTATAATATGATTCATTGATTAAAATTAAAAACTAACAAACAAAAAGTGTGTATATATATAAAGTAAGTAAAAACATGCTTATAAAAAATGCTTTATGCCACTGTGTAGCTCCACCCCTCTCAGGCTTGCGGGCTCGGAGGCGTCCTGTCCTCTCTATGTGCAGGTTAGCGGTCTCCCAGAATGCACTGGGAAATGAAAACTTTTGTGCGTTCCGGCATCTGCTGGGTCATATGACCAGTGGTCAGGTCATGGGCGACAGGGGCGGGGACAGGTCAGGAGGGCTACTGAGGAAGAGCTCTGCCATCAGCGCTGGAAAACAAGCAGCAACACAGGGTTAGCATCACGTCCCTAACACGTCCCTGATCCTCGTGCTGTTCAAGGGCCTTGTACCTGTGTGCTCACTCTGGACTCCCCCAAGCACCGGGTCTTTGTCTGTGAGCAGTTGGTTCCAACCACACCCCGACTGGTTTTTCTCTTCCAGGCAGCCCTAAGGACCAAGGCACCTTTAGGACTAATCAAATTTTTAAGGAGCTGAAGTGACATGTTTGTGATTGAAGCATGTTGCAGCACTCACCAGTAAAGCATGGCTCTGCTGCAGCTTCTCTGCCATGGACAGGGGCCCCTTGTGCCTCTTGTCTGGGGACTGTTCAGCATCCACACTGAAGGCTCTGAACCACAGTAAAGTATTAAACTCACTGTCACTCGGCTGTACTGTACACAAATTTGGCTTTGGTGAGTCATTTATCAATTGGATCCAAATCTTATACACTAGGGCTGTCCACAAAATATTGTTTTGTTTTTTTAAAGTTTCAAATTTCTTTCCTCCCAATGTTTTATTTCAGTCTAATCCATGAACAAATCGCCCATGTAAAATATCAGCCTGATTGGTTAATTTTTAGGAGGTAGTTTAAGCACACTAAAGTTTTGCTTTGGGGTCATTTGGCATAGTATTGGCTGTACAAACAGTATTAAATGATGACAGATTCTTATAAACAGTAAATACAGCGTAAATTCAAAAGTTCAAAACTCCATGCACAGCTTCCAGGTGCTGGTAACAGCAGAACACTGAATAATTCCAGAAAAAAAGAAGTTTACTGCACACTTGTTTGACTTTCCGATTATTCAACCTGATGACGCTGTAGAAGCGAAACGCATTGTTCGCTCTCACCCAATAAAGGAATAATTGGAAAGTCAAAGTGTGCGGTAAACTTCTTCTTCTTTTTTTGGTAAATACAGCGTATTTAAATGAACATTTGAATCATAAAAAATAAGCTTTGATTTGTATAATTGCTTTATGCTTTTATTGCCGTTTTCCTCCAGTGAGTTTGTCCACTGATCCAAAGTTTGGCGGTGCAAATATCGTTGGTTGAGTGGTCAGATCCACCGACCCACAGGTTGGCAGTGTGATTCCAGCTCCCACAGATGAATGCTGGCGTTGTGTCCTTGAGCAAGACACTTAACCCACCTTGCCCCCAGTGTCTGCGTACACTTGCGTATGAATGTGTGAGTGGTTCCTTGTTGTAAAGCGCTTTGAGTGCCTTGAAGGTGGAAAACCTCTATACAAAAATGTGACTGTTTCAATTGTCATGTTTACTTGAATGAAATGGTAGAAAGACGCATAGCACCTGGCCACGCTTCCAAGTATTTGCTCCTATGACTTTGACATCAAGTAGAGGCACCTTGCAGACATTTTAAGAATTACCTTTACAAAGAGCCACAGTTACAAGTGTTTCAGATTAAAAGGTTTTCTCTGAAGAAAAATAAAAATAAAAATAAAAAAATCAAGTAAAATTATGTGTAACCAGTAGCCAAAGCCATAAGTTCGGCAAAATACCAAGCTTGAACATTGAACCTAAACATTTATCAATTAACTTGTGGAGAATTTTAGCTTATTTGTTCGATAGATTCACTTAAGAACTTGGGAGATAAACTCTCTAGACCTTTGATTTTTTTTAACTACCCTATTATACACTCAATCCACAACCACTGTAAGCTCTAACGGACTGACATCACAGAGCTTCACACTGCACAGGAGGATGAGACAAGGATGTCCCCATGTCTCTTTACCATTTTCATTGAAACACTGACTGCACCTATCCGTCAGAACCCCTCCATTACATGTATACAAATTCTGAATGTTCTCCATAAAATCAGTCTCTATGCTGACAATGTACTACTCCTTATTACAAGGTCAGAAACTTTCTCCAAAATATCAGTCTACTCCCTCAACTGACATCTGAAACAGAAATCCTCGATTCTCTCTCTACAAAGCAATACTGGAGATTACAACTACATCACAGACTTGGGAGTCAACTTTTCCTCCAGGCTGTCAGAGTTAATCAACCTCCTTTTTCACTCCATTACTCAAAACAGTACCTGACATTCTCTGAGATGAATTTACCTCTTGCACTCATTGGCAGAACCGCACATCAGCTGGCCTAGATCTGGGTATGAGATGGTGTTGGCTCGTGGATGCTCCTCGGTCTGTGCTCTTGTTTATCCTTATTAAACATGGAGCAGTCAGAAGCGGTTGGTTTACTGAGGCTGCAGGAAAAGCCTCACTGCTTATGGCTCAGCGGGACCCCGGATCGCCCTGCCTGGCTTTTGTACACTTACTGCAAGAGTATTGCTTTGGTGAAGGTTGGCCACAGAGCGCCTCACCAGCTGGGCTGCTGCGGTCGCCTCGTCACAGTGAACATCCACACTTTGACCAACGCACACACGGCTGTATGAGATACTACTGGATATTTTTACAGCGTATAGGACAAGTTTACAAGCAAATGTACCGCTGGAGCTGTGTGTTTTAGTGTGTGTAGCTCCCCGGTGTAATCTTGATTGTATACCAGAGATGGGTCCATCGTGGGACTGGGGAGAACTCACCTGGAGCCGCTACTGATCCCTATCATCCCGGACACTCAGCACCCAGCTAAAGTCTGACCCATTTGCAGGACAATCACCTTGTTTCAATCATAATTCATTCAAATAATCACAATCATAATTTTCAAGTCATCAACCTTTGAAGTACAAATCAAACGTTATTGTTTTCAAAAATAAAAGCTTGAAATGCACTGCTCCAAATTATTCTGCACAACAGAGTTTCAAACCATGTTATTGTTGTAAAGAACTGAAAATGGTCATTTGCTTTTCAGTTAGAAGCCTTAGCATATTACTGAAATCAAAGGTTATTTCAATCAAAACATCTTAACAGGTCAAGTTACATTTTAACATAGGAGCCCTTATTTAATAGGATCTTCACAATTCTGCCTCCAACTGAGTTTGTGGAGAGTTTCTGCTTGAATTTCTTTGCAGGATGTCAGAATATCCTCCCAGAGCTGCTGTTGTGATGTGAACTGCTTCCCGCCCTCATAGATCTTTCTCTTGAGGAGCTCCAAACGTTCTCAATAGGGTTGAGGTCAGGGAAGGACGGGGGCCACACCATGAGTTTCTCTTCTTTTATGCCCATAGCAGAGCTGATGCAGAGATATTCCTTGCAGCATGAGATGGTGCATTGTCATAAATGAAGATGATTTTGCTACGGAAAACACGGTTCTTCTTTTTGAGGGAAGAAAGTGATCAGTCAGAAACTCCACATACTTTATACAGGTCATTTTCACACCTTCAGGGACACTAAAGGGGCCAACCCATGATTCCAGCTCAAAACATATCTCTGCCATCCCCTTGACGTTGCAGTCTTTTTGGTACATGGTGGCCGCCCACCAACCATCCACCGCTCCATCCATCTGGACCATCCAGGGTTGTGTGGCACTCATCAGTGAACAAGACTGTTTGAAAATGAGTCTTCATGTATTTCTCAGCCAACCAGAGCCGCTTCTGCTTTTGGGTTTTGTCTAAGGGTGGCCGGATAGAAGTTTTATGCATAACTGCAAGCCTCTGGAGGATCCTACACCTTGATGTTCGCGGGACTCCAGAGGCAACAGCAGCAGCTTCAAATAGCTGTTTGTTGCTTTGTAATGGCATTTTAGCAGCTGCTCTATTAATGTATTTGTCTGGCAGAAACCTTCCTCATTGTGCCTTTATTTGCACGAATCCATGTATGCTCTGAATCAGCTACAAATCTCTTAAGAGTACAATGATCACGCTTAAGTTTTTGTGAAATATTTAACGTTTTCATATCTTGTCCAATGTATTCAACTATTTGTTCCGTTTGTGGCTGCCCTACATTACGGCTGCTGTACTTACCGCTCCCGGTTCTGCAATAAATTTTGTGTTGCTAACGAGTCAAATGCCTGTTCAGCCTCTGTACTATGGTTAGGAAATAACTGGGCAGGGGGAGAAAGTAACACACACTTTATACCTCATCTGCTGTGGCATTGTATGCATTTGTATTGTACTTTGTGTATTGTCCTGCCCTGTCTAATGTACCTGCCTAATATACTAGGTTGCAAATAAAAATAAAAATAAACTTTAAAAAACTCACTGTCACTGAAACCTTGTATCTAGACAGGCTTACCTTTTCCTACTTCTGAAGCCCAGTGCTAAAGAGCCTGGGGCCTCAGTCTCCTCTGGTACATTCAGGCCGCAAAGCTGGAAGTCATCGTCCATAGAGATGTACGGAGCCAGCATGTCCAAGTCCATATCGTCCATCTGCTGCATACAGAGGCACAGATGTCAGCTCACACCACAGCCTGGCTTTTCACATATCCAATGACAGAGTTCCAAATGCTCACCAGTAGAGTGTGACCTTGGTCCTTCTCTGCATCAGGCCAAATGGCAAAGAAGCGTTCCACTCCGCTGGTGTCCATGGGCTGCTCTTGGCTCTGAAGACACACAGGTTAGACACAGGTTAGACACAGGTTAGACACAGGTTAGACACAGGTTAGACACAGGTTAGACACAGGTTAGACACAGGTTAGACGGCAGGGCAAACATGTGTCTTTTACTAACCAGAGCCACTTCCGATTCAGGGGATGGGGTGGGGGAGGAGGAGATGGGCGAGGAGGGCGACATGTTGAAGATAGGAGACAAAAGCTGCCTCAGTGCAGGGCTGCACAAGTCCTGGGGGGCTGTAGGCTCACTGTTTGATTTTGGACTGGAAAACGACAGTTTGGTGAGGCCTGTGACAAAGACATGAACATCCTTCAGAGGTGCCTGTAAACCAACTGGCCCACATCAGGACCATAAGGAGGTCTGTGTAGCTGTGTCCTGGTCCATGTTACCTGGGCAGAGAGCAGGCCCGGGGCTGCAGGGCTCTGCTGGTGACTCTGCAGTGGTGTCTGGGTTCTCCTGGGGAGCTGGAGATAGAGGCTCTCTTTTCACATCTCCACACTGCCTCTGCTCCACTGAGAGCAGCACATGGGCCTGCTCAATGGCACTGCACACATGGAGGTCAGAGGTCAGGGGTCACACTGCATAGGCATCGGAGCTGTTTGGGGAGGTAGAGCAGACCTGAGGATGAAGTTGAGGCATACGATGGCTTCTGGCTGACCACTCCGGCTGTACAGCACTGTGGCCTGGGTCTCAACCCAAACAAAGCCCCCATTGTTTGCCAAAAAGCGGTACTGCTTGGTTCTGACTTGGCCTTTAGACAGCACTGTGGAGAGGGCACAGGGGGAACAAAAGGGTCACACTATAAAGTACATTAAGTGAATGTGACATCACCCAGTTCCAGCCAAATTTTATATTATAATTTTATATATATATATATATATATATATATAATATTTAAAAAATGGTAACACGACACGGGGGACCCGGACAATGGCAAGACCCTTCGTGCGAAATGCCAACTCAGACAACGATTCATGTATTTGCCCTTTGTAGGAGTGGTGCTTACGCCATGTGTTTGTGCTGTGACCCTAGCCTCTTATTGTAGTTGACGTCACTGACGTTGTTTGGGCGGGTTATGAACGGTGTGTCAGGTTGTGTTGTTGGAGATTGTTGTCAACAGTGGATCGGGTTGTGCTGCTCTGATTGTGATGACCAACACAGTGCAAGCGAAGGGCAGGTGACTGATGAAATATGAGACAAATTATTTATATTCATTCAAGTTTAGCCAATAGTGACCAAAATTACAGTTTCTGTCATTTGTTACAATAGTATATAACCTATATATAATACATAGATTTATAATATACATTTATCATTTTGGCCTAGGTGCCCCCCCCAAAGGTTTATACCACCATCTGCCACAGGGCTACAGGTCACACAGGGGTCACGCTTCTTGCAGTGTGCTTGGACTTACATATTTGCAGGCTACTGCTGATGTGGTCAAAGTCCAGTGCATGGTAGAAGTGGTATGCCGAGTGGCCGATCAGTTGGTGTGGCTCATACCCCAGCAGCTCCAGCACCCTGCAGGATACAGCAAACAGAGGCATGGGAGTGGGCAAAGAACAGTGGACAGATGAGGTCCATGGGTGTATATTAGTCTTTGTGCTCTTATACTTGTTCTGCTCAAGATTATTCTAAAGCTATTCAGGAAAGGTTAATTTTTGCCATGTGAAAGTGACTACTGTGAATACTAATTTTGATATCGAAAAGTATGTAATTTTTTATGCTTCATGGGAGAGTATGGAGTGTGGGGAGTTTGTTGCTCACCGGCCTTCACAGTGGGTGAAGTGCAGGTCCATGCTGTGCCGGGTCAGAAGGGTGGACGAGTCCAGAGGGAACTCCACACTGGATGGGTGAGGAAGGGGCTCACACATGAGGCTCAGAATTCTACTGCCCCCTTGTGAACGCATATGTCCGATGCAGTGCAGGACCTAAACATGGTCAAAGACAGAAATGCAGTTGGACAAAGGTCTGAGAGATTGCACCTTGATACTTTGCAGCTGATATTATCAACATTCCCTGGGGGTGTGACTGTTGGCTGTACTCCGTCTGAGCCTCTCTTACTCAAATTAGCCTTTAAGGTCCCATGACATGGTACTTCTTGATGCTTTTATATGGCGCCTTAGTGGTTCCCTAATACTGTAAATGAATCCTTGTCCAAAATCAAGCCTCAGTGCATGAGATAGCCTCATGAAGACAGTCAGAGTCATAACTATGTCTCTGAAACACTTTATTCTGGGCGTTGTTGCTTGAATGCAAATGAGGAGGACAGAGACAGGCCAGTGCAGCGGGTGGGGGTGTGGCCAAATACCTCACTGTTTCCTGGATTAGTGATGCGCTGTGCACTGGCCCCACTTCCGTGTTTTAAGCGCGGAGGAAGATACGAGACGCGTTCCAGTGTAGGGGGAGCTCACATTAACATTCAAAAACCTCAGAAAGTGAAAATTTCATGCCATGGGACCTTTAATCTGAGCTGTTTTAACACAATCTGACAAAGAACTGGCTTAGCTGAACAAAAAGATGTGAGCTGATTTGTGCTGTCTCTCTCAAATAAAATTATAGTCACAGGCTAAGTAGTATTAGTCAACAGTTTTTCAGTCACTCTCAAATACCTAAAGTGAATGCTTGTATTGATCACAGGCTCCTGAATATTTGTTCATTAAATCAATTTTCTATTTTCCTTGAGTTTCAGACAATCTTAAAAAGTGTTTGTGCATTGTGCCTCTGTGGTGGCAAATGAACATTCAACAGTTTCCCTCTGCACCCATACCTTCCAGGTAGCTGATCTGAGGTTAAGAGTGCGCCCCCTGTTGGTCAGCGTGTTCTTGATGCGCAGGAAAAAGCTCCTGTCAGTGGAGGCCTGTTTCCTGCTCACACCTGGACATTAGAAAGACAACCGACAGAGACTTACTACTCAAATACAGATACATGTACACTACTAAAAGTTTTGTTTGTTTTTTTGCTGTGGGTGCTGCTCACAGCAAAACCTCTGCTGTTGAGCAGAGGTTCTTCAAACCCTTGCGGGGGAATGGTTTGTATAGGTTCTATAGAGATAAAAAGACACTTTCATGTGCCATTTGCACCACTACACAAGGCCATCATTGGCAATTCCGGGTGCTCCCGTTTGGGCTCTCCCTCTCTCAGAGCATGTTCACACGATGTGTGAAGCCCTTGCTCCTTTGCAAGCCGACAGGCTGAAGATATTGTCATATCTGGATGATTGGCTGAATTGTGCTCCATCCAAAGCACATGTGAAGCAGGACACGGATCGTCTGCTAGGCTTCACAGTGAATACGGAGAAGAGCAACCTGAGCCATCTCAACTTTTCTTGGGCTGGATTTGGACACTGTGACAATGAAGGCTCACCCATTCTTTCGCCGCCTAGACAATATTCAAGGCTTGTTACAATGAGAACGGGACAACACCAGCGGCATAAACGCTGTGTTTGACCACAGGGTGACACCAGAACCATCCAGACTCCACCTGAGACGGGAAGGAGTGACAGAAAGAGCTTGTAACTCACTGACCTGTTTCACTGAAATAAAAATGCAATCTTACATGAAAGCCACTTCAGGTCCACCTGTGCCAAAGGCTCAAATGGAGGGCCATACAGAAACTCCAAGACTTATGACAAATCCCACACTGGAACTTGTGTTGGTGGGTGCAACCTGCGAGAACCATGTAGAAAGAGAGAATCCAAGTTATGGCACCCAACTCTATAGCTTCCAACCAAACCATGATGACAAGATGCAGCAGCAACATACACTTTAAGAATGGATGGAGAAGTCCATTGTCCAGGAGAGACTGGAGGAACTCCAGGATAACAGGCACTGAATACAACACTGGATCCTCATTGCAGGCAGAACACTAGTGAGAAACTAGTGAGAAACTAGTGAGAAAACGGCTTCAACAACAACCCTGGCATTGTGTTCGCTGAACAGGCTCAGTAACACCAATCACCTGCAGCTCAAGCCTGCCAATGGCCACACCCACAGTTGGAGGCATTGAGGATTGGGATGCCATATTTAAACCCCCAACTGAGACAGCAACTCTGTCCTGGCTGGGAGACTGCAACACAGACTGTACAGCAACGGAAACCACGTCATGCTGGCCAGTATGCGACAATCACCAGGCCAAATCAGAGGAAGGGGGAGGAAGCATTGAGAAGGCCCTAGGGCCAGGTGTGTGCCAGTGCATCTTGTCCCAGAGAACCTGGCTCCCTCATGAGGAAGAACCATACAGCACAGTGAGGCGACTCCTGAGGCAGATCCACCTCTGCCTGCTCAAACAGGTTCCAGATCTTGTGCGTCTCCTCTGGGCGGAGACACCATTCCCCTGGAGGAGGCCAACCTGGGAAATCCCAGGCTGCTTTCGTTCGTTCCGATCTGAAAGACAGCCTGGCAACTATGGCAAGCGAGCTCGCCCGATTCTGGGAGCCAATCAGAAAGCGGAGAGGGGTGGAAAGACGGTGATGCGTACTACGTGACAAACGGAAGCTTGTAGTTTGAACTGACAACTGACATGATTGGCTATGGGCTACGTATACGCCAAATGATAGACATTCGTAACGCCCAATAAACGGCCGTTGGCGATCGTAAACCACACCTCCGGTACGAGATATTTCGAAGGTGGCTTCCAGACCATATATCACTGTGATATGGTCTCGTGTAAACCAGGCAAGGAGGAGGCTGCATTCGGGAAAGATAATCCGTCACTTGATTGCTGTCTCCCAGTAAATGCACTGCTTGCAGTGTGGACAGATGAGATGAGATGTTAACAAGTCTTGGGACTCCCTGAGAAGTCGTGCTGATCTGATGCCCCCTTGTGGTTGATATGATAGAAAGCTCCTGAGAGCCAAATGGACAGCACGCAACTCCAAAACATTTATGTGGTTTAAAACGATCCCTGGTAGACCAAACACCCTGAGCTGTCCTGTGCTGCCATACGGTGCCCCATCCTGTGACACAAGTGACTATGGTGACTACCTTGCTGCAACACACCACCGGATACATGGGGACCCCTGTAATAAATGAAACCTGTCCCTCCATGGGGTCAGTGCATGGGAGCACTGCCACGTCATTCTGAGCATCTGTCGTTGGTGCCCTTTGGCATCCAGATAACTGTTGAGCCACTTTTGTAGTGACAAAAGGGAGAGAGGCGCAACTCGTGTGACAGAAGTCAGCTTTCCTACGACCTAAAGAAGGTGACAAAGTGGTGCAAACTGCTAAGTTTGAAGGGAGAGACCAAACCTTTGAGTTTGGCTCAGTCTGAGCCCCCGTTTGGAGATTAAGCCTTTTTTATTTGGTCTCACACACAATGTCACACAGTGATACATGGGAGAAATTTGACTTCTGCATTTGATCCATCCTTTTCAGGAGCAGGCAGGGAGAAGCAGCAGTTGTCATGCCCAGAGCAGGCACTGAAAAACTATATTGCAGCCACGGCAGGTATGAAGCGTTCACAGTGTTATGAGGGTGCTAAAAAGGGCTGTCCTCTCTCCACAATCTACAACATCAATGTGGCAACCTCTTGGCATGGTTCTTCATGAATCTCTGGCCTCTTTTCAGGAAGGTATGTGCTCAGAATGCTTTGTGATACAACTGGTATTAGTCATTCAGTGCTTCCAGCACTGCCCTCTGACAATCAGGAATGAAATAAAATGAAAGTTACGTATATAACTACGGTTCTATGAATCCCAGATGATACTTGTGTTTGCGCGAGAAAATTGTGTAGGAACAGAGTCATGGATGACGGAGCGTCATCCCGAGTCACAGGTGTGACTCAATTGTTATTGCTACTCGAATTGTGCATGTGCGAAGGGAACATCCAGTTCATAGAACCGTAGTTACATACGCAACTTTCGTTAAATTTAAAAAAAATATTCAATTCAAAAGTAGCCACCCCTCGGGGGTTCGCGGTGATGTCACCACAGCAAATGGCTGCTTGAGAGAACAGCTCCTCCGAGATTTTACTAAAATCGCCCCTAACATAGTCAAATAACGCGGTTTTGTTACTATACACCATCAAAATGTCTGGGCCGAAATCAACAACAAGGGGAACCATCGGGAAAAAAGGAACTGGGCAGATCGCGAGTGCAACAAGTGGGGACGACGCTACACTCCATGATGATGCTAACATAACCGCAGCTAGCCTGATAAAAGTTCTGGAGGAGATTCGTGAATTTCGTAAAGATATGAAAAACAGTTTAATGACATCAAAGCAGAATTGACGAGAGTGGATCAAAGAACTGAAGAAGTGGAAAACAGAGTTGGTGAAGTAGAAGTTCGCGCACAGAAAATGGAACAAGTGCTGGGAAAACTAATAAAAGAAGTGACCAGTCTTGAAAACAAAGTACTGGATCTAAAAGGTAGAGCCAGACGAAATTTTTTTAAATATATAATGTGCCAGAAGACGCAGAGGGATCATCAATGCTCCAATTTGTGGAAAGGCTACTGCGGGATAAAATGGAAATACTTATAACAGAAGATGACACCCAGAGAGACTGCCCCGACATTTTGGGGCAGTCAAAAAGGTTTTTGGTTAGAGATTCACAATGTCCTAAGGGACATTTTGCAAGAAGGTTTTCCACTGGACATTAAAGGGATATGCCACCCCCAGGTCAAATTTGGGCATCTCCCCACAGTCCAGAGACTAAAATAAGGATGGTGGTGGAAAGTGTTTTCCTGGTCACCCAGCCATTGTCCGAGTCTGTCAGCACTGACCGCCGCGGTATCTGCAGCTACTCCGTGTTAGACTGGAGTCTAACGGCGCCAGAGAAAGATTTCGGCCAAAAGGAATTAATTTGCTCGATGCGTTTCCCAATTACTTTCTGTGTAGTGCGCATTCATATCGAGTGCAAATAAATGTGAAAATCAACACGGAGAGCTTGCCTTGGTCATTTTGGGTGGGAACTATTTTTCAGTGCGGAAAAATAAAGTCGAATCACGCAGCACGCTGCCTGGGGAATCCCAGTTACGCACCAGGAAGGGAGTTCCCCTGTTGCACAGCGTGGTGCGTGATTCGGCTTTATTTTTCCGCACTGGAAAATAGTTCCCACCCAAAATGACCAAGGCAAGCTCTCCGTGTTGATTTGCACATTTATTTGCACTCGATATGAATGCGCACTACACACAAAGTAATTGGGAAACGCATCGAGCAAATTAATTCCTTTTGGCCGAAATCTTTCTCTGGCGCCGTTAGACTCCAGTCTAACGCGGAGGAGCAGCAGATACAGCGGCGGTCAGTGCTGACAGACTCGGACAATGGCTGGGTGACCAGGAAAACGCTTTCCACCACTTATTTTAGTCTCTGGACTGTGGGGAGATGCCCAAATTTGACCTGGGGGTGGCATATCCCTTTAAAGACATTGTACCTGGGATATGTTCCTCAAGACTGGCTGAAAGTGCACAAATACCTTATGAATATTCTGTTGGTGGCTAGTAAAAAGACCATCACGAAGAAATAGTTACAAACGGAACGCCCAACAATTAGTATGTGGAGAGACATTGTTTGACATTTATAAGATGGAACAAATTACAGCGCATTTTAATCACAAAATGGAGAATTTTCTTAATCAATGGATAAAATGGCGGAATTATATCACAACCAAGTGGCCAAATTGCTCTGTTATTGCACTATAGGTATATTGTATGTGTATCTGAAATTTAGTCCCTGTCTGTACATAGTTTTGTTGTTATCGTTTGTTACTTTCTCTTTCTTGTTTAAAAAACAATAAAATATAAATACTTTTTTTTTTTAAAGTAGCCACCCCTCACTTCAAGTGCTGCAAACCCTTGGCCTTCTTCCAACGAGCTTCTTGATGAATTTACATAAAATGGCTTTCACTTCACAGCTGTGCCTTGTCAGGGTTGGAAATGCCAAAAGTACAAACCAGGGTCAAAGCAATTGGTTACAGCATACCTAGTGCATGGTTTGTATGTGCAGAGAATGGCTCACCAGAGCGTGTGGTCAGCATGTCCCTCAGCTCCTCCTGGTCACACGGGTGGACAAACTCATACAGATTCTGGCCCAGAAGCTCCATCTGAGGAGGGGAACATGCAGCACAGGTCAGCATCAGCAGAACACACACAGCCTTTAAGCAGACCACACTGTAATACCTGTGTGATTCCGATGTGGGCGCTTACACTCTCACTCAGGTAGATGATGTCTCCTTCCTCACTCAGGACCATAATGAATCCTCCCAGAACCTGAGGATAGAACTGGTCCATAGGGTCTTCCAGGCAATTCTCTGTGTCTGCCTCTACAGCACCAGAACACAGGTCATACAGCAATTCATACAATTCAATTCAGTGTATTTTTGTTACGACAAAATCACAACAGGATTTTTCTCTTAGGGATTAACAAGATCATTTTTTTAACCAAATTTAAAGGAAAGTTAGAAATTCCAACCGTGAAACAGACATTGGTCAATACTAGACAGACAGTTTGCCTAACTTCATACTTTACATTTGCCTGGAAGAATCCATGACTCATCGCTGTACCAGCGGCGAGTCTGGTAACGCTTGGTCTTGAATGCGCTGCCGTTGCGCTTAGACAGACAGCTAAGTGAACCAATCAGAGAACAGTTAACGGACAGCGACGTGAACCAAGCCGGTAGGAAGCAATGCAAAAACATATTTTTTGAAAAGAAAGGCCTCTAGAGCTGTCAGCTGCTGTGGTTTTAAGGAATCGATGTGTTTTAGGTCATTTAAGACCAATTTTACAGCTGAATGGAAGGGACGTTGCGGGCAAAGGCGGGTGCACTGACGTCACCATCTTTGAACGAATCAGAATCGCGGAGTCCGTTGTTAACCGGAGGAGCGAGGGTGGAGCGAGGGTGTCCAAATGGTATCGCGCTGTATAGCAAATACAGAGAGATATCATTTGGCTGGCCAGGTAAACTTTACATAACTTTCATAGAAAACAAGCAAATGGACAAGAGTCCCAGAACTGTCCCAGTGGTAAGGAAAAATTCTGAAAACCCACTGGGAAAAAAGAGAAACCTGAAGGAGAACCACTACCCTCCCTACCCTATCGTTTGCTCGCTGGTCATAGGCTAGCAGGGCAAACATGTAATTACTCAATGATAATCTGCCCAATACAGAACTTTTTGGACACTCATAATGAATGAAAAATACAATGTACAGGATACAATTCACTCCCCACACTCTCTAGATATGCTGGTATGATGGTCACAGCTGCCCTTGGGCTAAAAGATAGAGACCTGCAAATCTGCCTTCTTACTATCTGGTTTTACCAGTGGAACTGAAGCTACAAAGTATTCTAATTGCCATTACTATCTTCTTCTCCTTTCGGCTTGTCCCTTTTTCAGGGGTTGCCACAGCGAATCAACTTTTTCCATCTCGCCCTGTTTTCTGTATCTTCTACTCTGGCTCCAACTACCTCCATGTCCTCCCTCACTGCATCCATAAATCTCCTCTTTGGTCTTCCTCTTTGTCTCCTACCTGGTAGCTCCATCTCTAACATTCTTCTACCAATATATCCACTGTCCCTCCTCTGAACATGTCCAAACCATCTCAATCTGGCTTCTCTAGCTTTTTCTCCAAACCTTCCTGTCTGTGTTGTCCCTCTGATTACCTCATTCCTGATCCTGTCCATCCTTGTCACTCCTAAAGAGAATCTGAGCATCTTTAACTCTGCTATCTCCAGCTCTGTCTCTTGTCTTCTGCCTATTGCAAGTGTTTCTAATCCATACATCATGGCTGGTCTCACAACTGTCACAACTAATTGCCATTACTATGAATTCTGTAATATCAAATTACTGCTCATACTGTGCAGTTCTCACCAGTGGTCAGGAGGTGGCGCAGTCGCAGATAGCTCAGTGTGACCCTTATGATGGCAGCCTTGTCCAGGTGTGTGGAAACACGACGAGGCAGGGGCAGCACATGGGCCAGCTCATAGAACACCTCAGTCTCCTGGCTCCGTCTGCATCGCGCCGCATCACGTGAGCGCAGCTTCCTCTGCTCCGAGTTGCTCCTAAACACATCGATACAAACAGGTCCCATTCACAGGACAGAAATTAGCCTTTCCTGAATAGCTTTAAAATGATCTTGAGCTGTATCAGAACAAGTACAAGAATAAGCAGAACAAATGAGGCGCCAGTTGCAAAAAAACAGTCGTGTCCTTAGGCAAGACACCCACATTGCCTAGTATGAAAATGCTGTGTGCGTGAGTGTTGGAGGTGGTCGGAGGGGCCGATGGTGCAGACTGGCAGCCTCGCTTCCGTCAGTCTGCCCCAGATAGCTGTGGCTACAGAAAGTAGCTTACCACCACCAAGTGTGGAGAGAATGAACAATAAACTGTAAAGCGCTTTGGGTGTCATGAAAAGGGCTATATAAATGCTATGAATTATTATTATTATTATTAAGTATATGAGCACATAGTGACTAGTATACGCTCATAGAACACTATGGAATCTACCTGGACCACTGAGGGAATACAGACATAAAAAGGAAACAGTAATATTTCTAGTATATCCTTTTTTTCTATTTATTTCAAAATTCTAGAATCATGACATAATTAATTCGCTGTTTGCTGGAGGAGCAGCACCAGCAAAAGGGACATTTGGATGATTGACAATCTGATCTGTTAAGCTGGTCACGTGATCGACATTTGTCACAGTGAGGGACAGGAGGACACTGGACAAACTGCTCTCCATCATGGACACTCCTGCTCACCCACTGCACCAGACCATAGAGGGACAGAGGAGCTCATTCTCCAACAGGCTCCTACAGCTCCACTCAAACAGTGAGAGATACAGGACGACATTCATACCATACTCCATACAACTGTACAACAACTCACCTTATGGTATTGGACTTAGACAAACTTTTTTGATCCACAAGTGAAACTGTTTTGGGTACGGTAGCTCACTCAAATATATATAACAGAGGGTAAAAAAGGGAGAAAAAAAGGAAAAAAGTAGGCCAGGTTTTTTAAGAATCGGGGTGATAGCAGCAAGTTTGTTCCACCCACTCTCAAAGAGGAGTTGATGATGGAGGTGATGAGCGGGGAGAGAGCAGGCAGGCTTTGACGAGGGTGGATGGGATAGGGTCGAGGGAACAGGTGGAGGTTTTCATGCCCTCGAGCAGGTCAAGCAGGTCAGTGGAGGAGATAATCGAGAACTGGGACAAGGCAGGGCAGTTAGCAGGAGGGAAGGTGTGGGACGGCAGTGGGGCTGGAGAGGCTGAGAGGCAGCTGTAAATGTTTGTAATCAGGTTGCGCCGCAGAATGGACGCACTGATCAGTCGCTCCGTGCTGACTCGCTCGGCAGACTTTAGACCATTGTTACACCCCATTTAAAGACAGTTACAAACCCCTCCTCCGCCCAGCCTTTGATAAATCCGACCATAGCGCCATCTTGCTGTTGCCTGCGTACAAACAAAGGCTTAAACTGGAAAAGCCGGTTCCCAGACAAATCCACAAATACTCAAAGACAGCTATTACCCCCAAGCTGTCAGACTACTGAACTCTGGATAATACTCTAAATAATGCTGAACTCTCAATAATACTGCACTAAACTACCTTTCATTATGCATAATTGTTTATTGCTGCTGCTCTGTATGAATATATCATGTTTGTCACTACCTCACTGTAAATTACCGTTACCTGTGCAATAATCTGTGCAATAACCTATGTGCAATATTTATACCATACTATGTGCAATACGAAATCCACATGCAACTCCCATACCACACCATATTATGTGCAATCTGTTAAATACTTACACCTTATTTGATCTTTGATTTAATCCTACCTGCACCTTGTACATTGTACCTTGTATTTTTTTTATTACATTTTATTACATATTTTATTATATTGTTTATTATATTGTTTACTTCTTCCCCTGCACTTTTGCAACACTTTTTTACCATGTACTATTATTGCATGTTATTAGTACTTCTGACTATCTTAGCGAGTCAATGGTTCTACTGATCCTAAACATGTCATTGCATTGTTGACCCTGTGTTGATTCTGCATATGACAAATAAACAATCTTGAATCTTGAATCTCTTGAATCTTGATTTTGTTTTGAAAGAAAGATAGGAAGGAGTTGCATTTTTTCTGTGGTGAATGAGTGGAGCCAGTTTCCAGGGGGTTGAGGAGTTTGTTTATGGTGGTGAAAAGAGCTTTGGGGTTACCTGAGCCAGACTGTATAAGGTTGGAGTAGTAGGAGGTCCGGGCGTCTGAGAGGGCTTGCTTGTATTGCTGTAGGTGATCTGTGTAGAGTTGGGAGTGGATGGTGAGACCGGTTTTCTTGCTGAGTCTTTCCAGTTGGCGTCCTTTTGCTTTCATTTTACTGAGGTCGGATGTGAACCAGGGGGCAGTGTGATTGGTCCAGTTGGTCCAGACAGGAGGAGAAGGTGTTGTTGTAGAATGTGGTGAGTTTAGATGTGGACTGGGCATTTGTCACAGGGGTGGTGGAAAGTTGTTCAGTCAGAAGGGATGCGAGCATGGAGGGGAGATCAGGTCCTAGTTTGGGGAAATGTAGGGTGCGTTTTTGTTTTGGGGCAGGGATGGGAATGTTAGCGGTGAAGGTTATGGTGAGGTGGTCAGAGATGGAGAGGTTGGTGCTGGTGAGGTTATCAATGGGAATATTGTGAGTGGAGCAGACGAGGTCGAGAATGTGGCTACGGTTATGTGTGGGGAAGTTTGTGTGTTGTGTAATGTTGAAGCAGTTGAGCGTTTCAATAAAGTCTATGGTTGTAGTGGATGATGTAGAGTCCAAGTGGAAGATGAAGTCTCCGAGGAGGAGCAAGGATGGGGAGATTGAGGAGAGTTGTGTTAGAAATGTGGGAAAATCAGACAAGAATGCAGGACTGGGTTTGGGGGGGCGATAGATGACAGCTACTGCAAGGGAGGGGGGGGGGGGGGGGGTACCAGTGAGTTTAAAGGCCAAATGTTCAAATGATGGGGCAGAGGGAGTGGGGAGGAGGTGGATTTGATAGTCCTGTCTGTACACCACTGCTATGCCACCACCACGGCCTTCAGTGCGGGGTTTTGTTGCATATGTGTATCCGGAGGGTGTAGTGAGATTGAGTGCAAAGTGGTCCAGGGGTTGTTGCCAAGTTTCAGTGAAGCAGAAAAAGTCCAGGTTATTGTCTATGATGAAGTCTTTTAAAATGCCAGCCTTATTGTTGAGAGACCGGGTGTTGAGTAGAGCAAATTTGATTGGCTGTTGCCTGGTAACTGTTATGAGGGCTTTGGGAAGGGGGCGGAGGCAGGGCACGTGTGGGTTGTTGTGATGACGTAAGGGTTGACGATCAGCTGACCAGAGTGATGGGATGGACTGTGGAGTGAAGTGGTAAACAAACTTGCATTGGGAAATTCTATGGATGTATTTTTTCCTACGGAGGAGTCCAAATGATTTTATTATGGCGATACATGGAGGGGTTGAGCTGTTGTTCAGTTTGACGAGCTGCGCAGCGGAGTACTTGAGAGTCATGGTGGAAGGCGATGCAGTAACCAGACATAGCCAGAGCCCTGCCCACCACAGCGCCAGACAGAGGATGATCCGGGCGATGGACATGGGGCGCTAGGCGTCACAACCCCCCAGCAAGGAGCCCACAGAAGCGGTGTTGTGGACCATTTCCCGGCGCGTCAGAGATGGGAGCTAGCCCGCGACGGGACAGTAGCCGTATGGCTAGTAGCGAGCGCTGCTAACGCTAGCCACTAGCACCGGCACAGTCGCCTGCAAGTGATGCCGGTGAAAACCAGCAGCAGTGGTGTTGGGGGCTTTTCTTGGACCAGGATATGGGTTTGTGGGAACTGACACAATCAGGTGGATAGTGGATTGGCCTGAGCGCATGGAGCCAGAGATAGTCCGAGAGCAGGGCAGCAACAGGTAAGCAGTGACAGCAATGAGTCCATTGGGCTAGCAGTAGAATGGTGACGATAATCCAGACATACGAACGGAAACAGACAATGAAGGTTGTAGCAGTTTGATGTATTGGATGAGACAGTGAAAAAGAACAAAAGGCAAAAAGTAGAACGATGAAAACAAGAAAACAGACAGATGGAGAAGCGTCGAACAAACAATGCCAGCGTCCTCTCACATCCATAAGCCTCCTACCCCTGCCTCAGTTGGACTTTTAGCTGTTGTTGTATCCTCTTCAACTCGTCCTTATCACCAGACCTGAAGGCCCACTTCTTCTTATTGAAGCTTCAGCTGGCTGGTGATCCAGGGCTTGTTGTTGGGGTAACAGTGAACAGTGTCTGAGGGGAGGGACGGCTGTATCCTCACAGAAGTTAATGTAATTTGTGATACAGTCTGTCATGCTGTCAATGTTTTCCCCATGGGGTGAGCAGAGCACATTCCAGTCTGTGGTCCCAAAGCAGTCCTGGAGGGCATCACTGGCTTCCTTACTCCACTTCCTCACAGTCGAGTAGTGACAGGCTGCCTCTTCACTGCAAGGACATATTCACTGCGTGCACATGGACGAGTGTAATCTGATTGCAAATGGATTGGGATCGTATCGAATTCATGTGCACAGGCTACGGATCGTATAGGGATTGGTTTCCCGAATCCAATTGGAACCCTTGGCTTAGGCCGATAGTAACCTACTTGATGCCGCCTTATGCACGATATCGGATCGGATTGGCGTACACTGGAATTTTCGCCAGGGATTTCACCCGGAAGTGGCAGGAGGCGCCGACGCCGTCATAAGTAGCGATTGTTGCTGGAAAAGTCAGACGAAATCATGGCTGCGAAGAAAGAATGCACAACACGTACACCAATGCTGCTCCTTCAAACTCCTCGGGCGCCATCTTTGTATACCGCCACATAGTTTGTTGTGTTTTTATTGAGTAGACATCACCCGGAAGTAGTTGGACGACAGCGCCACATAGCGTAGCGGAGCCGGCCAGGTCGCTGACCATTATCCGATTACACGAGTTTCATGTGCACTGGGATCTAAGGATAGACCACCCGCCGTATAACGGGATCGGATTTGGAGAAATGCAATCCGATCCTACCATGCGCATGCAGTGATTGACGTGTTAACAGGACCAGATTGTGGTCTGATCGTCCCAGTGGGGGCAGGGCAATGGCACTGTATGCATCCTTGGAATTAGCATACAGTAAGTCCAGAGTTTTATTGTCCCGAGTTTTACAATCCACATACTGGTGAAATGTGGGTAAGACACTGTCCAATGTGGCATGATTAAAGTCCGCAGAAATCAGAAATAATGCCTCAGGATACTTTGACTGCAGAACAGTGACCACAGTGAGTATTCTGTCCCAGGCTCCCTCTTCGTCTGCCGAGGGAGGGATGTAAGCTCTGATGAACAGTACACACGTAAATTCTCTTGGTAATTGATAACCTTCTGTCATTTAATCACTATTTCATCATTGCACTGTTTCTCCTTACCCACCTCTTGTATATAACCCAGATATATGATTTTTATTTGTACATGTACAGTAGGGATGCACCGATGGACATTTTTCCACTTCCGATCCGATCCCGATACCTGAATTTGGATATCGGCCGATACCGATACTATTATGATACCAAAACGATTTGTTTTCCATATTATCATCATTATTGTTTAACTGCAAATAACGGTACAGTGGTCCCTTGCTCTATCGCGGTTCACTGTTTGCGGCCTCGCTGTTTCGCAGATTTTTTTATTTTTTTTTTAATAGTGTAACATTGTGTTCTGCGTCCTGATTGGCTAAGAGACTGTAGACCTTTGCCAATTGATAGATGGGGGACGCGGGGGGGACCGGGACTAGACCGGGACTAGACCGGGACTAGACCGGGACTAGACCGGGACTAGACCGGGACTAGATGTGGACTAAACCAGGTCTAAGTCAGACCTAAACCAGGTCTAGACCAGGTCTAAACCTGGACTAAACCAGGACTGGACCAGGTCTAGACCTGGACTAAACCGGGACTAGACCATGTCTAAACCAGGACTAAACCACCACGTGCCGCTCTTTGCTGGTTTCGTGCGGCTGGTTTGTGGCTTGGGCTGAGAGGACGCGATCCGGGCGCCGCCGTTCGCTCTCGTGCTCGCGGCCTCGTGCCGGTCGTGCTGCTCTGTCACGGATTTGACCACGATGAGGGGTGCACGTGTCGCATCCATTCCACAGCAGGAGCAGAACAGTCAGGGAATCACTCGTGGAGTCATTTCAGCAGATAATGTGTATATACAGACATGGCTCATGGATCGGAAATTTTCGCAGGTTGGATTGGAATTTCCGATCCGTGAATTAAGTTGATATCGGAACCCGACACTGGATCGGATCGGCCCCATCCCTAATGTACAGTTGTATAATTATAACTTATATGACACCAGTCTCTTGCCATTTTTGCTACTTGTTTTGAATTTAATAGTAACTAGTGCTGTCAGGCGATCAAAAAAATTAATCTAATTAATTACAGGATTTGTAATTAATTAATCTAATTAAATCACATTTTTAAATACATTTTTTAGGTAGTTTATTGTGCTCTCTCACAGGGCAAAAAAGGTGTCAAACTTGTGATTTATAGTGGTACAGTGAAAAGACTGCAGACTTCCCCTTTAAGTCTTTCAGTGTTTGGCTCGCTCTCTTTCTCTTCGTGCATGTTACCTCCAGTGTAACCAAGACAAGACGGCTGGCAGACCCCTATACCCCCATTCCACCTCCCACATTACGTAACATTCATTCGAAAGCTCATTTACACCATTCCACTGTTAAATGGCGAATATTTCTGGTGCCAAAAGGTGAGCACCTACAGTAGCTTTCATGCAACGTCACTAAATAATATACAAAGCTTCAGATATACAGAGAATACAAATAACTGCCCGTGTAAATTACTCATGGCTCACATCACCCCCGGAACCCGCGAGGAGGATTTAAACTCCCGGTGTGGACACGGACACACGTTTCACTGCTGCAGTTTACGCACAGAATAAATCCACATGAATCTGAGCAGCAGTTAACTGGCCTCATGAGCTCAGCAACTCCAGTGTGCGACATGCGTTTCTAGGCAACGCAGAAAATACCAGACAGTTCTAGGGGTTGCCATAGACTCCCATCCTAACAGTCGCCAAACAGGAAGTGAGCTCATATCTCGGGAACCCTTCATAGGATTATTTTCAAACTTTTCACACGTATTCTAGTCTGTCCCAGAATTCCCCACAAAAAATATTACAGGGCCCCACCCAGCTCAAACCCACTAGCGCCACTAACAGGTCAAAATTTGAGGGACATTTCTGCTTGTAACTTTTGAACCGTAAGTCCAATTTTCAAAAACTTGGTATCTCTGGGATCCTTGGGCGAAGACTGATCCAACGCACATCATCAAATTAGGCTGGGTCACTGCTTGCATTGCTGCTTGCAGCTATATTTTTCATTTGTTATTGACCAATGACTGTTTAACTGTTGGATTTAAAACGTTCTGTTGGTTAAATCAATTATTTCACCAAGCCCCGTGAGGGGACTCCTGATGTGTCCAACTAGGCCTGGAGATGAATGCCTAAAGGCCGTCACACACTACAGGATTTTTCAATTTCAAACGTTTTTTAAACTTGCGACAAAAAGGGCACACCACGGACACAAGGAAAATCTTATGGGATTTTAAATCTTCGATTGCAAAGACTGCAGCGGGATATGGCTGAGCACCACAGAATACAAAGTTAACGCAGCTCGCGTCAGCTGTTTCCTGTCTAGAGTAAAACCACTCGCTTTGAGACTCTTTAAGTGTTCAAAAAATCAGAGCATTGCACTTCCAGTTTGGATGCAAGTAAAAACTGTACTATTATTATTTGTGAAATGTGGTGTAATACTTCAGATATGTGATTTTAAATGCACAGATGGTTGGCGGTAAAGTACACAGGAAACAGAGTCACTTCTTACTTTTAAAGAATGCTTCAAACTGGATTAATAGCGATGTTTTGTGAACTGGGTGTCATTATTTGTAGAGGACAATGGATAATACTATGGATGAGAAGCTGCAGTTTAAAATTTACAACTTTACGACAGGTGAGTAATAATCATTTTCACTATTTCTTTATTTATCTTTACTTTCAATGCACATTCTATTGCACATTACCATTTCACTGCTGCATCTTCCATTGCACATTTTTGATGCTCACTGCACATTTTGGACATCTGTAAATAGGTATTTATTCTTTTGCACTGCTTTTAGACTTTAGATTCTAGATTTTAGATTTTAGTCTTAGATAGTTTTTGTTTTGTCTGTATATTGTATTTTGTACACTGTCTTTTTGCACTATTTGGCCAGAGAGAAACGAAATTTCAATTCACCGTATGTTGAACACATATGGCAGAATTGACAATAAAGCTGACTTTGATCTTTTTGATCTTTGAGTTTGTATCTTGCATCTCTGTGTCAGTCACTCCTCTGCCCCGACGCTCTGTTTTATTGGCTGTTGCCGTAGCGTTGTTGATGTTTGGCGGTTTTGATCTGACAGAGCAGCTCAGAGTCACAAACACCGACTTCATAATCGCACATGAAGATACAAAGTCAGGTCAAGCCTTCCTCGAACTCAGGGAGAAGCAAATCGCAGCCAAAATCGGGCAAATTCTGTAGTGTGTGGCTGTGGAACATCTCCTTTGAGACAAACAAGTGCCAGATTAGGTAGTTTACCTTTAAATTTACTAACTGCCATAAAACATTGCAACTCATTACATATTAAATCGTTTGCGCTCTGCTCTATGCCCCGGACTTTGTGGTGCCCTTTGGAGCCAGTCACACACACCACTCACACCTTGTTGAGTTTTTCTTGTTGAACTTGGACAGGCTGAAGCCTGGGACAATGCAATAACTGGTGGAAGAAATGCTCATAAGTAAAATTTATCTCTCTTATAATAATTATTATCAATAACTTGTAGGCGGCTGGATTAAAACAGGCCAAGAGCGGGATGGCTTTGTTTTGATGTAGTCCCAATTTATATTTGCTCTTAAAAAAAAACAAAACACTATCAAAAGAAACTCACATACAGTTCAATTCACATTAAAATAGTTATTGTTGTATTTCCAATACTTAATGTTGGGTCATAATAATTATAATAAAATGACCACTTATCATCACCTATCGTGCACGCGCAGAACAGTGTGTTCTGCTGACGCGCGTGACTGTGCGCAGGGGTGTTCCGAGGACGTGACCCACTGAACAGCATGTCCTCAACAACATCCCGTGCGCACACACGGACACACGTTTCACTGCTGCAGTGTTTACGCACAGAATAATCCACATGAATCTGAGCAGCAGTAAACTGGCCTCATGAGCTCAGCAACTCCAGTGTGAGACATGCGAGCATTTAAATGAACAAAAACACAAACAGCAGTAGAAGAGAGGAGGTTGTGCCAGCGGAATGTACCACTGCAGGCCCCCAAAGTCGAGGTGTGCTTTTTAAAGCACTCCCCGGCCACCATATTTGATCTACCCCGGAGTCTCCAGCTTTCTCAGGAGGGCAGAAGGGCCGCTTATGGGAACGACTCCACGCAGCAGTGACAGTGAGCGTTTGTAAAGTTTTGTGCCCATGCACTTCTGCGTGCACGATTTCTCCCACTTCGCAACCAAGTGAATCTATTTCAAACTTTCAAGGAGCCTATTCAGAACGGGTCTGCAAAACTGACAGAACCTAGCCAGGTCCCTGAGCCCCCGAACCCCGCATGCTCTTACCGTTTGGCCACTGCAGGGGCCCCGGGCGTCTCCATGTCGAGAGTTTGTCCTGTTGCAGAGATGGTCGCGCTGGTCCGTTTACTGTGCGTCTGTGTGCGTCTGTGCGCTTGTGTTTACATGAAGCTCCAAACCCCGCCCCCACAGAACTCCTGCTGCTCCAGCGCCTTCGGTCCTGGAACGGGTCTATCCCGTTACGCACCGTAGAAAGAGTGAATGAAACTGCATTCTGTGTGCAGGAGATGACTTGAGACGAGCACAAAGTCCCCAGACCGAGCAGCGCACAGCCCACAAGGCAATAGTTGTAATGTTCTCTTCCTGCGTCACGTGGTTGTTTTGCGCTGCCATGGAGCAGAGTCTG
Source organism: Paratrypauchen microcephalus (assembly GCA_036785185.1). NCBI lineage: Eukaryota > Metazoa > Chordata > Actinopteri > Gobiiformes > Gobiidae > Paratrypauchen > Paratrypauchen microcephalus. The sequence continues at coordinate 1,325,521 of JAVJIX010000188.1, read as the reverse complement.
CGCCGCACGTACACACGCACCGTTATGAACATCATGTGAAAGAGTTTTGTTTAGGAGGCTGCTGACGCACGCGAGTAGTGATGGGCACACGACGCGTTGAGTGTGCAGAACATGATGCTACCAACATTAAAGGCCCTCTAAAAACACGGGAAAAGTCTGGGTGAATTGCAATGAGCAAAGGCTAAAGGCTGAGAGGTCACCTGGAGAACACGGTGTTTCATTCAAGGAGAATGCCCATTTATTTTGTCTAACTAGCGGAATAGGCCTATAATATAGGTTAGAAAGAAGTTATTTATATTATTTATATACAATACAATAATTCCTTCTGTGAATAGGGGAGAATCCACAGATCTGAAATGTAATGTTGTCATAGTGCTGTAACCTGCTTGCCTACCTTGTGATGGATAGAGGCTTAATCTATAATGTAGAAAAATCTAGACAACACAATAACATTTCCATGGAGAAAAGTTGCACAGTGTACCTTTAATAAGTTTCTTTAGCTCTAATGTAAGCCAACAGACATTGGGTGTTTCCAAGTTTAGGATCCTCAGCTTCTGAACCAATTTGGACAGATCCACGTCATCAGAGCTGATGGTGTTCTACTTCCCCCAAAGCCCTTGGCCGTTTCCCAATTCACCGACGGCACGCTTGTGAGCGTCCTTGGAACGGGATATGCGTCATATCCGGCGCGACAAGCGCCGTTCCATTCGTTTTTTTCCACCTGCACCGTCAAGACGAGCTCTGAACGGCGCCGTCGTTTCCATGGAAATCGGGGCGTGGACCAAGTGTGCAAACATGCACGCTCCGCACACTTAAAAGCCCCAGCATGCACAGCGCGGGACTACAAAGACCGACTCGCCAGCGACATCCACATGTGAGAGTTGCGACGTCACTATAAAATATACGTACTGGTTCACCTCACCTACAACTATGCTACATGAAACTCTTCATAAACTACACTAAACATGTGTGACAGTAGCCGTAACGGCATAGATCACGGCACCTGTATTACCGTTCACATGCTTTTCCCCTTACACTTCTATATTTCCTTTGCTGTTGTAATGCTGGATATTCTACAGTATCGCCATGTCCAGCGTTTACTCTAAGCTGCGCACTGTTCGCACATTCTCAGCGCACAAGAAAACTTGTGCAGCGCACTGTAAATCAGGGATGAAAGAGCTTTTTATTCAGCCGCGGGGGCATTTTTTTTTATATCTGCAAAGTGCGAGCCGCGCGGGGGGGGGTTCATTTCGGATGTGGAGTTAGTGTGTGTTTGCTCAGACACATTAAAAATTAGGGGGAACATTGGCCATGTCCCAATTCCAAGTATTACTAGTCGCAATAGTATAATATTTTTGTCTTTAGGGAACAAGGAGCAGACCACCCGGCTCATTGAGCTGAGGCGGGACCTGTTCCATTTCGCAGACGCCCATGTGAGAAACGTAGTGCACTAAGGACAGAGCGAGTGTGCGCCGTCTCGACAACAGACCGAGTGCACACTCACAAGCGTGCCGTCGGTGAATTGGGAAACGGCCCTTCTGCTTGGCTCTTTCACCAAGGACACGCAGGTAGATCCTTGGCCTTTATTATTCACATGTTTCAATGCAGGGGTGCCCAACACGTCGATCACGATCTACCAGTCGATCGCCAAGATAGTGTGGGTAGATCCCAGTGTCGTAGTACTCGACACCGGTCTTGGTCTCGAGATGAGTGCGATCATATTTCATTACAGCCGCAGCCGTCAACAATAAGCTTTTACCGGTGTGCGGGACTGTGCGGGGCTTCCCACAGCAGGCTGTGCGCTGGTCTGGAGCCGCGGACACCGCACAGCTTATTTGCAACAGCGTGTACCTTTGCGTACCAGTGTGTTTCACTGGGCAGGTTAAACTTTATAAAACATCCTACCTGTCCGCCCGCCTCACGTCAGCATGCCGCTCCTCGCCTTTTCACGCTCTCGCTCCTCCTGCAAGACCAAGTGCAAAGCAAAAACGAATCTAAATGTATGTTACAGTGTTACTCTGTTCTGTTTCAACTTCCTGTTTGAATAATTCAAGGGCGGTAGATTGGTAGATCTCGGCACACCATCAACCTCAAAAGTAGATCTCAGTTAAAAAAGGTTGAGCACCCCTGTTTTAAAGCATGTTGACACATAAAGACACCTCTACATTTGTAGAAGCAAAGATGTTTATTAAAACAGTGAGTTTTATTGCATTTGATCTGGTCACATGACTAGGGAGTGACCACCGACATGACTCTGAAAATTAGGACACTTAGGCCCAAAAGTGAGGATACTACCGGAACCGGAGAGGGGGGCACAACAAAATGGCTAAAAACAGCCCTATACAACCTTAGTGTGCGTGCAACCTCTGTGTGCACACAAACAGAGCGCAAAGCACTCTGCTTTTTTAAATGTAATGGCACTCATGTCAACAACTGGTGCCCACTGACATGGCATGGTGGCACCGCCCGTGGGCACGACAGCAGCAAAATTATAATTGCCAGAGCAATTACCAGAGTGCGAAGACCTCTCCTGTTTCTAAACACTCAATGCCACTCCTATAGACCCTTTTCCTGTTAGTAAACAAAGATGACATGGGCGCGGTTGCGCGCGCGGTTCGGCAACAGAAGCATGGCACAACTCCGCAACTTGTCAAGCTATGCAAAGGGACTTTTGTCAAAAGATCGCGAATGTTACCTCAACAAGCTGACTTGGCAAATGGTGTCCGACTGCCAGATCCTAATGCGATCAGTGAGTGGGTGGATGATGTTAGCAAGTGGCCTAATATACAGTGGCTAGATATTTATACTTATTTAATAGAGAAACCCAGTGTGCACACGAGGGAGAAATTACGAGCCTATAAGTCACTGGACGCTTACGAATATGTTGTCTGTGGTCATGTACAGGACGTGAAATACCATGACATAGATTCAGAGTTTTGTATGCTAAAATCCAAAGTTCTTCCTAGTCTTCCTATCAAAAGTGTGTTGCCTGAACTATTGACAAGAACTCATGACCCTGCCATGCCTTGGTGTCACCCATTGCCTGAAAACACTGCCACATTTTGGCAAAATGATTATCTGTGTCAAAGGAAATAACCACTTTCACTACAGCTGTGCACAAATAAAAAGAAAGCCAGCAACATGGTTATGTAAGAAGTGTCTGAGTTGAGCCGTTATGCTGTTACTATGTTATGTTACTATGTTATGTTACTGTTATTTGCCTTACCCATTTAGTCATTAAATCATATACCCAATGCTGATTATTATAGATATGTCATGACCTTATTTGATTTAACCCTACTTGCACCTTGTACATTGTACCTTGTATTTTTTTTATTACATTTTATTACATATTTTATTATATTGGTTATTATATTGTTTATTATATTGTTTACTTCTTCCCCTGCACTTTTGCAACACTTTTTTACCATGTACTATTATTGCATGTTATTAGTACTTCTGACTAGCTTAGCGAGTCACCGGTTCTTCTGATCCTAAGCATTTCATTGCATTGTTGACCTTGTGTTGATTCTGCATATGACAAATAAACAATCTTGAAATCTTGAATCTTGAAATCTTGTCTAATGGTAACATCATGTATGGAAAAGGGTGTTAACATCATGGCCATACCTGCTTGTCAAAGCCTGATCTCGTCAGATCTAAGCACGGCAGGGCCTGGTTAGTACTTGGATGGGAGACACTGGGAATTCCAAGTGCCACAGGGGGGCGCCAGTCACAAAAACTGTCGTTATGTCCTTAAGCAAGACACTTCACCCACATTGCCTAGTATGAAAGTGGAGTGTGCGTGAGTGTTGGAGGTGGTCGGAGGGGCCGATGGCGCATATTGGCAGCCTCGCTTCCACCAGTCTGCCCCAGGGCAGCTGTGGCTACAGAAAGTAGCTTACCACAACCAAGTGTGGAGTGAATGAACAATGAACTGTAAAGCGCTTTGGGAGTCATGAAAGGTGCTGTATAAATGCTATGAATTATTATCATTACAAATAAATGAGATAATAAAAGGAGAAATTCAATTTGTCAACTGGTTTGGTCGTTTGGACGTTGTTTGGTCGAAAACGTTTCGCCGCTCATCCGAGAGGCTTCGTCAGTTCTGGTTCTAGTGCTGGTTAGACACTGCTTATATCTAGCTGCAGGGAGGAGCTCACTACCCTGAAATTGTTCTGAAACTATCTCAACTAATTTGTTTCTTTTGTTTTTCGAATTTCTCTAGCATCTAGTTTAGCATACCTATTCAACCCTAACGACCGTCCCCACACCTCTGGCCCTGACCTGTCTGCCCTATTGTTTCTTTTGTCTGTTTTGACTTTGGTTTGAGAATAGAATTATAAATGGGAGACAAGTTATGTCTAACTCCCCCACTTCTGTTTAACGAAGGATTCTCTTTTTTTGACAAAAATTGCCTTTAACTCCCCTCTCAAACCAGTTCTTTTCTCTGGCCAAGATCTGAACCTCACTGTCCTCAAAGGAGTGGCCCGTGGTGAAGATGTACGGCAGATGACGGTCCACTCTGGCACGCCCGCCTGTGTTGGTACATCCTCTTGTGAAGTGGCTGTTTTGTTTCTCCAGTGTAGTGCTCACTGCAGTCTTCACTACACTGAATGGAGTAGACCACATTGCTTTGTTTGTGGCTCGGTGTTTTGTCCTTTGGGTGGACCAGTTTTTGTTTTAAAGTGTTTGTGGGTTTGAAATAAACTGGGATTTCATATTGCCTGAGAATCCTCTGTAGTTTTTCCGAAACGCTGGCCAGGTAATGATAATGATAATAATAATAAATGAGATACTGTACAGGTTATTGCAAGTCATTACATTTTATGTACTGTATAAACATGTTTTACAATTGTAAATCACTTCATAACTTATATGGTAGATGGTAATGTGTAACTCATTTTGGAACAACACTCAGTGTTGTAGTCAGTAATCCAGGAGACAGTGGAGGAGCTGACACTCATCCTGAGCAGTTTCTCACCCATCAGAGAGGGCTGGATTGTGTTAAAGGCGCTGGAGTAATCAAAGAACAATATCCTCACAGAGCCCTTACCACTATCCAGGTGTGAGTGAGCTGCAGAAGATGGATTATCGCGTCCTCCACACTCATGTGAGCCTGATATGCAAATTGGAGAGGGTCCAGGGATGGAGCCACCAGGGGTCCTGAGCTGAGCCAGAACAAATCTCTCAAACACTTTCATGACATGAGATGTCAGCGCAACTGGTCTGAAGTCATTGTCCAGACCAGTCCAGATGGGACAGGCTTCTTGGGCACTGGCACAATGCAGGAGGTCTTCTGCAGGAGGTCTTCTAAGTACCATTTCAAGCTTCAGATTCAGTGTGAAAAGAAAGTGCAGGACCCCAGTGAGCTGTGCTGCACAAGTTCTAAGCACACGGGGGTTGATTTTGTCACGTCCTGGAGACCTGTTCTGGCGCACTTTCTCCAGCTGCCTTCTCACCTGCCCAGGTGACAAGGAGATAGAGCTGGGTTTCTCTGTGGAGGTGGGGGCAGGCGTGGAAGCAGAGGTGATGGGCTGATGATTGGTCTGTGTAGGGGTGTGAGTTTGGCGTCTGGGAGGTGTAGAGATGGAGGTGCCAGTTGAGGAGAAGCGATTAAAATGCAAATTAAGTAAGTTTGACCTGTCTGGGAGTTAAACCACTGAAGAAGAACCACAGAAGTAGGTTTTGTACTTTAATTTTCCTCTTCAGATGGTGAAAACTGTAACATACGAGCGAAGCCCCGACTCGAGGCTTGCGTCAGATTGCCAAAAAACATGTGACCGGCATAAAGTGAAGCCTTACTTCCCACCGGTCACGTGACTGGTTTATTTCTACGTGTCACTTTTCAAAATAAAAGCGCGTAGTTCCTCGCGGCACCTCGTGGGTGTAGTAGGTTGGTTGTAGTTTGAGGGAGAGTCAGTGTCAGTGATAAGTGCTAGAAAAAAGTTAAAGATCCCATGACATGGTACTTCTTGATGCTTTTATATGGCGCCTTAATGGTTCCCTAATATTGTAAATGAATCCTTCTCACAGAATCCTTCTGTCTTTTTTATCTTTTATTCATGAGGCTAAATATGTCTCTAAAACGCTTTATTCTGGGCATTGTTGCTTGAATGCAAATGAGGACAGAGACAGGCCAGTGCAGCGGGTGGGGGTGTGGCCAATACTCCGCTCCGCTTTCTCCTCGTTTAGCTGTGCGCTGTCCCCACTTCCGTGTTTAAGCGCGGAGGAAGATATGAGAAGCGTTCCGTGAAAAAAAAACAACAACACTATTTACACAGAAAAGAGATTCGGAGGCTCAGATAAAGGTAGGGTTGCCAACCGTCCCTTGAAAAACGGAATCGTCCCGTATTCAGAAACAAAATTACGCGTCCCGTATTGAGCCGAAAAGGGACGCACTTTGTCCCATATTACCGTGTGAATCAAAAATAGTGTCTAAAACAGGTGTGCCCAATACTTCGATCTACCAGTCGACTGGTGTCAAATACTATGACGTCGGTCTTGGTCTCGAGATGAGTGTAATCATATTTCATTACAGCCGCTGCCGTTAGCAATAAACTTTTACCGGTGTGCGGACCGCGTGGAGCTTCGCACTGCAGCCTGCACGCTCGACTGGAGCAGCGGACACCACGCGCGCCGCCAGCGCACGCAGCTTGTTCTCTACAGCGTGTACCTATGTTTCACACTCACTCTTCCCCGCGTATAGCGTACACAGGCTCCTCCTCAATGCCTTTGATTAGAAGAGCAAGACGAAATGCAAAGCAAAAACTAATCTAAATTTATGTTACAATGGCCGCACAGAGCAGGTCTACAGCACAGAGCAGGCCTACCGTGACATGTGGTTGAATTTTGCCTAATAAAAGTGTACAAATGCATCTGTTTGACACATGCATTTGGTAAATGTGCAGAGGCTGGTAAATACCACTACAAAACCAGTAAGAGAATGTGACTCCAGGAGGAAGTTGAAAAAAAAACAGGTTAAAAAAAAAAAAAAAAAAAATCAAAGAAGGGGTCCTCAAACTGTGGGTGAGGGTCCAAAAATGGGGCACAGTGTTTAAAGGTCCCATGGCATGAAATTTTCACTTTCTGAGGTTTTTGAACCTTAATGTGAGCTCCCCTACCCTGTTTAGCCCCCCCCCCATGGTTAAAAGTTGTGAAATGTCTAAACTGAGCATTTGCGATCCTTTTCTGCGTTACAAAAAATCGGAGCTCAAACGGGCGATTTTGAACAAGGCACCTTATTGACGTCAGATCGAAAAAAGAAATGCAAATGCAGTTCCACCCCCGTCTGTCTGAACTCAGCGTCTCTGTAAATCACGCCCAGAGAGTTTTGACTGCGAATGCGCTAGGCAATGCGAAATGCGTTTTTTTATTTGCCTGGAGGCACGTCCGAGTGTTTCTAGGCTCGGAAGTCCTTTATCTGAGCCTCTGGACCTTTGAACAGCAGTGGTTTAATTTTATTTTCTGTGGAAATGTGTTTATTTTTCAATGGAACGCTTCAAATCTCTCCCCCGTGCAAAAACAAGGAAATGGATCAGCTGAGGGCTCAGAGCGAGAGCGTTTGGCCACGCCCCCACCCTCTACTATTGGCCAGCTCTTTTCTCCTCATTTGCATTCAAGCAACAACGCCCATTATGGAGTGTTCCAGAGAGAGAAAAATACTCTCATGGCTCCTCATCATTAAGGAGCCATATAAAAGCATCAAGAAGTACCATGTCATGGGATCTTTAAGTGCAGTACATTTTGCTTGGCTTATTTTGAGATTAAAATTAACATTTATCCGATAAAATGGAGATAGATTTATGAAAACTTATTTATGTGAGTCAGCCTTTTCCCACATGAAGATCATTAAGCCTAAGTACTGTTCCACCATGACTATGATCATTTAGAAGTGTGCTTGAGGCTGTCAGCAGCGACTGTCCAAACTACACATCCCGAGCTGATTCCATCCAGTGCAAGTCAGATTTTGTGAGAAGGTCGTGCAAAGTGAGATCATCAAGAGGGAAAGGGAATTTTTTCCCCCCAAAATGGGTGGTTGACATCTTAGTTTTTATTGGCTGGAATGACCCCAGAGCATCTAGAGTTCAAAAGTTTTCTGGGGGGGGGGGGGGACTTGCTTTTTGGGATCACATTCAAAATAAACGTATTAAAATGTTTTTAAATAGTCCTAGCAAACCCAAAATCTATGTTATTCCCAGTGCAATGTGATATAGAGATGTGATAGATAAGACTTGTCTTTTGGCCAATTTTTCACCAACAGTGTTTTGGAAATTATGCTTCACAGCCTAAAAAAAGATAGTTATGAAGAGGTTATGAGGTTATGTGCCACATTATATATAACATTGTTTTAGTTCTGATTCAACATATCACGTTCAGTGCTGAATGACTGCAATCACCACAAAGATTCAAAGTCAGAATGTCAAACTTTGAATTTACTCCTATAATACATTGGTTGGTACATTGGTTCTATCATGTTTTCAATGGTATTTAGTGATTTTTGAAGATCAATTGATTCATTGAATATTGAATCAGTGTTGTCCAATGGGATCTGTGCTGTTAATTCCTCTTTTTAGTTTTGTATTTGTGTAATTCTCTTGCCCTGACTCACAGATTGACTGGTGGAGCCTGAGCACTGTTTGTGCACTTGACCCCTTTATGATCATACTGTTGTTACATTTCTGACATATGTATGGGAGTCTATGTCTGAATCCACAGCGAAACAAATCTACCTACTACAAATATGGTAAACTAGTAGCTCCCACGTCTGGGGGCATCACATGCATCATATCGGTGGATGGTTGTGGCTGCTCCTTCATGCTCCTGAATAGGCCTACACACTCTGAGGGAGGGAGTAGGCCTACCTGTTTTCTACATGCTTTGAATGAGTGAATAAGCTACATGCTCTTTGAGGGTGCAAGTCTCTGTATAAACCAAACACAACCTGTAGGTGGAGCACTTTTATTGTATTTCAGCAGAACCTCTGTTCATCAGATGAGGCAGTGGTATTTCCTGTTTTGAGATTGGACACTGAAAGAAACATCAAAACCAAATTCATTTCAACCAAGACCATGACTCCAGATGGGGCTCTGCAAATAGACTGTATGCGTCTGCAGCAGTGTTCCAGAGGTTCGGTAGTATTTCAACGAAGACTACAAATTCTCATCTCAAAAAGTGAATACTCCCTCCTGTAGCTGTCCAGTGTACCGTCTATGGACTGGGTTTGGATGTGCAAAATCCAGCCAGCTCCTTCAGCGTGCAACAGGAGCGACTGCACTTTTACCCAGTGTCTCCGTGCTATCCTGTCACCAAGACATTTCCATACATCGTATGTCTTTTGAGTATTTATTAGTTACTTTGCACTTTACAATATAAATTACTACACAGTCCTTTCAAATAAATAAGATGGAGTGGGGCTTCAGTCTCTTCTGCCTTACCAGAGACTCTCTCAGAACCAAAAACACAATCTTCAAATATCCCCACCAACTAGAGCTGCAACTAGCCACTCTTCTCTATTGATCCTTATTACTAATCTGATGTTTTTGGGCAGAGCAGGTCACCTCCTTTGTGAATGTGCAGAGTGATGGAGTGAGTGATGCTTGGAGAGTTCATAGGTTGTTGGTGCAGATTAGTGGCCCCTGGGCAACCCCTGGGCAGCAGTGGCTATAGTAGTTTAAGATCAAGTGTGGAATGTGAATAAATGTATTTAAAATATGGCCAGTTACACACACACAAGGGAAATTAGTTGTTGATGTTTTCTGTTGTTGATAAGAACTCTTCTATCTGGACCTGTAGTTCTTGATGACTGAATTGGTGGTGATTATTTCAATAATTGATGAATACTAATGAATACAGTTGGATATTGCAGCCCTCCCTCTACCCCAGCACAAACATCAGTGATCAGCCCACACGAGGCCTGTTTCTATCCAAGTGATCTCTTCTGTCCCTTGCAGGGAGGGGCCCCAGGGGACAGTGGCATTCCAGTTGTGTCCTAGAGAGTCCATCAGCTATACTACCGTCCCACTCGGAGAGCTCCCGTTTTGTGCTGTCACATTCTGCAAATGAGAAAGAGCAAAAACATGTAACAATTTATAATCCTGAACATCTGAAAAGGAACGTCTCAATGTCACCACATTTTAGTGTTTAGTGAAGAAACATCATTTAAAGAGGACATACCATTGAAAATATATTTTATGAGCTTTTCACCTTGTTAAAACTGTGCTCCATCATCAAGCATACTCAACTGTACCCCCAATTGATTCATGCATGTTTGAGTAATCCTGAATTGTTCTGCATTTAAGGCTCTGAAGATTGCTGTTTTTGGCAATGGCTCCTTTTATCTTTCAATTCTGTTGTCAAACATTGTACCATTACCAGTCCTCAACTTTATCAAATAAACTTAGTAAATAAGAGAAAAAACATTTTACATTAAGGTTGAATGTAAAAATGTCCACATCTCCTCTGCTGTGTGCTGAGGGACATACCGTCTTCCCAGGCCGGGCCCATGTGCAGATGAGTCCCTCCTGACAGGCTGTGATGATGCAGTCGTCCATGAAGACAAGGACGGTCAGCCTCTCGTGGGCAATCTTCTTACACACCAGAGGCTCAAGCAGGGGAACCTCGTGCATTCGCGGGCACAGGGTGGTGCCCAGGACCTTGGCGGCGTCCAGCCGCTGGCTCCTGGGGACCACGTTGATCTTGTCGTTGCTCTTGCTTATGTTGCCGAGGCTGTGGTAGCGCTTGTGCTCCTTCTCCACACTGGACTTTTCGGACTTGCGTTCTTGTAGGGACAGTGTGGCAAAGCGGCCGATGCTGAAAGGGGTGGAGTTACCAGCCCCACTCCCACCACCGCCCCCGCAGACCCCTCCCTCAGAGCTGCCCTGGCTCTTGGAGGCATTGGCCACAGCGGGATGGGGCAAAGAGTTTGAGCGGGACAGGGAGCGTGGCAGGGGCAGCGTAGGGGGGTTGGTATTGGGAGGGTGGTGATGGCCCTCCACGCTCACACTCCCCCCCCCTGTGGAGACGCTGTTGACCGCGCCACTGCCTGAGTTGGACAGCGAGGGTCCAAAGGTGTTTGTGAAAGCTCGGGACAGGGGCAAGCGCGGGTACAGTACATCGTCTGTGAGGTCCCACAGGCAGAATTGAGTGTCCTGTCCCACAGAGCCAAAGCGGTAGGTGACAGAGGCCGAGCCCCCTCCTCTGGAGCTGTGGCGGGACAGGTGCGACAGGGTGCTGCTTGTTCGAACACGTCCAAAGTGCGTGGTGGAGGAGTTGGGCGTGCCCTGGTGCAGATCCTCCTCACTGCCGCTGAGTTCCATGGGCTCCTCATCCTCCAGGGATGTAGTGAAGGGGTCAAATGCCACCACATTGACCCAGGATTTATGCCCGTGGCCCCGGGCCACAACACGGCTCTCGGCGAAGGACCACACAGTCACCAGGTCATCCTCTCCCCCTGTAGCCAAGTATTTCCCATCAGGACTCCAGGACACGCACAGGAGACCTCCAAAGTAGCTCTTCATCACTCCCTGCAGTTCCATAGAGTCAAAGTGAAAGACACGCAGGCAGCCGTCCTGCCCCACACAGGCCACATGTACACCATCAGGGGAGAAGGAGAACTCATTCAGACCCCCCTCCCCCACAGCCCAGCGGAGCAGAGGGTTGCGTGGGGTCTTGGATTTGCAGGCATAGACAGCAAAGCCCTCCCCCTGCCTCAGCAGAGAGTACTGGGGCGGAGTGGTGCCACAGGAGTGATCCACATTGTATAGGTACAGGTGCCCACTGGCATGGGACGCCAAAAACAAATTCTCTGACTTGGGAAGCCACTTGAGGCAGGTGACCTTGGATTTGTCTATCAGCCTCTGGAAGAGAAGGAGACAGTGAGCAGACAGCAGCATAGTAACTCATACAAAAGGCATCAGACTTAAAGGAAAAGTAACGTTATTTTACAATCTGAGCCTTCTTTCGGTAATAAAACAAGTCGTTTGACTCACCCATAGCACGTTGGTGTCATTTGGAGCTGTTTGGTAAAAGTTATGTTGTAGCGTATCCGTTAGCCTGAGTACTCGGGGCATTACTTTGCGGTCTCCAAATAACACAAACTTTAGCAGTTTTCAAATCATAGAAGCCCGATGTCTTAATCTACGTTTTTGTTTGAAGCAAAAGTGGCCTGTAATCCGAGATTTATCCATAGTTTCGAGTAGATGAGCACGCCAGTGCGCATGCGCGGACTGTGCTCTCAGCTCCCGGGACCCAAACATGAAACGCAAAGCTGAAAACTATGGATAAATCTTGGATTACAGGCCACTTTTGCTTCAAACGAAATCGTAGATTAAGACATCGGGCTTCTATGATTTGAAAAGTGCTAAAGTTTGTGTTATTTGGAGACCGCAAAGTAATGCCCCGAATACTCAGGCTAACGGATACGCTACATCATAACTTTTACCAAACAGCTCCAAATGACACCAACGTGCTATGGGTGAGTCAAACGACTTGTTTTATTACCGAAAGAAGGCTCAGATTGTAAAATAACGTTACTTTTCCTTTAAACAGCACAGAGTGGGAGGTCTCAGACATCATCTGTCTCCCATTTATAACTCTATCCTCAAACCTAAATCAAAACAACAACCAAAACAATAGTGCAGCAGGTCACGTCCAGAGGTGTGAAAACACCCATTATGGCCCTGAATGGTTCTGCTAACAAGACCCCACACTCCACTCCCATTGCATATTTAATAGGCCCACCTAACTAAGAAAAACTGTAAACAAATAGGTGTGGCAGTGTCAAATTCCTTGTAGTTAGCTCCTCCCTTCAGGCAAATATAGGCAGTGTCCACCAGCGTCTGACCAGAACTGAAGAAGCAGCTTGGATGATTCAACCAAATAAACCAGTTTTAAACTTTAGTCCAGTTGAAAAACTGGACAAAAGTTAAAAATTTTCTATAATGTGATATTATGGATTTTCTTTTGATATTCTGTGTCTCAATGTTAAAATAAACCTACCATTAAAATTATAGACTGACAAACCTACAAAATCATCAGGGATCAAATACTTCTTTCCTCCACTGTATAATTCCATTAACTGACATTCAGAACAGTGGTGGCTGGTGGTATAATTTTTTGGGGGCGCCTAGGCCAAAATTATAAGTATATGTATTATGTATAGGCTATATAGTATTATAAAGAATGCCAGAAACAGACAGTCATTTTGGGCACTACTGGCTGAACTATACAGTAACCCCTCGTTTATCGCAGGGGTTAGGTTCCAGAAATAACCCGCAATAAGAGAAATCCGCGAAGTAGGACAACTTTATATTTTACAATTATTCTTTGTTTTAAGGCTGTAAACGCCTCACCACACACATTATACACATTTCTCAGACTGGAATTAACATTTTCTCACATTTGTCTCTAGTTTAAACACTCAAACTTTCATAGATTTTCAATAAAATGTATTAATAATGAAACATTGGGGGAGACACGGCTCCGGAAGCCCCGCCAGACGCGCGAGGAGCACTGCCACGTCCCGGGACGCGACGCGCACCAACCCCTTAGAGAAGCTCCACACGTGCACCCCTCATCGTGGTCAAATCCGTGACAGAGCAGCACGACCGGCGCGAGGCTGCGCGTACACCGGGGCTGCGAGCACGAGATTGAACCGCGGCACCCGGAACGCGTCCTCTCAGCCCGAGCCACAAACCGAACACGCACAAACGAACGCAAGAGCCGCACGGAGTGATTTAATCCTGGTTTAGACCTGGTCCAGTCCTGGTTTAGTCCAGGGCCAGTCCAGGTTTAGACCAGACCTGGTTTAGACCTGGTCTAGACCTGGTTTAGTTCTGGTCTAGAACTGGTTTAGTCCATGTTTAGTCCTGGTCTAGTCTCTTAACCAATCAGGATGCAGAACACAATGTTACACTATAAAAAAAAGTTACACTATAAAAAAAATTGAAAAAAAAAATCTGCGAAACAGCGAGGGCGCGAACAGTGAACCGCGATAGAGCGAGGGATTACTGTATCTCAATCACCAGGTAGACTTAAACCTTCTGAACGCGATGCCCTGGTGAAACTTTTCCACCCAGAAACAAGTGTGCAGAGGCTGATACAGCAGCGAGTGACTTCCCCGGTCCCAGCAGCGGGTCTGTGTGTCCGCTGCCCTGGGTCTGATTAGTGGTGTCTCTCCTGGCCCTCTCCTTTAGGCTAAAGTAAGTAGCCGCCATTAGCCAGTGTGTGAGTCAAAATAAGAGTCGTAGGATACACTGCAGCTAGTGCACTTATTCCTGCTTAATGCTTCTTTTATTTTCTTGGAAGGGTCCCGCTGAAGAGAAGACATATTACTCCCTAAAAACTGTTCCTCGGACACACTTTGACTTGAAGTTGAACTTGCTATAACTGTATAGCACATAGCTCTGCTGTTATCCGTTCATGAGCCTATAGTAGTAACATGGGGCCAGTGGAGAGTTGGGGCTGGGCAGGACAGAGGAGCTGAATCATAGTAGGTCAGGTGTGTGATAAACCTTTATGAAGACCAATCATTTAATTTGAGTTCGCCCTGACCTGCGCCCCCAGACGTACTTCAGGACTACAATGTAAAGTAATTGGCAGAAGCAACGTACTGACATCACATTTTCTCAAAATTTCAGGCTCTCCCATGGAACTCCATTGAGTTCGCTCCGGTCCAGTGAACTCAATGGGCAAACACATGGACCACATAACGCGATATGAGCACATTTAACATGATAAAAAAGTCTATGCAGATACACGTTCAATTTTAAACAAAATATAAATGTATAGCCTAATACAAAATAACAACATTATAATTTTTTTTTTTTTAAATCTAGGTCAGGTTGGGGAGTGTGGCGCACTTGCACCCCCTATTGACCAGTCGCCAGTGATTCAGAATAAAAATTATTCAAACATGTTTTTTCAGAGTTAAAAAATTCAAAGTGAGAAATTCGACGGCATTTAAAATTCAAAATCTGATTAAACAAATTATCTTCCATATACATCATCTTTCCATAATATCCTACATAATTAGCTGCAATTTGCCTGCTCGTGTGTTGTTGCTTGTGTGTTTGTTATTATCGTTGCTACTCTCGTGCATGCTCTGATTTTGGGAAGCTGGATGATTACGTAGATAGAAGTTTCCAAGGCCAAATGAATCCGGCATCAGTCCTTACAGTGGGATGAATTTGAGTAATTTCTTGCTTCTTCTTTGCATAACACTACTTTGAAGTAATGTTACTTTTACTTGAGTGAATTTTTGGCTACAGTACCCACATACGCATATCAAACTGTTCACATGAGTTGTCATTGTTTGTCACAATGATTATATTTTCATACATTGAATCAAGTGTGTGCACTTGTTTGAAAGGTGGGTGAATTTGGGACAGCAGCTGGTGTACCTCCTCATTGAAGAGTTTGCTGGTCTCCTTCTTGATGGGGTCCAGGTACTGCACCTGCCCGGCGGAGAAGCCCACGACGAGGGCCACACTTTCTGCACTGGCTGAGTACTGGTTGAAGTCATGGCAGGTTGGCTGCGTGCCTTTGTAGATGCGCTTGTCGATGGGCTTGCTCAGGTCTACAGCCTACACACAAAGACACAGAGAGAATCAGTAGTATGCGTGAACAGTCCCTCAGTCGTTCAGTTCTGGTTAGACCGGGTCTAACCAGCACTAGAACCAGAACTGAAGAAGCCTCTCGGATGAGCGGTGAAACGTTTTCAAGCAAACAAACTTTGTCCAGTTGACAAATTGAATTTCTCCTTTTATCACAGAATCAGGAGTAGACTAACAGTCCTCATTATGTAGCATCACCATGTGTATTAAAAGGACTAAAGGACTACACGGTTTCAGGCTCTTCAGGAGAACTATCCACTGTGCCTGTAGTCTATGCCATAGCGGCGGCTCATCAAAACTTGTATTATTTATTTATTTACCTTTGCATGGGATATAGCAACTGTAACCCTGAGCCTGAGCTCCCTCACAGCGGGGTGATGCCAGAGCATCTACCCGCTCCGGCATCCCTCTTCTCCTGCCGCTGCTCCGGCTCCTCCCTCTGCTGCCCCGGCTCTCCAGCGGCTCCAGCGGCTCCAGCGGAGAAGAAGCATCACAGTGTGGGGCTAGCTCGCTAGGCTAACGGGATGTATGGGCTAAGTCTAGGGCTCACCTTCTTGATGTTGGTGTATGTGTAGAAGTAGAGCTCCCGGCCGATATTGAAGCACACCCGCTCGGACTCCTCGCCCGGGTCCTCGGGCTGCAGCTTGACCATGGAGACCCTGACGGGGGGCAGGAAGCCCGCTGGAGACGAGCTTGCGCCGGCGTTTGAAGAGGACGCGGTGGTCCCTGGCCCCTGCAGCAGCCCGACCCCTCCGCCAGGGATGGCCCCGGCACCCGCCACTGGCCCCAGCGTCGTTCCGGCAGACACTCCCCGAGGCAGGCCTCCTCGCTGCTGAGAATCTGAGAGGGTGAGCAGCTTGTAGAACCCCTCTCTGGTGCGGAATTGTGATTTAATCTCATTGATATCCTTTAGTCCGCCGCCATCTCCGGCCATTTTTAGCAGCTACAAACAAGCCGCACAGGAAACCGAGATTTGACCTGGAAATAATCAAAAAACAAATGGGAGAAGCAGATCAATGTAGCGTGCTCAGCTGGGCTGCCGTCCACAAGCGCATCTTTCTCCTGCCATCTCCAGACAACCGACCCGGGGATGAAGCTAACCGACCCGGGGATGAGGTTTCTATGAACCAGGGTCAGCATCCTGTCCTCAGCCTCCGCGCATCCTCCGCGCAGCCATCACCGCCACTGTGCGTAAAGGGGACATGCGTTACTGCGTAATCCACTGCGTGCCCAGCTTTTGTGAATATCCCGTATTTATTAAAAACGCACTAACCACGAAGTCGGGTCAGTGTTATTAACATGACCGAAGAGCTATATTAGGGTGACCCCCTGCTAATAAGCCCAAGGGGGGACAATGTGGGACACCGCCGGCGTGGTTCACCCATGTCTAGCACATGGTATATTAATAATGCCCTATTGCCATAAACATGTGTAATTGTTCATGTTCATGTATGCACGAATAGCCACCCAATGTGCATTAAAAATGTATTTATTTTGTAAATAAAGATTCATAATATTTTGAACAATCAATAAATTGACAGAAACACTTCCACTTACGATTTAGTTCAGATATTTAATTCTATCTATTTTCAGGCTCACAGAATGACCCCACACGCTAGTGTCATGACAACAGCAAAAAGTTGATAATCAAAGCGTAGTCCTCTAGAATCTTGATGAAAGTGACCAGTAATGAAAAAAGCTGAAAGTCACCGAAAAGCTAGAGGGGTCCGGGGGCATGCCCCCCTCGGAAAATGTTTGAAGTCTAGATGCTCTGAGATGCTCTGGGGTCATTCCAGCCAATAAAAAAGATGTCAACCACCCATTTTGGGGGGAAAAATTCCCTTTCCCTCTTGATGATCCGACTTTGCACTACCTTCTCAATAAATTTTACAAATATATATGTTTGCAATAAAGTAAAACTGTCAATCAAAACACAAACCACATTTTATTCACAGGTACTAGTGGTGACGTGCAAATCATTTATTGATTTATAAATATACAGTGGTACCTCACCTTACGAAAGACCCAACAAACGAAAATTTCAAGTAACGAAACGCCTTCACGTTAAATTTTGGTCTCTAGATACGAAAGAAAATTCAAGTTACGAAACGCGAAATAAAAAAATAATAAAAAATAAAAAATAATAATTTTTTAAAATGCGCGCTCAGCCACACACATTATAGCTTTTCTCAGCCTGGATTTAAACTTTTCTCACATTTGTCTCTCGTTTAAACACTCAAACTTTCATAGATTTTCAACAAAATGTATTAAAAGTGAAGTGTGGGGGGAAGGGGGAGAAAACTGTGCGCGGACACGTGTGATAGCGCAGCATGACCCGGCGCGGGGCTGCCAGCAGGTCTAGACCTGGACTAAACCAGGACTGGACCAGGACTAAACCTGGACTAAACCAGGACTAAACCTGGACTAAACCAGGACTACACCAGTTGGATTAAAACGCTGCGCGCGGGTCTATTTCCTGGTTTCGTTTCGAGTCACGGCTGAGGCGAGCAGCGAGGGGGACCGCACGCAGTCTGAGCGCATGAACGAACGCAAACAAGAGCCGTGGTGGTCTAGACCTGGTCTAGAGGAGGTCTAGAGGAGGCACGGTTTGAGCACGGGTCTCGTTCATGCGCTCAGACTGCGTGCGGTCCCCCTCGCTGCTCGCCTCAGCCGTGACTCGAAACGAAACCAGGAAATAGACGCGGCGCTTTAATCCACCTGGTCTAGTCCTGGTTTAGTCCAGGTTTAGTCCAGGTCTAGTCCTGGTATAGTCCACGTTTAGTCCTGGGTCTACAGTCTCTACACAGAACACAATGTTACACTACAGCCATACCTGCCTGTCAAAGCCTGATCCCGTCAGATCTCAGAAGCTAAGCAAGGCAGGGCCTGGTTAGTACTTGGATGGGAGACCGCTGGGAATTCCAGGTGCCACAGTGGGGCGCCAGTTGCAAAAATACTGTCGCTGTGTCCTTAGGCAAGACACTTTACCCACATTTGCCTAGTATGAAAGTGGCGTGAGCATGAGTGTTGGAGGGGCCGATGGCGCTGATTAGTAGCCTTGCTTCCGTCAGTCTGGCCCAGGGCAGCTGTGGCTACAGAAAGTAGCTTACCACCACCAAGTGTGGAGTGAATGAACAATGAACTGTAAAGCGCTTTGAGTGGCATAAAAGGCGCTATATAAATCCAATGAATTATTATAAAAAAAGTTACACTATAAAAAAAAAACTTGGATCGGGGCCTTGGAACGAATCAGGCTTTTTCCATTGAAATAGCTCCTCAACTTACGAAAAATTCACGTTACGAAACCACTTCTGGAACGAATTAATTTCTTAAGGTGAGGTACCACTGTACTGACAATTCTTTACATGTACAATGCCTGTTGGTGTACCTTGCACAATTTTATGTACATTCTGTACATTTTTTGTCATTACCTTTCTCTTACTCTTACACATTTACCAAACGCATGTCTCGACACACAGATGCATTTGTGCACTTTTATTAGGCAAAATTCCACATGTTGCGGTAGGCCTGCTCTGTGCGGACACTGTCACATAAATTTAGATTAGTTTTTGCTTGGCATTTCGTCCTTGCTCTTCTAATCAGAGGCATTGAGGAGGAGCCTGTGTGGCGATGAGCAGGAGGAGCAAGAGCGTGGAGGAGAGGCAGGCTGATGTGAGGCATGGACAGGTAGGATGTTTTATAAAGTTTAACCTGCTCTGTGATACACGCTAGGACGCCAGGTGCTGTTGCGGACAAGCTGCATGCGCTGGTGGTGTACTGCCTCTGCGGCTCCAGATGAGCGAACAGGCTGCTGTGAAAAGCCGGCGCGGTCCGCACACCGGTAGCTTATTGTGGCGTGCTGAACTGTCAGGTAATATTCGTTTGGCTGCCTGTCAGGTAATATTCGTTTGGGGAGATAGAGCGATCACATTTTTTTTTTTTTTTTGAGAAGCATTGATTATGCGGGACATGGTCTCAATTTGCGGAAGCATAAATTGGGCTTCAAACGCTGTACAATCCCGCGCTACATGGGACGGGTGGTCACCCTAAGCTATATTAAAGTTGTGGTTCACTTATAACTTGTAAATAGACTAATGAGTTATTGAGTCAGTTTTCCTTGTTTTATAATGTTTTATTTGGCCTATTTTCAACCTTCATAAAAACACTGCAACCTATTGCGAAATAAACAGTTCACATTAATGATGGAAATACCAACAACACCCTCTAGTGTGAAATACTACAGTTTCCTGAAAGGCTCCTCAGGCACTCTTCACTCAAGCTGGACTGATTGTTCGTCATTGAGATCAAATCCGTTATTGGGCCCTGTGATGAGGAACAGTAAAGGAGCCACATTCACAGCCCAGAGCTTCCCTTTCTGTAACTCTCAGAATATTGCTGAACTTCCATAACTTAAGCAGAGATGGGTGTCCATCATGGTCAGGGCAGCAGGACGAAGCGCTCAACGTCCTCCAGGAGGTAGAGATTGGACAGGTGCTCTTCTGTTCGCCGAGTCTCTAACAGCACCAGCCTGCGAGCACAGGGATATCAGAATCAGAAAGACTTTTATTGCCATTGTCAAGTGAACACAATTCACAAAACTAGGTCCCTGGCTTGTCTCGGTGATAAGGTGCGAACATAAACACCAAATAATAATAGTAATAACTAGAGTATAGACACTAAATAATATTAATAACTAAGATATAGCTATAATATAGTAAAAAATAATAAACAATCCAAATAACAAAAAGGTTCAGATGAGCAGCATCAGAACAGTAGTGCAATATTCATTCCATGTCAGCATTTCTATACCAGATGCCCTTCCTGACATACATGAAGTTTTGGTGTGGTAGTACCTGTCAGAGGGCAGTAAGCAGTAGGTCTTCTTGTAGTCTGTGATCTCCTGAAGCAGCTCAGCAGGGCTCAGTCCTCTCCTCTGCCAACCGTGGTCCCACACCGCCAGTAGAGACTCCCCCAAATGTACTGCACACAAAGATTTAGGTCAGCACCCAGTGGGTGAGCCTGCCCCGCCATGTATGTCTTATAATCTGTATGCTTGTACAACATGTGCTTACCCACTGACTCCACTTCTGTAGAGAGGGCACTATGACTCTTCAGCTCCCCCTCCAGGCCAACAATATAAACTGACTCTGTGAAGAGGCGTATAGTCACTCATACAGGACAGAATGCACAAACATTATCCAGACCTGAGCAAGAGGAGCTAAAGGAACCACACTGTCTCTCCTTCCATGTTGATAGCCATAATCAGTAGAATAGAACAGTAAAGGGACTCACTGTTGAGGAGCACAAGCAGCGTGCTGCTGTCCATTTGCTTCACCTGCACCACTTCATGACACGGCTTCTCTGTGACAGACACCACTGTTAGCATGGAGAGATGCTAAAGCTGCTGAGAGCATAAAGACATTTGTAAATGTGTAAGCTTGTTTTTGTGTCCAACTCCAGTTCAGAAGTATCTCTAAAGCTCCATGAAGACAGCAGTAGCAGGTTTGAGGGCCAAACTCTGTCAGCTCTCTCAATGTGTACCAAGTCTGCTCTCTCTCAAAGTGTTGGAAATATGTTTTTTAAATCATAATTGGAATTCTTTGAAAATGGAATCTAAAGGAACTACATACTGGAGTCTACTGCATATTTTTTGTATGAACTGTGGTGTGAATTTCTATTCATGTGAATTTGCTTGTATTTAATAGTGCCCATGGTAAACTTGTTTTCAAAATCTCTCAAAATAAACACATAAATAAACAAATGAAATCAGCTGATCATGTATTTTAAAATTATCAGTTTGTAATTGTTCACCCCAAAACATTGCCAGTGTACTGTCAGATTGAGACGCTTTGTCAGTTTAAGACGCCTCCTCGAGATCTGCGCAAGCGCGCATGATGTAATGGTTTAAGATGCCTCCTCGAGATCAATCTGACAGTACACCGGCCTGCGTGAGCTAAGACAGAGCGCGAGCGCTCTCCCATTTCCAAACACTCAATGCCACACTATAGTGACACTCATGGCAGCCAATAGCACAGACTGGCACTGCCCATTGCCGCGACAGCAGCATAATTGTAATTGTTAACCATCGTAAATGCCAAAAGTGTATACAGTGAACCCTCGCTGTATCGCGGTTCACTGTTCGCAGCCTCGCTGTTTCGCGGATTTTTTCCCCCAATTTTTTTTTTCCAATTGTTTTTCAATTTTTTTTATAGTGTAACTTCTTTTTACAGTGTAACATTCTGTCCTGCGCCCTGATTAGCTAAGAGACTAGACCAGGACTAAACCAGGTCTAAAGCAGGTCTAAACCAGGACTAAACCAGGTCTAAACCAGGACTAAACCAGGTCTAGACCAGGGATGGTCACGCAGGGTGGTAGGGACAGAGTCTCAGATGTCCTTCACGAGAGCGCCTGGGTGACAGGAGGTGTGGCCTTTGTTTACTTGCACGAGCCATGGAAGAGAGTGCGAGCCGGACCATGGAAGAGCCAAGAATCAACATGGACGGGCCGGGGGAGCCGCAGCGGGGAGAGCCGCATTCGAGCCGAGGGAGCCCGCAGCGGGGGGGAGGACACTCGCGCGCACAGAGGAGACAGTGGCTCTTCCCCGTCACGCCGAGAGGACGAACCCGACCCCGTCCTAGAGAGCTGTGGAGTATTGGCGACGCATTGATAGCGGTCTGATTTTGGAGCCGGGGTGAAATGCAACCAACTCTTGTGAGCGCAGGTTAGTCTTACCTGGTCTTGTGGTGAGGACTGGTGCTCAGAGGCGTCTGTTAGCGGTTTGGCACTGTTAGCATTGGCTTGAGTCTTGCCCAAAATGATATCCAGGTCGCTTTCCACTCGACTTTCGCACATGGCATGGATATGTGGTACCAAAACAAACACACGTGTCCGCGCGCACGTGTCTGCGCCCACGTGTCAGCGCGCACATGTCCGCGTGTCACGTGCCCCCCCCCCCCACTATTAATATATTTTAATGAAAATCTACAAAAGTTTGAGTGTTTAAACAAGAGAAAAATGTTAATACCAGTCTCAGAAAGGTGTATAATGTGTCTGGTGAAGCGTTTTCAGCCTTAAAACATGTAGAATAACTGTAAAATATAAAATTGTCCTACTTCGCGGATTTCACTGATTGCGGGCTATTTCTGGAACCTAACCCCCGCGATAAACGAGGGTTCACTGTATTGGGCAAGTGAGTTATCGATGAGGTCAATGACTCCACAATGGACCCCACGGGTGCGTTACTGGACGTGAGCCCTTTCATTGATATATATAGTGCCACCATAGGCACTATATTGTTATTGTTCTGTTTTTTCTTCTTAATATTATTATTTTCCCGACCACTTTTTTCAAGGTTTGGGTACTTCCCACCGACAAAAACTCACAAAATTTTGGACAAAATTCAAGAACGCCAAAAAAGGAATTTACAAATAATCTGTATTAAAAAATCTTTAAAAATGGCTCAACAGCGCCACCTGGGAAATCAAAATACATTGCGCCTATGGCTATACCCGAAAAATGTAGACAAACGAAATTTGGGTGGTGGATAGGTCATATCGTTCCGAACCAAAAAATATATTACGTCGTTGCTAGGCGACCAACAGGAAGTCTGCCATATTGGCCCGAGCACGCGACCCGGAGTCGAAGGCGCATTTTTCTGTCCTCGCCATCAAATTTCGACAAGCGATAATTCATGATTGTATGGAAGTGCTAAATTTTACTTTGTCGTAGACATACCAAATTTGGTACACACATTCGTAACAGAGTCACGCCCCCTCGCCATCTCCCATCGTGTTGCCATGGCAACAGGCCAAACATCTGTCTTCGCCAATGGGATGCCCGGTAAAAACTTTGTCGTAGCCAAACCAAATTTGGTACACAGATGCATCATGGGAATAGGAACAAAAAGTATATTACGCTGTTGCTAGGCGACCAACAATAAGTCGGCCATATTGGACTGAGCATGTGACCCGGTGCCAAAGGCGCGGTGCCAAAGGCGCTCTCAGGTTCTGTTCTGACCCTGAGAGCGAGCAGACGTCTCTCTTTTTCCTCTCTTATCTATTGCTCCTGCTGTCTGCGTGCCTCTCTTGTTTTCGTCATTTTCTCGCTTTTTGGAGCAGATTTTCCAAATTTCAAAAATATGGATGTGATCAGCTGGACCCTCAGCGCTATTGATACTCTTTTTTCACGGAGGAGTGCTGCTCCGGGAGAAGCGGCGTGTCCGGATGGTACTTTTGCTGCTGGATATGCGAGGGACTCGTATCGTGCGTGGCAAGTCGTATGTTTGGCACCAATGTACCTGGAGGATGTGGAGGATATTTACGTATTTGGATTTCTGATAGCTGGACATCTGTTAATTGGCCTGGGATTGTCCATGATCTATCGCATAATTTGTAAGCTGGCAGCTTCTAAAGAATCCCCTAAGCTGTCTGCCGAAATTTCGAGCCATTGTGAAGCCATTGGAGATCTTGTGAAAGGATTACATCAGAAAGTGGGACAGGTTGAGGTCCTTTTGGAAGGATTTCAACCGAAGGAAACATCTCGACGTGGATATCATCACGGGGATGGTGACAGAACTGTGTAAAGCCAACGCAGCGCAGTCTGTGCGCCAAGAGGAACTAATGAGATCTCTCATGAATCTTCATGGCGATATGAAGATGGGGGTCTGGCACCCGAGCTCAGTCTAAATTATTTACCTGAGTCTCTAAAAATGTATTTATAAATTAACCCCTTGGATTATTATTATTATGTCTTCCTGTGAAAATCTGTGGCTCCAATGGTTATCTGTGTTTTGACTTCACCTCCCTGCATGAACACTTCCAAGGCCATCTGTTATCTGGACTCTATATAAACATGGCACACACTCTTACACTGTCACTGAAAACAGAAATAATAGCAGAAATTCCCTGTCTTTAGAAGGTCTGACCTCTGCTCTCGGTTCAATCAACTTCATCGATTTCCAATCTGACCCCCCCCACATCCTTCCTTATGTTACCAACAAAAAAGATCACCTTATGTTATATCTCCAATTGTTTTTCTGTCATTACATGTTGTTAAATTGTTATTGATTGTACTGCATCTTTTTCTACTCTGCAACCAAGTTGGCGCCGCGAATGGCAGCCCTGGTGCTCGGAGTGTCTGTCCGCTCTAGGTATCAAAGCAAGTTCCTAATGTTGTGAACCTGTTCACTCATATGGCAATAAAACCTTCCTGATTCCTGTCCTCATATTTTAACAAACTCCTCCTAGGGTTTTTGACCCAGACTCACCAGAATCGTGCTGTATCATGTAGACAAGTGGGACATTAAAAGTTATTAAAAGCGTTCTAAAAGAGTGAACGGTGTTTCCGTGACAACGCCACAAATTTCGGGTTCGATTTTGCAGCACGCCATCAAACTTCGACGAGTGATAATTCCCGCATACTTTGGCCGATTTAACTCAAACTTTAATCGTTGGTGGACACCCTGGCCCTGAACAGATTGATGTAAGAAAATCTAAACTGGCCGTAATAGCGCCCCCTAGGGAGATTGCATAGAACAGAAAAATTTTACTTTGCTGTAGACCAGTGCTTCTCAATTATTTTCTGTGACGCCCCCCCCCCCCCCAGGAAGAAGAAAACATTTCACGCCCCCCTCCCTGCGCGCAACTATTACTAGTATTATTTGTCTAGAAAATTGTTATTAGTACGCCTCTGCATAACATGCATCCTTTTATTAACATTATGTATCCTATTATTAACATTAAAAACAAAAGAAAGAAAGAAAGAAACTTCCAACAAAGGCTGCACTCTGCACTGTGGACTCAAATATTAATGTGTTTTTAATGCAGCTTTGAGAAGCAACTTTATTGATCTCACACTGGAGAAATTCTTCTCTGCATTTAACCCATCCTGTTATTATTAGGAGCAGTGGGCAGCACATTACTGCGCCCGGGGACCATCTCCATGATCTTCTTGCTTCAGCTTGGTCAGGACCTAAGCTGGAGGTACCTATGGTGCATGTTTTGGGTTGATGGGGGAAACCGGAGTGCCCGGAGGAAACCCACCCAGACACGTGGAGAACATGTAAACTCCACACAGAAAGGCTTGGGCGACCCGGGGATCGAGCCCAGACCATGCATGCAAACTCCACACAGAACACACAGAAAGGCCTGGGCGACCCGGGGATCGAACCCGGAACCTTCTTGCTGTGAAGCAAGAGCGCTAGCCACTCAGCTACCGTGCCGCCACATTTGTTTACGTTTTACAGAAACGAAACTTAAAACTACATTGCATAAACTAAAAGGGAAAAAAAAACAAAAACGCTCTCTTCTTGTGCCACTGATGCGTCAGCTTCTGTTGGACTAAAGGACATGACTCAGTGGAATATACGTGTTTTTCTGTGACAGAGGATGTTCTGCTGATGGTGAGTCTGTTCTGTATATCGCGTATTTAAGGTTGCCGACTCCTGCCCCAGAGCAGCAATGAGAGCGCCACTGCCAACTACTGTTGTTGATGTGCAATTACACTTAGTTCTAGTACAGTACGGCAAAAAAGCATGTTTCCCAGGGTCACATACGACCCCCTGGCATCACACCGCACCCCCCCAGGGAGAAGCATTGTCGTAGACACACCAAATTTGGACCACACATTCGTGACATGGTCTCGATCAAATAAGTCAGTGACATCCCCATGCCATCTCGCATTGTGTTGCCATGGCAACAGGCCAAACATCTGTCCTTGCCATTAGAATGCTCGGCAAAAACTTGGTACCAAATTTGGTACATATATGGCTCATGTGAATAGGAACAAAAAAGTATATTATACCGTTGCTACAGTTTTTTAATTTTTTTTCACTCCTAGCTGTCATGAGAAGCGGACACACTTTTCTCTTCCTCCCTTATCTTTGCTCTGTGTGATGTTTTATTTTTCCTCGTCTCGCCTTTTTTATCCTGTTGGAACAGATTTTTCAAATCCTAAATTATGAATTGGATAAAGCGAGTCCCTACGCTTTTTTTCACAGAAGAGCGCCGGTCCGGAGAGCCGGTCAGTCCTAAGGAAACGTGCTGCCTGATACACGAAGGACGTGTTGTGTGCCTGGCACCGCTGCTACCGGAGGACACGGAGAGATTACTATTGGAATTTTGATGGCAGGACATCTGGATTGGCCTGGGGGATGTTTTCTGACCCATCACTAATTGGAACCGAGTGGATAAAAAGAGCCCCGATCTGCCGGATAGTACGGGGAACTGCGAACTCATCCATCTGTGGGATCCACCTGGCGCTAGATACCATCGCGGATAAATGGATGTGGAACTGTGGGGAAAAGCGGCTCAGTCCGTATTCATTATCATATGTGCCAGGGGGAGGATTGCGAGTCGCACAGACCTGCAGGAAGTGGGGACCTGACAGAAAACAGTGTCGGGCCTGGTGGCAGTGCCCGGTGGCAGTGCCCAGTGGCAGTGCCAGCTCGTTGTCCGACTTGGGTCCTCTCAGACAGCACACAAAATCAACAGCCACCAACCTTGGCGTCATTATGGACTCTGATTTTTAACTTGATAAACAAGTTAATGCGGTCGTGAAATCCAGTTTTTATCATCTTTGTCTTTTAGCCAAAATTAAATCTTTTTGATCTTTTTCAGATTTTGAGCGCGTCATGCATGCCTTTATTTCTTCTCGTCTGGACTATTGCAACGCACTTTATTCTGGAATGAATCAAAACGCACTTTATCGACTGCAGTTAGTCCAGAATGCTGCTGCCTTTTAACAGGACAGAAGAAATATGAGCACATCTCCCCTATTCTTGCGTCTTTGCACTGGCTTCCTGTTCGTTTTAGGATTGATTTTAAGATTTTATGTTTGTTTTTAAAGCTTTGAATGGACTGACCCCAAAATACATCTCTGACCTCATCCAAATCTATAGACCGGTGCTCTGAGGTCAAAGGGCCAGCTCCAGCTCGTGGTCCCTAAGACTAGACTTAAAACTCGGGGGCCCAGGGCTTTCTCTGTGGTTGGCCCCAAGTTATGGAACGCTCTGCCCCCTCATGTCAAAACAGCCCCCACACTGGAGAGTTTTAAGTCTCTTCTTAAGACCCACTTTTATTCTCTGGCTTTTAATACCGCGTGAGTTGTGTGGTTCTCTGTGTTTTTTTTATAATTGCTTTTGTTTTTAGTTATTTTATTATTATAACTTTATTTATTGCTATTTTAGTAATGTTTTTTATTAAGTTTTATTGATTTTATGTGCAGCACTTTGGAAACTTTTTGTTTATAAAAAGTGCTATAGAAATAAAATTGGATTGGATTGGACATGCCATGCCTCATCGTGTTGCCATGGCAACAGGCCAAATATCTCTCCCCGCCAATAGGACGCCTAGCAAAACCTTTGGTATAGCCACACCAAATTTGGTACATAGATGCATCATGGGAATAGGAATAAAAAAGTATATTACAGTAATCCCTCGTTTATCACGGGGGTTAGGTTCCAGAAATAACCCGCAATAAGAGAAATCCGCGAAGTAGGACAACTTTATATTTTACAATTATTCTACATGGTTTAAGGCTGTAAATGCCTCACCACACACATTATATGCTTTTCTCAGACTGGAATGAACCTTTTCTCACATTTCTCTCTCATTTAAACACTCAAACTTTCATAGATTTTCAACAAAATGTATTAATAGTGAAGCATGGAGGGAGACACGGCTCCGGAAGCCCCGCCGGACGTGCGAGGGGAGCGGAGACATGAGTCACTGGATCCGCAGGAAGCACCACGCTCATCCAACGTCCCGGGACGCGACGCGCACCAACCCCTTGGAGAAGTGTGCGACACGTGCACCCCTCATCATGGTCAAATCCGTAACAGAGCAGCACGACCGGCGTGAGGCCGCACGTACACCGGGGCTGCGAGCACAAGATCGAACCGCGGTGCCCGGACCGCGTCCTCTCAGCCCGAGCCACAAACCAGCCGCACGAAACCAGCAAAGAGCGGCATGTGGTGGTTTAATCCTGGTTTAGACCTGGTCTAGTCCCTGTTTAGTCCAGGTCTAGACCTGGTCCAGTCCTGGTTTAGTCCAGGTCCAGTCCAGGTTTAGACCTGGTTTAGACCTGGTCTAGACCTGGTTTAGTTCTAGTCTAAACCTGGTTTAGTCCACGTTTAGTCCTGGTCTAGTCCTGGTCTAATTCCGGTCTAGTCCCGGTCTGGTCCTGGTCTAGTCCTGGTCCCCCCTGCGTCCCCCATCTATCACTCGGCAAAGGTCTACAGTCTCTTAGCCAATCAGGACGCAGAACACAATGTTACACTATAAAAAAATGTTACACCATTAAAAAAAAAAAAAAAAAAAAAAAATTAAATTAAATTATTTTTTTTTAAATCTGCGAAACAGCGAGGCCGCGAACAGTGAACCTCAATAGAGCGAGGGACCACTGTACATCATTGCTAGGCAACCAACCAGCCATATTGGATAGAACATGTGACCTGGTGGCAAAGGCGCCATTTCCTGTCCTCATATTTTTATTTATTAAATTTATGTATTAATGTTTGCGCCCAGCATTTAAAAGAACAAAAATGCACACAAAAGAAAATAACAGAACAGTGGAGGGAAGGCTTATGAGTGACCCTCCTCTTAAAATAATTTAAATTAAAAGGCAAAATAAACAATCCCTCCCCACCTCACCCCCAGGCATTCAACACACACATGCAGATAACACACAAACTCACACATGCATCCAGCTAGAAAAAAGGGGAGGAAAATGGCACGTTAGCCCCCCCCGCGAGAGCAAGCGAGGGCCGATCATCGCCGCTTGTGGCTATATTTATTATTATTATTATTATTATTATTATTATTATTATTATTATAGTGCCGAAAAAGCTTTATTTGAACACTTAGATGCAAATAGATAGCTGCTCAAAACGTAACTACACCAGCCCTCTTGAAGTTTTGCAATAAAAAGGGGCTGATGGAGCAGATTCTGTCAGTTTGCCCCAGGGCAGCTGTGACTACAATAGTAGCTTACCACCACTGAGTGTGATGTGAATGAACAATGAACTGTAAAGTGCTTTCGGTGTCTTGAAAGGCACTATATAAATGCAATGATAAATTTAATTTAATTAACTTAAAAAAGAACTGTTGGTGAGTTTGTCATAAATTAAAATGACATAATTTGATGAAAATAATCAAAATCAGGCCTAAATATTGGCTTGAAAATATCATCAGAGCTTATCATCAGTTTCTCTGGATTATAAACAATCTGCATTCCTCATGAAAAAAATTGTCCAATCTTTAATTGAGAGAGTAGAGATGGAGAGGAGTGTTTGTTGTACCCAAGCCGGTGTTGGTGAACCAGGATGTGTTGGAGTTGAGGTTGATATATTGAACAGAGACTGGTAGAAGAGGGCTGGGCCCCTGGGACACCCCGATGCACACCAGAGGGTACTCCTGCTGAGGCACCATGACCATCTGAAAGACCCTCAGCGGACTGGGCAGCGGAAAGTCGAACGTCTGTGGGCACACAGTGTTACTGCCAGACCACAGCTTCACCTACTCACAACTATTACATTCAAGTGGAGCAAAACAGAAAATCAGATACAAATTTGCTACTAAACTGTTTATATGGTGTTTGGTCAAAAACACAAAATTGAGTGTGCGCTGTCTCCAGTGGCTACTGCGATTTTAAGTACTGTGTGACATCACACAGGAGTGCCTTGATTGCAGCAGGTGTTTCTGATTACACCTGGCTCTATGGGCGGACCTGTTAGACCACTGACACACCCAGACCCTGCCCTTCTTACCCCCTCACTCTCCCCTCTAGTCCTCCAGACACTGCTGAGTTTTGTTGCTCTTTTGTGGTCATGGGAGGAGTTTAGGTACAGTGGTACCTCACCTTACGAATGACCCAACAAACGAAAATTTCAAGTTACGAAACGCCTTCGCGGTAAATTTTGGTCTCTAGATACGAAAGAAAATTCAAGTTACGAAACGCAAAATCTCAAAAATTCAAATAATGCGCGCTCAGCCACACACATTATACGCTTTTCTCAGACTGGATTTAAACTTTTCTCACATTTGTCTCTCGTTTAAACACTCAAACTTTCATAGATTTTCAACAAAATTATTAATAGTGAAGTGTGGGGGGAAGCGGGAGGGGGGAGAAAACTGCGCTCTGACACGTGTGTGATAGCGCAGCATGACCCAGCGCGGGGCTGCCAGCAGGTCTAGACCTGGACTAAACCAGGACTAAACCTGGACTAAACCTGGACCAAACCAGGACTAAACCTGGACTAAACCAGGACTAGACCAGGTGGATTAAAGCGCCGCGTGCGGGTCTATTTCCTGGTTTTGTTTCGAGTCACAGCTGAGGCGAGCAGCGAGGACTCCCCTCGGGACGGCACGCAGTCTGAGCGCATGAGCGCATGAACGAGACCCACGAACGCATGCAAGAGCCGCGGTGGTCTAGACCTGGTCTAGACCAGCACGGGTCTCGTTCATGCGCTCAGACTGCGTGCGGTCCTCCTCGCTGCTCCCCTCAGCTGTGACTCGAAACGAAACCAGGAAATAGACCCGCCCGTTCTTTCGGTAATGGCTGTGCTTTAAAAGAGCTCCAATGCACTTGTCGCCAGTTGACTGGTTTTCCATAAGAATCGCATGGCTCGTGGCTCGCCACTCATTAACCGTTTTGAAGCCCCTGAGATGAGCAAGAAGACTGTGCAAACTCGCCTGCAGATATGCTGTGGGTGCTAGCCCTGTTAATGCTCGTTCAGCAGACTAAAATGAGTAGTATAGGGCCATGTTCTGATAGATGTGGATTTTAATAATGTGTCTGATGAACATGTAGACAAAAGTACCATCCATCATCTTCTGCATATCTGTGGCGGGGTAGCCGTGGGTCAGCAGCTCCACTCTTCTCCCACGTGACTGAGCTCCTCACCCTATCTCTAAGGGTTAGGGTTTCAACTGTTTGTATCCGGGATCTTGTTCTTTCGGTTATTACCCAAAGCTCATGCCCATGAGTGAGGGCAGGAGCAAAGACTAAATGGAGAGCTTTGGAGAGCTTTCACAACAGTCCGATACAGTGACCACATCACTGCAAGACCCTGAGATACTTGAACTCCTGCACTTGAGGCAGGGATGTAGCACTATCGTAAATGGCAAAAGGAGAAATTCAATTTGTCAACTGGACAAAAGTTTATTTGGTCAAATATGTTTTGCAACTCATCCAAGCTGCTTCTTCAGTTCTGGTCAGAGTGCTGACTGCCTGCACTGCCTTATATCTGCCTGAAGGGAGGAACTACAATGAAATGACTCTGAGGCTACCACACCTACTTGTTTACATTTTCTGTTAGTTAGGTGGGCCTATTAAATATGCAGTGGCAGTGGAGTGTGGGGTCATGTGAGCAGAACCATTCAGGGCCACAATGGGTGTTTTCACACCTCTGGACCTGACCTGGCTAGTCCTATTGCTTTGTTTGTTTTGATTTAGGTTTGAGGATAGAGTTATAAATGGGAGACAAATGATGAGACCTCCATTTCTGTTCAAGGAAGGATTCTCTTTTTTTTTGACAAAAATAGCCTCTTTAATTCC
Source organism: Paratrypauchen microcephalus (assembly GCA_036785185.1). Taxonomy (NCBI): domain Eukaryota; kingdom Metazoa; phylum Chordata; class Actinopteri; order Gobiiformes; family Gobiidae; genus Paratrypauchen; species Paratrypauchen microcephalus. The sequence continues at coordinate 1,293,353 of JAVJIX010000188.1, read as the reverse complement.
CCTCTCAAACCAGTTCTTTTCTCTGGATAAGATCTGTACCTCACTGTCCTCAAAGGAGTGGCCCGTGGTTTTTAGGTGGAGATGTACGGCAGACTGAGGTCCACTCTGGCTCTCTCGTCTGTGTTGGTACATCCTCTTGTGAAATGGCTGTTTTGTTTCTCCAGTGTAGCGCTCACTGCAGTCTTCACTACACTAAATGAAGTAGACCACATTGCTTTGTTTGTGGCTCTGTGTTTCGTCCTTTGGGTGGACCAATTTTGCTGCCTCCACTGCTACCGATGTAGGGATACAAGTGAAAAGACAAGTCACATCAAAGGAAACCATTGTCTCATCCAGGTCCCAGGAGAAAGGGTGTAACTATTCCCTACCTGGCTGGGGTTTCTGAAAAAACTACAGAGGATTTTCAGACAACATGAAATCCCAGTCTATTTCAAACCCACAAACACTTTAAGACAGAAACTGGTCCAGAACTAAACTGAAGAAGCAGCTTGGATGAGCTGCGGAATACCAAAACCAAATAAACTTTTGTCCAGTTGACAAATTGAATTTCTCCTTTTGCCATGAATTCTACCTGGACGACTGAGGAATTCTACACACACTATCGTAAATACTCTTGAGAAGGACATTTGTCTGGTGGATGTTCAGAGGCTTGTCCAAACTGAACACATGAAAGATAAAAATGTTTATACCATACTGTGAAACACTCCAGGCAAATCAAAAATGTAGTGTGCCTTTGTCTGTCTTGAGAGTATAAAGTTTGTGCATTAGCTTTTGACCTTCTCAGACTTTTGTGTGTGTGGGTGCAAGTGGGGAATTATTGAAGCTTAGCTCACCTTGATGAGCATGAACTTGCGCATGGGCTCATACCATTGCAAAAGGACCACACTGGTGTCGAGAGCGCAGCACAGGAACACACAGCCACTCTGCAGGCTCCCTGTGCACACAGCAATACAATACAAGATAAGATAAGATAATCCTTTATTTGTCCCACAATGGGGAAATTGAAGTGTCACAACGCAAGTTTCAGAAACAGTTGGAAAATATGAGCATGCATCAAAATTAAGATAAATAATAATAATAATAAGTATGTATAATCAACTAAAAAACACAACAGTGTAAGGTTAAAAGGCAAAGGAACGCTGCACAATAAATGTCTTCTGAGCAGGTTCTGGGCAGTGAACAAACAGCAGTTAAAGTGACTCCAGTTCAGTAATATATAATATCACTACAATAAAGTGACTCAGATGATTGTGTACAGTGCAGTGATGGACAGTGGTTGTTAAATAAATAAGTAGCAGGTAAAGTGACTTTAAATAATATTGCACATGTAATTATTACTATGGAGATGACACATGGTTGCTATGGAGATGAACATGACTAGCATTGATCATTGTACAGTCTGACAGCAGCAGGAAGGAAAGACCTGCGAAATCTCTCTTTAACACAGCGAGGGTGAATCAGTCTGTCACTGATGCTGCTCTCCAGAGCCGACAGAACGTCCTGCAGGGGGCGACACTCATGGTCCAGCATAGACACGAGTTTAGCCAGGACCCTCTTGTCCCCCACCTGCTGCACTGAGTCCAGAGGACAGCCCAGGACTGAGCTGGACTTCCTGATGACCTTGTCCAGTTTCTTCTTCTCCCTCTCTGTGATGCTGCTGCTCCAGCAGACCACGCCGTACAGGATGGCAGATGCCACCACAGAGTCATAGAAGGTCCTCAGGAGTGGCCCTCTCACTCCAAAGGACCGCAGTCTCCTCAGGAGATAGAGCCGACTCTGGCCCTTCCTGTACAGTGCATCTGTGTTATGAGTCCAGTCCAGTTTATTGTTCAGATGAACACCCAGGTACTTGTATGAATCCACTCTCTCAATGTCCCTTCCCTGGATGTTCACTGGTGGGGGGGCAGTAGAGTGGCGTCTGCGGAAGTCCATCACCATCTCCTTGGTCTTACCCGTGTTGATGAGAAGGTGGTTCCGCTGACACCAGTCCACAAAGTCCTGCGTTAGTCCTCTGTACTCTGCGTCATCATCGTCTGTGATGAGACCAATGATGGCGGAGCCATCAGAGAACTTCTGCAGGACACAGCTGTCCGTGTTGTGTCTGACGTCTGCAGTGTAGAGGGTGAAGAGGAAGGGCGTGAGGACCGTGCCCTGGGGCGCCCCCACACTGCAGGTCATGAGTTCAGACACACAGTCCCGGGCTCTCACAAACTGGGGCCGGTTTGTGAGGTAATCCAGGATCCACTCAGCCAGGTCACAGTCCACTCCTTCCCACTCCAGCTTGTCCCTCATAATTCCCACTTATTAAAGAAATTGTGTTACTCTTCCCACTGTGACTAAGTCTACAAGTGACAAAAGCTTTATGTTGACACTATGAAATGATTTGAACATTTGTGTTTCTTACAGTGCTCCTTCAGATATGATTTAATTTATTTCATTTTTGTGTCAGTTGAGAAAAAAAAGAAAGTGCATTATTTAATGATTGGTTCTATCAATTCCATTGACTTCAAATTATAAATCAGATGTCACTCTTTAAGTTACTTTTACGTTACTTTTAAGTTTCAGTTAGGTATAAAGTAATATAAGATCCTATCTGAAATGCTTCAACCACACGGCCCCTCGCTGCACAGCCCTACCCTCCTAATCCACGTTAAAAGCTTGTTTAGACGGATATAGCATTTTAAAACTATCAAAAGGTAACATGGTTATCTAAATATATAGGTTAAGAAGTTCTTGGGGTCAAAATAAATCAGCTGTGTGTTGTGCATCTACTTAAAAAGTGTTTTATTGTCTGATAACCAGTTAAAAAGTTAAAAGTGCTCATCGTGGTGAATTATTACGATGCTCAGAATGGATACAGTAAGTGAGGATTTGGACTTTGGCCCACTGCAAACGTTTAAAATGAACTAGTTATGTTTTTCAACTGGTCAGTAAAGTTTTACCAGCAGAGCATGTCCGGCATCCTTTGGTATCGGGGATTTTAGTGGTCACAGCAAGCTTCCTGAGGACACAAACAGGACATGGTAAGGAGACAGAAGAGTATGAGAACACTATGAGGACACAGGGGGACAGAGGGGACATGGTGGGGTAAGTACCTGGGCAGCAGGCGGTGAGTGGGTATGCGCTGGTCTCGACGTGCCTGCTCGTATAGCTCTTTGAGAGAGTGCGAGTGAAGCTGTGAGGACTTACCTAAAACATGCATGACCAAATATCACACTTTTTATACTAAATGTGCATTGTTTAATGTTACAAATTCACACATGTTTGAGAAGCATGCAGACTAATAATACAGGTTACCTTTATCATTAGTCTAATAATAAAGGGTTACCTTTATTATTAGACTAATAATAGAGGATACTGTGAAATTTCTGTGGTAATCTCAACTGAACAAAAGTTAAAACAAACATTTCTGAAAAGTAATAACTTCAGTTATTGTAGTATAGTGTAGACTTTACACTTTATTGCCCCCAAGGGGGAAATTCTTTATAGAGTGAATCATTTCAACTGAGGCTAAAATGACCTGTTATCTTACCACATAATGACATCATGAGGTGGAACAGAACATTTTGAGCTTTAGGAGATTACTCAAACATGAATGAAATGAAACAAAATGTGAATGAAACAAAACACAACTCCAAGAATTCAGGCACCTCAGTGGCATTTTAGTACTAGTTTATCCACTACATGTGTTACCTGACACGGACATGAGGACGTTGTTGATGTGGTAGACCCAGATGCACTTCCCTGGATACAGCTGAGAGACAGAAGCGGTTAGTTCAGAAACTCAACATATGGGCTGGTTTTGCACTTGTTTAAGTCCAGCTCCTCCACTATAACTCCATCCTTCCATAAATGAAGAACTGAATGTTATGCCTAAGACCAAAGACACACACACTACACTTTTAACACTGTTGTAGTTACCAGCTCCATGGTGGCTTCAGTGCTGTTCAGGTTGAGTGTGTAAATTCCCTCCTCAGCCCCCAGGATCAAGTGCTGGTCTAGAGAACAACAGAGACAAACAGAAAGAACACACACACACACATAAACACACACACACACACACACACACACACACACACACACACACACACACACACACATAAACACACACACACACACGGGAGCATAGTTAGGAGACCAGAGAGAGAGACATTTAGACACACACACAGAGGGCAGCAGAGTTAGGAAACAGAAAGAGGGAGACAAGGCAGTAGGGTAAGGGGTTAGGGCAGGCATGGGTAAACTATGGCCTGGGGGCTATATGCGGCCTGTTAAGCTTTTTAATCCGGCCCGCTGAACTTGAAGAAATTATATTAATAAACCTTGTTAATGTTTTACCGTAATTTCCCTGCAATTCTGGTGTTTTCCAATAGCTGGCGCACTAGGTACATTGACCTTTGTTGAGGTGCGGCGTTTTGCTCCACGTTTGTGCTTTACTCTAACCCCTCAGCCCTCCTGTAAAGATGAGCAGAGCTAAGAAAAGAAAAGTGGACAGAGAATGTCGAGTGTTTAATAAGAAGTGGACAAGTAAATATTTTTTCTCCAAATACTTATCAACTGTATGCCTGATATGCCAAGAGACTGTAGCGGTTTTTAAAGAATATAATATCAGCCGTCACTATGCTAGCAAGCAGTCAACGAAAGAACGAAAGAACCTGAAGGATAACAGAACATTCAGTGCTTTAAAATAGTAACTGTTAATAATAAAAAAAGCTGTATTTTATTAATTAAATTTTATGTGTTTTAAGAGTCATTTTAATAAATAGCTAAGTACCGTGGAACTTGAAAGATGGACATTTTGTTGTAATGCTTTTGTTCATTTTTAATTGAAATAAAGCACATGTTTTCTACATATCCCATGTTTATGTGGATTACCAAAACACTAAATCTACCTGCTCCTGGTCCTGTCAAATTTTAGAACCCTTTGTGGCCCACGAGTCAAAAAGTTTGCCCACCCCTGGGTTAGGGATTAGGGGTAGTGTACCTTTGTTGGCTGGGTGTTCCCATGTGCTTGAGCAGTGGATCTTCAGAGGACACCCATGGAAGACCTTTTTAAAGTGAATCTGGGCAAAAAACAAAAACACAATATGTGTCCAAACTCTTTTGTAGTGAGTGTGGTGCCCAATCTCTTATTAGTGTGGTGCTCTTGTTGTGAATGTAGTGCTCTTACTGTGAGTATAATACTCTTGCTGTGAGTGTGGTGCTCTTGTTGTGAGTATAGTACTCTTGTTGTGAGTGTAGTGCTTCACTCACCGGACGTTTCTTAATGACAGGGCTAACACACTCCACAGCATCCTGAAATAAATAAGTACTTTATTTACAGTTCAAATGGAGTAAATGTAGGTATTCAGTGACATGACGAGTCTGCTGTGATGGGAGTAGTGTCAGTATAAAGGGGAACATGTGGCCATACCTGCCTGTCAAAGCCTGATCCCGTCAGATCTCAGAAGCTAAGCAAGGCAGGGCCTGGTTAGTACTTGGATGGGAGACCGCTGGGAATTCCAGGTGCCACAGTTGGGTGCCAGTTGCAAAAAACTGTTGCTGTGTCCTTAGGCAAGACACTTTACCCACATTTGCCTAGTATGAAAGTGGAGTGTGCATGAGTGTTGGAGGTGGTCGGAGGGGCCGATGGCGCAGATTGGCAGCCTTGCTTCCGTCAGTCTGCCCCAGGGCAGCTGTGGCTACAGAAAGTAGCTTACCACCACCAAGTGTGGAGTGAATGAACAATGAACTGTAAAGCGCTTTGGGTGTCATGAAAGGCGCTATATAAATGCAATGAATTATTATTATTAACATATGCTAAATTGAATGTATGACATGCAGAACTCATACATGTATGGGTAAAAACTGTCTTGCAGCCATTTTTCAACAGTAAAACAAGTACATCTCAGTGCGTTTCACAAAAGTCTATGGGAAAATGAATGAGGAAGTTGTGGGTCAGTCAGGCTCCATTAGTTAAGCATTAAACACCGTTCATCTGAGGGGAGGAGAGTTGGATTTTGTTCTAAATGACCCTGTCTCTTTCCTTTATGTCAGCAAAACAAACCAACACACTTTAGATTACTCTGAGTTTGGCCCAAGACTGCACCAGAGGGGGTGATGATCCTATGTATATAGAATATAGAATATAGAGCACCAGTAAACATGCCAGGCTACTGATTTACTGATGTAGGTCTAGGCTTTCTTATTTCCATTTTTCTGCAAAGTTACTTCAGCTAGAATGCAAAGACATCAACCTTGAAGGAGACCTTTTTTAGATCAAATGGGCTTATCAGAATTTAATTTAGCTTTATATTAAAAACATCAGTTAAAAGCTTGCCCAAATTTAAAATGTTAAAATGAATGTTATATTAAAGAATGAGCGTCATGAGCATCAGCTGCTATGTGCCTCTGACCCAAGACAAGTTAGACATTAAATGGCTCCATTTTCCCCAGTAATAAGTTTGACTTTTACAAACATATTCAGCAGAGGAATATTCCATGGATTTGAGCATTTTCAGCTCAGGTCCAGCAGAGACTGCAGGAGTACAGTTGGGGTTACCTTGGCTTGGAGCTGATGTCGACGTCCTTTGGGAGGCAGTTCAGGAGGCCGAAGATCTGCTGGAGAGCTGAGCTGTGCACTCAGACCTGTGCAAAAAGAGGAAATGAAAGATACATTTGATTGAACAGGCTGGACCAGCCACTGAACAGTATCTCTGGTTATGTTTATGATCACATTGTTTACGGACTGGAGGAAACGTTCAAACCTGGGTGGTTGATGTGGCGAGGGGGAACAGGGGGCGACCTGCTAGAGAAGGAAGCAGGTCTGGAGTGCTCTTCAGTCAGGCTGTCCTCAGAGCCACTGCTCAGTTTGGTCTGCACAGAGGTCAGGAATATAAAGAATAGTCCCAAATATGAAGCTAGCTTTAACATGAGCACAGCAGATGTGTGGGACCTTGGGAGGCAGTGGGGGTCTAGTGGTGTATGCTGTGTCAAAGAGCAGGGATCTGCTGTCTGAAGGTGGCGACATGGGGAGTTGGCTGTTGTGTGGGGATGTGGGGGGTTGTAAGGTTGGCCTAAAAGGGTCAGAAGCACACAGCAACATTGTCATTAATGCACATATGCAAATCATTACATAATTGAGAGTTGAGGTCAGGAGAATCAACTTTTCAGTTCTAGATAGAACAAAATGACTTGGCCGATGCCTTCATATTCTTAAAAATGTAGTATTCCATACACATCAACATCATCATAATCGTCCTCTGAGTCCGAGTCCTGGGTCCTGCAGACAGACAGTGCACAGAGGGCGTTAGCTCACTGGTCGTGGTGGGTGTGATGAGCTGCTCATTTACCTGGTAGAAGTCCTGTTATAGTGGCTCAGCTCTAAAGGCTGCACCTGTGAAGAAATGCTGGTAAATTCCACACTGACACTATTAAACTGGGTTTGTACAGCGTACAGAGTCTTACCGTGGCACGATGGCCAGAGCCGCGATGGATGGGCCTCTGGGTGGTGCAGACCACTGACAGGTACATGCAAATGGAGATACACATTATTTACCAGGACAAATGTTGGAATGGCTCATGTGGCGTGCACTCACTATTTGTGCCTGAACTGGTGCGCTCTGCCAGCCTGTTTTTGTGAAAAGACTGGATCCTCCTTAAAGAGCCAGGGACCACCTTCATTTGGAAAACCAGTGAATGACCATTAGTTCAATTGTTTAAGTCATTGCATCCTGCAGGCAAAGAGCATGTACCTCTATATCATCATCATCAGTTACCACGCAGGTTTTCAGTTTTTCTGGATGCCGATAATAATCCAGGAGCTCCAGGGTCAGCTCTTGGTTCAGACCACGTTGTGTCACAAATGAGTTCTGACAGAAACCACAGAGTGAGACTGTAGAGCAGTTTGGAGTACAACAAAATTACTTCAACTGATCCTTATCCTCCTATTCTGCTTATATTACTATCCACCCTGAGCGGTCGCCCACGTTATTGATGTAGCTGCATCTGTGCCTCCTCCTATTGCCTGAGCACCCTCCAGACACAACACCCACTCATCTCTGGGGATTTTAACCATGCCTCCCTCTCATCTATTCTGCCAACACCCACTATATGACCTGCCCAAGAAGAAATAGTAAAACTCTGGACTCGTCTGAGGTACTGCAATGCTGTGAGAAGTTTGTTCTGTGATTTCTCCAGCACCTTCAACACCCTCCAGTCGCTGCTCTACCTCACTTTGTGAGAGCCCGGGTCAGTTTGACCTCTTGACTTCCAGTGTAGGGCTCCCCAGGGGACCATCCTCGCACTCTTTCTCTTCACTGTTCACGCTTCACTTCAGACAGAACAGAAGTTCTCTGAAGAGTCTGCCATCACTAGCCACATCACGGACAATAACAACGTGGAGCACAAAGAACTAACATGGGACTTTGTGGACTGGTGTCAGCAGAACCAGAAATGAACCTTTCCTAAATAGCTGAAGAAGCATCATGAACTGTACCAGAATAAGTATAAGAGCACATTAACGAGTATACTCATGGACCACTATGGACCCTACCTGGACCACTAAGGTATAAGGCCACATGCTAATATAAAAGAAAGTACTACAATTTAATGCTGAAAATGAAATTTTATTGTCTAAATATGTGTGTATGTGTTTTTTTTATTATCATTTTGGTATCGAAATTGGTATTTGAGTATCAACTCTATTCCTTTGTATTGAAATCGAGATATTTTTCGTCACAACAATATATTGATTATTGAATATTGATATTGATTCGTAACACTACCAGACACCTATCCACTTATTATTATTTTACTTGCATAGTGCTGTGTGAGAATTAAGTATTTTAAGTAGGGCTGTCAGTTTAACGCGTTAATTAGATTAATTAATTACACTGCAAATTAACACGTTATAAAAATTAACGCAATTAATTATGAGTGGCAATTCAATGTAAGCGCATTTTAAATTTGGCGTGCAGTGAGCAAATCGCTGCCAGGGCCTTTGAACGGCAAGTTTATTTATAAAAACGAAGATGGGACGATCAACAAGAATGCGGTGATTTGTAGCTTTTGTAAAAAAGAATTTCCGCTCACCGAAGCTGCTCCAGCCTCACGCATCATTTGAACGATAAAAACATCCGGACAAGTTCCATCATTACCGGTGATAGTGCGCACTTTACCAAACCACCAAACCAACAGACCATGCTCGCAGAATTTGAGAAACGAATGAAAAGTGACAAACTCAATCGCAAAGTGGGTTCGTTCGCTCGCTCACTCACTCACTCACTCACAATCTCTCTCTCTATCTCTCCATCTCTCGCTCTCTCTCTCACACACACTCTTAAAATGCGATTAATTAGATTAATTAATTACAAATCCTGTAATTAATTAGATTAAATTTTTTAATCGCCTGACAGCACTAATTTTAAGTTCTTGAAAGACAGTTTATTCTAAATTTACTTCTAGTTTAATAAAACTGGGTTCAAATTAGCATCCAACCATAAAACTAGTCCTTCCTCAAAGATCCACATGAGCTCCTTGGAGATGAAATGAGGGCCATACTCACTGTGAGCATTTTGGAAGCACTGGGTCTCTTACTGGGCTTCTTCACCAACATGGCCTTCACAAAGCTATAGAATGTAGAAGACCTGAACACATAGAGAATGTGAAACCAGAGTCTGCACCCTGCACACTGTCACAACATGAGCAACAGTCAACAGTACACTGAAACTACATTACTGCTTTGACGCTATCTGGTCTTTACTTGCAGTTCAGAGCTAAAATGCATCCCATTAACATTGTACTATGACCATAGACAAGAAGTGGACTAAGGGACTGTGAGCTCACCCGGTCAAACAAAGCTTGTCGAGGCTAATGGTTATAGAGGTGAATTTGGAGCCGAATTCCATATTTGGAATTCCAACCGCAACTATCATAGAAACTAAAGAGCCGATCCAGGGTGAGGCTGTTGAAGACAACTCAATCAAACCTGTTGCTAACTCTAGTGGGAGCGACCTTGAGGAAAGAAGGCACCTGATTTGTCTGTTATATTCATATCTTGATTCACAGATAAAAAACCAAAATAAACCCCAGGATCAAGTAGAGAAGATTAATATGAACATTTTAAGAACAAAATGACGAGTCTGACAGCAGCAGTTAAAAAGAAAGGGACAACATTTTTTGAATAGAAAGTGAATTGGAGCAGATAGAGCCAGAAGCGCACCCATGCTCACGTCCTATTTGGAACCCGGTGACTAGCGCCTTAGCTAGTCCATCTATATATACAGTCTGCGGCTATGACAGAACATGATGCCAGTGTAGTGTTTACCATTTGGATTTGTCCTTGAGTTTTGGAGGCTGGTATCCGCTCTTGGACATAAGGAACAGGACCCTGCAAAGTGTGCTTACAGTTATCCAGGACTGAAAAATAATCTTTTTTTTTATTACACACTGGTATGTGTGGGAGGAGTATGTATCTGTGTGTGTGTTTGTATGTGTGTGTTTCTGTGAGAAAGAGAGACAGAGAGAGAGAGAGAGAGAGAGAGAGAGAGAGAGAGAGAGAGAGAGAGAGAGAGAGAGAGAGAGTGAGTCTATAATGGCAACGGTTGTGGAATTCCCATAGAAAACTAACAGCGTTGGAAAAAAGAGTTTGTGGATTATTATTCTGCACTGGGATCTACACATTATGAAAGACAGAAGAAAGCCTGAACATTTTAATGGATTTACAAAGCTCCAGATTGACAGTAAAAGTGGATTTCTGCAGCTAAATGCACTAGTAGCTAATCAAGATGTAGAGTACAAATATATATATAAGTATAAAGGTATGAATGTATTTTTACATTGATTGATTGATTTTTGATTTATTTTTTTTTATAGCGATTCTGTCAGTATCAGTAAACATTATAGATACAGGGCTTTATAATATTTTTTTTAACAATTATTTTTTACTAAGACCATTTTTGATGGGACCATTTTTGATGATATAAGGTGAAAAGTAAACCAGCTGTCCAAATATTGCAGTTAAGGCAAAATCTATGTGATGTATTCTCTTTGAAACCACGCCCGTGTCTGGTGAAGGTCACTCGTCACTCGTCACTTAATCTGATTAGTTTGAAGAAAAATCATTGTATACGATTTAATTTAATGACAAAAAAAAAGTGACTCCGTGCCATTCATTACTGCTAATCCACCACTGCCAGTATGAGGTCCCTGTCAGACTTAGTCATGTGGGTGCAGGAGCTATAACACCATCACTAGAATCATTTGGATAATTTCAACCCTGGAATTGCTCATCTCTAATGAACTAAGGCTAAAAGGAGCTGTTAACTTGAAAATGACCACTTCATGACAAAAGGTGGAATGCAGTGCATTTTGATCTTTGAAGATGTACACAGCCTAATAATGCAGGATAACTCAAACATGTATGAATAAAGCAAAACATAACTCCTGATATGTTTTTTGAGGCTGTAACAAGATTCTAACATAGACTGAATCTCACAAGAGTCAGTTTTGCGTAATATAGAACCTTTAATATCCGAGGTTATGTTACATTTTAGCCAGTCTTTAATATAAAGACCTCCGGACATGATGACCCGCCCAAAAAGTTGGGAAATCTATATTTTGTGAATATTTAAAAAACATGGATGGCTGCATGTGTGTGTGTGAATGTGTGAGGAGGTGCATGTGTGTGTGTGTGTGTATGTGTGAGGAGGTGCATGTGTGTGTGTGTGTGTGTGTGTGTATGTGTGTATGTGTGAGGAGGTGCATGTGTGTGTGTGTGTGTGTGTGTATGTGTGAGGAGGTGCATGTGTGTGTGTGAGTGTATGTGGGAGGAGGTGCATGTGTGTGTGTGAGTGTATGTGTGAGGAGGTGCATGTGTGTGTGAGTGTGTGTGAGTGTATGTGTGAGGAGTGTGTGTGCATGTGTGTGTGAGTGTGAGTGTATGTGCGAGGAGGTGCATGTGTGTGTGTGAGTGTATGTGTGAGGAGGTGCATGTGTGTGAGTGTATGTGTGAGGAGGTGCATGTGTGTGAGTGTATGTGTGAGGAGGTGCATGTGTGTGAGTGTATGTGTGAGGAGGTGCATGTGTGTGAGTGTATGTGTGAGGAGGTGCATGTGTGTGAGTGTATGTGTGAGGAGGTGCATGTGTGTGTGTGTGTGAGTGTATGTGTGAGGAGGTGCATGTGTGTGTGTGTGTGTGTGAGGAGGTGCATGTGTGTGTGTGTGAGTGTATGTGTGAGGAGGTGCATGTGTGTGAGTGTATGTGTGAGGAGGTGCATGTGTGTGAGTGTATGTGTGAGGAGGTGCATGTGTGTGTGTGTGTGTGAGTGTATGTGTGAGGAGGTGCATGTGTGTGTGTGTGTGACGAGGTGTGTGCGTGGGTGTGTATGTGTGAGGAGGTGTGTGTGTGTGTGTGTGTGTTTGTGCATGTGTGAGGAGGTGTGTGTGTGTGTGTATGTGTGAGGAGGTGCATGTGTGTACGTGTGTGTGTATGTGTGAGGAGGTGCATGTGTGTGTACGTGTGAGTGTGTGTGTGAGGAGGTGCATGTGTGTGTGTGTGTGTGTGTGTGAGTGTATGTGTGAGGAATGTATGTGTGAGGAGGTGTATGTGTGAGGAGGTGTATGTGTGAGGAGGTGCATGTGTAAGGAGGTGTATGTGTGAGGAGGTGTATGTGTGAGGAGGTGCATGTGTGAGGAGGTGTATGTGTGAGGAGGTGCATGTCTGAGTGTATGTGTGAGGAGGTGTATGTGTGAGGAGGTGCATGCAGGTGTGCTTGGGGCTGTGTGAGGAGGTGCATGTGTGAGGAGGTGCATGTGTGAGGAGGTGCAGGTGTGCTTGGGGCTGTACCTGAGCGGGTGCAGGTCGAACAGAGGGGGCTGTATGTGTGAGGAGGTGCATGTGTGAGGAGGTGTATGTGTGAGGAGGTGCAGGTGTGAGGAGGTGTATGTGTGAGGAGGTGCAGGTGTGAGGAGGTGTATGTGTGAGGAGGTGCAGGTGTGAGTGTATGTGTGAGGAGGTGCAGAAGTGCTGGGGGCTGTACCTGAGCGGGTGCAGGTCGAACAGAGGGGGCTGTAGCTCAGCGAGCTCGATGGCGGTGATCCCTAAGGACCAGATGTCACAAAGCTCATTGTATCCTCCTTTAATCTCCACTGCAGCCACCTCTGGAGCCATCCTGACACAAGCACAAGAAAAACACTTTGGCTACACTCTGGAGCTGACTTTTCACGAGGCTGTCCAATAAACAATACATCAGCAAGTATAAGCTGTACGGGACACATGTTTGGCTTAAAAAGAGGGTATTTTACTTCTATGGGGGATTAACTGCTAACACATAATGTTTAAATTACCATGTTACTTTTTATTGTTTTGAAAATGCTATAATTGCTGAAAACGCTCCTCATTCAGAGCACTATCACAACACAATCAGCATCTACTGCACATCGCATCAGGTTTATGAAGTTGTAGTGTATTGTTTTGTATCATGCATTTGTATATTTATGGAAAATTGTCGGTTTGTGGGCTGAACATTGGACAGAATATACTGGTCAATCTCTACAGCTAAGCATAACAAGAGTTCAAATAGGGCCTTGTAGAGATCACTAAATTACAGGACCATGCATGGATGACATATACCTGTTCATGTTTTTTGATGATGGAACCACAGAATAGGTTAGAAAGCTCCAAAAGTTGATTTGGCATAATACCCCCCTATACCCCCATAATATCCTTTTAACAGCTTGAAATGTGTCTTGAAAATGTAGCTCCCAATCACTTAATCTCATGGCACATTCACATACAAAGCGTATAGCAGGTGCAGGGACTGCTCCTGCCAGCACTCAGTACCCACCAGTATGGAGTTCCGATGAAGGACATGCGGCGGGCCAACGTGGCAGTGATCTGCGCTGAGATCCCAAAATCAGCTGCACAAAAACACAACAAGCTCACATAGGACTGGTGATATGGTGATCAAAATCCAATCCTGACCCCATGCTTTAAATGTAGGTCAAATTGCCACCTGCCCCTCCAGCTGGCCAGCCTTTAGAAAGCTGAATTTAACCTATTTAGAATCAGTTTTATTGCCATTGTGAGTGAACAAGATTCACACACGAGGAACTTGCTTTGGAGTTATGGTGAAAATGTTTCACTGCTCATCCAAGTAGCTTCTTCTGTTCTGGTCGGACTACATAATCGTTCAGGTTCCTCATGTTAACAATTATTTTTATTTTATCTTAACTCCTATGCACATTCTACTGCACATGACCAATTCACTGCTGTATCTTCCATTGCACATTTTTGATGCACACTGCACACTTTGGAAATCTGTATATAGTATAGGTTATTTGTTATTTATTATGTTGCACTGTTTTAAGATTTTAGATCGTAGACTTTAGTTTTAACTTTAGATCTCTGTCTTAGATAGTTTTTTGTTGTGTTTTGTCTTCATATTGTATTCTGTACACTGTCTTTTTGCACTACCTGGCCAGAGAGAAACAAAATTTCGATTCACTGTATGTTGAACACATATGGCAGAATTGACAATAAAGCTGACTTTGAACTTTTTGAATTCACACTTTATGCAGTTCAACAGAGCTAGCTGACAAACTGTAAACGAATAGGTGTGTTAGTTTCAGTTTTGTCCAGTTGAATTTTTGTTTTACTATAGATCTTACTTGGATGGCTGCGAGATGACACACACCTAAATAAAATGTTACAATATGTTATAACAAAAACAAGGGCATGCATTAAAATAAAGGAAACTAGATTTTGATACACAATACTGTATAGTGCAGTGAACCTTGCAATGAAGTTGCCTCTTAAAGGCAATATACATGTGTTTACATGAATTGCATTTGTGTGTGAGGTGTGTGAGTGCGCATGTCTATGTGTGTGTGTGTGTGTGTTTATGTGTGCCCCCCCTCACACAAGCGCACAATCACATACCTAGTTTGACCTGGCCCATATCGTTGAGCAGGACGTTGGCTCCCTGCAGCACAAACACAGTTCAGATCTACTCTGAAAACTGAAAGAGTCCATATTACACTATTTCTGGTCTACAGTGGGGCAAAAAGTATTTAGTCAGCCACCAATTGTGTAAGTTCTCCCACTTAAAAAAGATGAGGCCTGTAATTTTCATCATAGGTATACTTCAACTATGAGAGACAGAATGGGGGGGGGGGTAAAGGAAATCACACTGTAGCAGTGACGTGCACAGGGTGGTTGCTCAGGTTGCCCAGGCAACTGCCCCTCTGCCCTCCTGGACTGATGTTGCCCTTCCGAGTCGGAAAAAAAACCCCAAAAAACCCCCAACATAATAATAAATCATTCAATGGATACAGAATTTCATGTATGCCTAGACCTAGATTTGAAAATGAAAACACAAAAATTGCCACTCAAAACATTTTCGGACTCGGAGTGGGCTCTGTTTACACCGGCGGCCCCTGACCCGAGCCTGCATGTGGAAAGAGATTGTTGCAGTTGTCTTGTTGACTGCCTTGAAGTTGTTGTAAAAGGTGAGACTGAGACGTTGCATTGTGATAAAGATGAGATGATACTGTGTCGGCTAATGGATTAATTAATCAGACTCATATTTTTGCCTACTAATGGCAATTTTTCATAATTACATTACATTTAAGACAAGGAGCAGCCACAAGCCTCCCACAGACGCCTGTGATTTTTTTTCTTCCAGGTGGGGGAGTTGGTTTGCCCTTTCTTCAGGTCAGAGCATCTGCCCCTCAAAATTCCTGTGCACGTCCCTGCATTGTAGGATTTTTTAAAAATGAATTAATTGGTAAATCCCTTGGTAAAATAAGTATTTGGTCACCTACAAACAAGCAAGATTTGTGGCTCTCACAGTTCTTCTTTAAGAGGCTCCTGTGTCCTCCACTCGTTACCTGCATTAATGGCACCAGTTTGAACTGGTTATCAGTATAAAAGACACCTGTCCACAACCTCAAACAGTCACACTCCAAAATCCACTATGGCCAAGACCAAAAAGCTGTCAAAGACACCAGAATCAACAATGTTGACCTGCACCAGGCTGGGAAGACTGAATCTGCAATAAGTAAACAGCTTGGTGTGAAGAAATCAACTGTGGGAGCAATTATTAGAAAATGGAAGACATACAAGACCACTGATAATCTCCCTCGATCTGGGGCTCCACGGAAGATCTCACCCCGTGGGGTCAAAATGATCACAAGAACGGTGAGCAAAAATCCCAGAACCACACGGGGGGACCTAGTGAATGACCTGCAGAGAGCTGGGGCCAACGTAACAAAGGCTACCATCAGTAACACACTACACCGCCAGACATGTCCCCCTGCTTAACCCAGTACATGTCCAGGCCCATCTGAAGATTGCTAGAGAGCATTTGGATGATCCTGAAGGGTACTGGGAGAATGTCATATGGTCAGATGAAACCAAAATAGAACTTTTTCGTAAAAACTCAGTTTGTGGTGTTTGGAGGAGAAAGAATGCTGAGTTGTATCCAAAGAACATCATACCTACTGTGAAGCATGGGGGTGGAAACACCATGCTTTGGGGCTATTTTTCCTGCAAAGGGACCAGGACGACTGATCCATGTAAAGAAAAGAATGAATGGGGGCATGTATCGTGAGATTTTGAGTGAAAACCTCCTTCCATCAGCGAGGGCATTGAAGATGAAACGTGGCTGTGTCTTTCAGCAAGATAATGATCCCAAACACATCGCCCAGACAACGAAGAAGCCTTTCAAGGTCCTGGCCAGCCAGTCTCCAGATCTCAACCCCACAAAAAATCTTTGGAGGGAGTTGAAAGTCCATGTTGCCGAACGACAGCCCCAAAACATCACTGCTCCAGAGGAGATCTGCATGGAGGAATGGGCCAAAATACCAGCAACAGTGTATGAAAAACTTGTGAAGACTTACAGAAAATGTTTGACCTCTGTCATTGCCAACAAAGGTTATATAAAAAAGTATTGAGATGAACGTTTGATATTGACCAAATACTTATTTTCCACCATAATTTGCATAATGTGATTTTCTGGATTTTTTTTCTCTCATTTTGCCTCTCATAGTTGAAGTGTACCTATGATGAAAATTACAGGCCTCTCATCTTTTTAAGTGGGAGAACTTGCACAATTGGTGGCTGACTAAATACTTTTTTGCCCCACTATATATTATAATGTTGTTTCCTCAACTTACCTGGGGTTTCAGTCAGACATGTTCCAGCAAATATAGGCTGTGTTTTTCTTGCTAATGTCTTTTCGCTAACACCTTGTGATGTCATGTGGTAATATAGGAAGTGCTCCACTGTGTTTTTAAGCTCCATACACCTTCATTAGAATCATTTGGATGATTTCAGTCCTGGAATATCCAATCTTTACTGAACAATAGGTAGCTTGAAAACCAGTTAATTACAGTTTACAGTTAGAGTTTTGGAGATGTAGACAGACTAATAATAAAGAATTACTCAAATATGTGTGAATGAAACAAAACACAAATAATGGTATGCTTTTGAGGAGGTAACAATATTATAACATGGCATAAAGTTCACAAGAGCAAATCAAGTAAATCAGAATGCAGAAAAGTACCTTTATGTCTCTGTGCATCTTCTTCTGAGCGTGCAGGTAGTCCAAGCCCTGAGTTCAGCACAGTTCAGTTCAAACCTCTCTCCATTTGGCCAGTGTGCATATTTCAGCTTCTTTTATCAGAACCAATGACTAGACTAGCATTGTATCAGGTAGGGAGTTTTTTAAGCCCATATCTTCTGGTGTCTAAAATGTACTGTTTTGCAAACAAAAAGGAGCTTCATAATTGCCTGACACAATTAAAGGTTTATGGAAAACAAACCTTTAGTTTGATGTAGACGGGAGACCTTTATGTTTTATTAGTTTCTTTTCAGTGTGTGTGATGCTGTCGAGTAACTTTCTGTAGTTCTCTCCCAAGACCCACACAGCAATATCTGTCATCAGTATGTTTCCAGGAGACACTTTGTGTTTTTTTTGTAGGTGCTTAATATTAAAGTATAACATACATAAATAAATTATAATTTTACAGTCAATCCAGTGGTGTCAATGAGTCAATCAAAATATAACTACCATATTTTTCGGACTATAAGTCGCACCAGCCAAAAAATGCATAATTAAGAAGAAAAAAAACATATATATGGAGTATAAGTCGCATTTTGGGGGAAATTTATTTGATAAAATCCAACACCAAAAACATACATGTCATCTTTATTTATTTATTTTAAAATAAAAATAAAATAGAGAACAACAGGCTGAATACATGTATGGAATACTAACATTACATGACAGACATGCCTGGTAATGTCAGTAACGACGTAACATATTAAGTTATTCAGATAACTCTAGCATAAAGAACATGCTAACAAGTTTACCAAACTATCAGAATATGACTTTCTTTTCAGTGCCATTTTTGTTTAGCCCTTCTCAGTTGTATTTAGAACGGCAGTGTTGAAATTATCAACACAGGCCTAGCGCGCCATCTTGCGGTTTGGTGTGAAAATAACATGTAATTTTTCACACATAAGTCGCTCCGGAGTATAAGTCGCACCATGGCCAAACTATGAAAAAAACAGCGACTTATAGTCCGAAAAATACGGTAAGTAGGCTAATGATGAGGGAACACTGTTATGACATTGTTAAAATACACACAAGCATGATAAATAATGTTTGTCCTTTAGTTTGATACTGTAGAGCAGTGTTTCCGAATCTTTTCTGTCTTGTGTACCCCCTGGGCCTTTTTGTCATACCTCGAGTACCCCCTCACTCATACATGTTGATAATTCTCCAAAAGTAGAATGTGACACAACAGATCATTAAACAAAAATCATTTTATTTCATCTCCTTAATTTGAAATTTTAACTCTCAAGCATGTTTTTCTCTTTTCTTTAACTCAAATTTACTCAAATTAGATTGAAAGAATTCCAAAAAATCTCCCCCTGCGCCTGGCAGCGACACTGCCGAGTACCCCCTGCAGTGTGCTCGCGTACCCCTAGTTGGGAAACACTGCTGTACAGGACCTGCCACTGTGTGTGTGGTGGTGTGGTGAGTCAGTACCTGGAGCATCTCTTTGCAGATGAAGGCAATCTGTGGCTCCGATAAGGCCCCTGTCACTGCACAAACACAGCATAGCTTCACTAAAGTTGTTTTCACACATGTTGCTATCTGGGATCTCAGGACCGACCTTAGTGCGCACTAGATTTAGTTCACTCTATTTGTTTACTTTTGTAAACTTGTACACTGCCAAATTCGAGTGCTGCTGACAAAGGACCCGGCCTTCAAAGGCTGCAGCCCTCGAATTTGGGACACAGCTTGCACACCATTCACTCCAAACCTGCGTCATGAGTCATGTGAGAGTCCGACATCTGATCGTCTCCATGACAACATGCTGCAAGAGAGCACAGCCTAGTGTCTGCGCGCATACGCCTGCTTGGTGGTCTTTCCTTTCACCTATGACTACACCATGAGGACTATACGCGCTGTTGAAAGCAGAAAAAAGTTTTTTATGACACACAGCCCAAGGCAGGAGGCAGGAGGCAGGCAGTACGTGATTCTGATCAGGTACTGTCACCACGGACTTTGTAAGCTGAGTCAGCCATATTCCATCACACTTGCCCCACTCCAGAGTGCGAGAGGAGACGCTCCGAGACCACCTGTTTGAAGCACTCTCTAGAGCGACTCTTGAGTGCAAAACAGAATGCGGCTGTCATGTTCACACCGGCCCAAGCTGAGGAAATATTTTAGCATTCACACATAGACAGTTTACTGTATTCTACATCATACATCAGTATTTAACCCACAGACACAACTATTATTATTGTTCACTGCAAGCATATGCATTTCACACACTTCAATTCATCAGTCACTTAATCAATCAAATAATGCTTATGGTGTGGTTTGCCGGCTTGTCCACATTTGTTATGTAATGTTGTTTTGAAGTTATTGATTACAGTGAGACTCACTGTTCATGGAAAGTCCTTATATCGCATGGGAACGGACCACCTGTCGTGATGTGTCGCTTGGACTGGGACTGAGATAAGATAAGATAAGACTTTATTGATCTCACACAGGAGAAATTCACTTGAAACATTAGCTCCAGGCAGTTTAGTGCAAAGAAAGTTAGAACAAAAAGTGCATGCAGACAAGATAAGTAATAATAAAGTAAGTAAATAAAAGAATATAGAAGAAAAAACTGCACGTTTAGACTATATAGTGGAGTTGTACAGTCTGATGGCGGTGGGGATGAAGGATCTGCAGTAGCGCTCCTTCTTGCACTGGGGGTGCCTCAGTCGGCTGCTGAAGGAGCTGCTCAGCTCCTCTACAGAGTCCAGAGGACAGCCCAGGACAGAGCTGGCCCTCCTGACCAGCTTACTGAGTCTCTTCCTGTCCTGCTCTGTGTTGCTCGGGGCCCAGCAGACGACAGCGTAGAGAAGAGCGGAGGCCACCACACAGTCATGAAAAGTCTTGAGCAGAGATGCAGCAGCATCAGCAATATTTTTATCTTTCTGTGTCTATATCAGGGGCCAGGGGTAGTGGGCTGGGCAGAGCACCTGTCCGTAAGACCTATCATAACATCATGTAGGGAAAGAGCTCGGCCCAGATTTAGACCAGTGCTTCTTTGTATTAGAGATGAGGTTAATAAATTTTGGCTTGAATTGAAACAGATGAATCCTGGTGGTCATTCTCCCTCACGCACTACAAAGCGCACTGCTCTCGGACCGAATACTCTTTCACCACGGTGGCTGAGTGGCTAGCACTCATGCTTCCAGCAAGAAGGTTCAGGTCGCCCGGGCCTTTCTGTGTGGAGTTTGCATGTTCTCCCCGTGTCTGGGTGGGTTTCCTCCGGGCACTCCGGTTTCCCCCACCAACGAAAACATGCGCCATAGGTAAAATCCTCCAGCTGAGGTCCTGACCAAGACTAAATAACAAAACAAAATTATGGTGACAAAATAATTGTCACCCCTCTCTGTAACTGCTGCTGTGAGTCTCATCATTTTGGTTTTAAGATGTTCGTATTAACCACTGTAAGGCGCTTTGTGCTACAATTTTGTATGAAAAGCGCTTTAGTAAGTTCCTGTTCCTAATATGGATTAATTCCTATAACTTCTAGCCTCGTGAGCTTTGACTGGAACTGAATGCTGTGGGTGACGTCATACTCCCTTAGTCCACTTCTTTATAAAGTCTGTGGTTCAGACAAAAAGGTGTGAGAGCGCACATGCTGAAACATTTCATATAAGGTGTCTCTCAGTTTATTACATTCTCCTGAATCCTTCAGATGATGATTGGGACATGCTCTTCAGTGTCATCTGTAGAGTGCCATTCATGGCTGGTCTATACACTTCCGTAATTCGTTTATATGCTTTATAAATCCTTTATCATTGTGGTCATTTGTTCTGTTGTGTGAGGTTTGTATAGTAACAGTGTGATTATTGTCTGACCGTGGTAGATGTCCTGCAGCGAGCCTCCTCCACAGAACTCCATACAGATCCACAGCTCGTTGTCTCTGTGGGGAAAGAATGGGCTCAGTTTCAGATGAAACACAAACATGCTGATAGGGAGGCACTCACTGTATGTAGCTGCCGTAGTAGGCCACGATGTTAGCATGTTTACAGCTCTTCACGATCACGATCTCTTGTTGGATGACAGAGAAGTCGTCCTCTGCAGAAAAATAGGGGTTTAAGGCAGTTCAAACATATGGAGCCTTAAAAGACTAGACCAGAAAAAAAAAATTAAATAAAAATTCAAGTAAAAATATTTAAAAGAGTGGCACAGTGGCTGAGAGGCTAGCACTCATACCTCACAGCAAGAAGGCTCCGAGTTCTCCCCTGTGTCTGGGTCGGTTTCGTTCAGGCACTCCGTTTTCCTCCATCGACCCAAAACATACACCATAGGTGATATCCTCCAGCTGATGACATACGTCATCAGGCTGCACCGCAGGATGGCCGCACTGATCAGGCACTCCTTTTATTTTATTTTTATTTTATTTTAAATAACTTTTTTCACTTTTTGCACTTGCACTGCACTTCCACACTATGTGTATGACCACAGCACACTTTCGGAGACAAAATACTACCAGCACATATCATTAGCACTTTAGACCATTGCTACATCCCATTTAAAGACAGTTACAAACCCCTCCTCCGCCCAGCCTTTGATAAATCTGACCATAGCACGATCTTGCTGTTGCCTGCGTACAAACAAAGGCTTAAACTGGAAAAAACAGTACCCAGACAAATCCACAAATGGAGCAGTATGTCTGATGAGGTGCTACAGGACTGCTTTGAAATAACAGACTGGCAGATGTTTGCAGACGCAGTGGATGGTGACATTAATGCGTACACAGACTCTGTCGTAGGCTACATAGGGAAGTGCATTGAGGACACGGTGCACTTACCCTAATCAGAAACCCTGGGCGGGACCGGAGGTGCGTGCTAAACTGAAAGCTCGCACCGCCGCCTTCAACTCAGGAGACCCCGAAGC
The DNA here is from genome assembly GCA_036785185.1 of Paratrypauchen microcephalus. NCBI lineage: Eukaryota > Metazoa > Chordata > Actinopteri > Gobiiformes > Gobiidae > Paratrypauchen > Paratrypauchen microcephalus. The sequence goes on along the minus strand of JAVJIX010000188.1, from coordinate 1,270,894 downwards.
CTACAAAGCAGCCAAGTGGATAGGTCATGTCGTTCCGAACCAAAAAATATATTATGCCATTGCTAGGCGACCAACAGGAAGTTGGCCATATTGGCCCGAGCACGCGACCCAGAGTCGAAGGTGCATTTTTCTGTCCTCGTATTTTATCGAACTCCTCCTTGGGTTTTTGACCCAGACTCACAAGAATCGTGCTGGATCATCGAGACAAGTGGGTCGTTAAAAGTTATTAAAAGCGTTCTAAAAGAGTGAACGGTGTTTCCGTGACAACGCCACAAATGTCGGGTTCGTTTTTGCAGCTCGCCATCAAACTTTGACGAGTGATAATTCGCGCATACTTTGGCTGGTTTCACTCAAACTTTAATCGTTGATGGACACCCAGGCCGTAAACAGATTGATATAAGAAAATCTGAAATGGGTGCTTGCATGGTAGTGCCACCACATGGCTAACCAGAGTTGATTCTGAGGACCTGATGAGCCTGGATTGGCCAAACAAACTAGGTTTTGGCTTAATCTGGCTTCATGGAAGATCTCCCTAGTCCACCCCAATCATTTGTAGTTATGGTGCTATGTTTTTCTGATTCTGTATTATGAAAACATGTTTAATTCTTATATATTATTTGATCAATATTGTTTTTTATCAGGACGCAAAAGGCCTGATTTGGTGGAATTACCCTTCTACATAGAAGAAAAGACTCCCACCTGGCTCCATCTTGATGCGTTTGAGGGCTGTGAGATCTTGAGTTTGCTTGTTCCGGGCCTAAAAGAAAACCAGGTGAAAATGAAGTGAATCAGATGTTCTGTCTGAAAGTTCAGCCTTTTGACATTTATCATTTAATGTCAAGTGTGGCCCACTCAGGGAGGTGTTTGCAGTACAAGAGACTGTTTTTGAAAAACACCTCAGCTGTTCCTTTTTCGGTACACCAGAGGATATTACAGATTTTCTGTGATAATCTCAGTTGAACAAAGGGTAAAACTAAAATACTGTTTAAAACAACAACTTAAGGTTATTCGAGTTGTAGAGTAAATCACTACAATTTAGGCTATAGCTTTTGATTTTAAAGCTACAACATGATGCCATCACAAGGTGGAACAGAGTATTTTGAGCTTTGGAGATGTATACAGACTTACAGTATAATCCAGTATTAAACAAACATGTGTGAATCAAAACTCCAGGTATGCTTTTAAGAAGTTAACAGTGCTATAACATGGCTTAAAGCTCACATGAGTCAGTTTTGCTTAATATAGGACCTTTAAACAGATGAAAGCCCATTAGGTGCAGGCAGACAGCTATACAAAGAACAACAGCATCTCCATCTTTAACTTCTTGGATTCTTTTTTAAAGACAATGCAGTAATGTGTATTTACCTCGTTGACATGTTCTTACATAAACTGTCATCTGAAATCTATAATATAATATCACCTGAAAGTAGGGATGTCAACAATTAATCGATTAACGATTAATTGTCGATTAAGACGTTAGTCGAACAAAATGCATTAATTGTAATTAATCGCTAATCGCGGACACGCGCACCCGCGTGGTCACGAAACAAGGCAACCGCGCTGCGCTCGACTCACAGTCGGCCGCAGGCGCCAACGGCACTGCTCAGCAGTCCCGGGTGTACGTGCAAGGCGAGAACGAACCGCGGCGCCCAGGAATGCGCCGCAACGTGCCACTGCTGGTCCCGCGCGGCTGGCCCGCGGCCCGGGCCCCGAGCTTCACGCGGCTGGCCTGCGGCCCGGGCCCCGAGCCACAAACCAGCCGCACGAAACCAGCAGCGGCATGCAGCGGCCCAATCCTGGTTCAGTCCAGGTCCAGACCCGGTCGAGTCCCGGTCCAGTCCTGGTCCAGTCCTGGTCCAGACCTGGTCCAGACCTGGTTTAGTTCTGGTCTAGACCTGGTCCAGTCCACGTTTAGTCCTGGTCTAGTCTCTTAGCCAACCAGGACAGAACACAATGTTACACTATAAAAAAATGTTACACTATAAAAAAAAAAAAATTACTGTATTTTGTTATTCAGCATCAATACATTCATCTGCTTTTTACTAAGGAATAATTAATTGAGGAATATACAATATAATAATACTATGATATATTTTTGACTCAGTGTTATGTATACTATAGCTTATATTCTTAAAGACCCTATTGAAACACTAAAATTCAGGTGAAAAATGCCGCTTATCAGTTAATCGTTAATCGAACGATAAGGTCAATCAACTATCAATTAATGAATTAATCGATAATTTGCATCTCTACCTGAAAGTGATTTGGACTAAGTCTGGACCTGTTTTGCAGTTGATAATGTCTTACCATGCAAAGTCTCAAAGTGTGTCAACAGTGTGTAGTCTGTGCTCTTACTGTTTTAATGGTTTTCATGGTCTTAATCTGTATAAAGGACACATACACATTTTTTCATTCTCAGTATATGGACAGGACATGCCTTATGTGAAAGCTCAGAACCTTCCAGGACCCAAATGAGAAACTTATGTAAGGTTCATTTTCTGATTGGATATCGTCTTCTCCTGGCACCTCCATCTCTACACCTCCCAGACGCCCAACCCACACCTCACCACAGACCACTTATCAGCTCATCACCTCTGCTCCCACATCTGCCCCCACCCCCACGGAGGAACCCAGCTCAGTATCCTTGTCACTTCAATATCCTTGTTCACCAAAAGAAGTTTCCAGAACCAGACACAATCAACCCCCGTGTGCTGAGGACTTGTGCAGCACAGCTCACTGGCGTCCTGCACTTTCTCTTCACACCGAGTCTGAAGATTGAAAGGATACCAATGCTTTGGAAGACCTCCTGCATTGTGCCAGTGCCCAAGAAGCCTGTCCCATCTGGACTCAATGACTTCCGTCCGGTTGCTTTGACATCTCATGTCATGAAAGTGTTCGTGAGACTAGTTCTGGCTCAGCTCAGACCCCTGGTGGCACCATCCCTGGACCCTCTACAATTTGCATATCAGGCTCACATGAGTGTGGAGGAGGCCGTAATCTATTTCCTACAACGGGCTCACTCTCACCTGGATAGTGTTAACAGCTCTGTGAGGATATTGTTCTTTGATTTCTCCAGCACCTTTAACACAATCCAGCCCTCTCTGATGAGTGAGAAGCTGCTCAGGATGGGTGTCAACTCCTCCATTGTCTCCCGGATTACTCACTACCTGTCAGGCAGGCCTCAGTATGTGCGACTGGGGACCACCCTGTCTGATTCTGCGGTCAGTAATGTAGGAGCCCCTCAGGGTACAGTCCTGTCTCTGTTCTTGTTCACTCTGTACACCGTTGGTTTCCAGTACAGCTCAGGGTCCTGCCATCTGCAGAAGTTCTCTGATGACTCTGCGGTGGTTTAGTGCATCAGGGATGGACAGGAGCTGGAGTACAGGACGCTGATTGCAAATTTTGTGGAGTGGTCCCAGACAAACCATCTGCTTCTGAACATTGACAAGACTTGACTTCAGGAGAAAGAGGTCACCAGTGGAGCCCATTACCATCCAGGGTCATGAGGTGGAGATTGTGGACTGCTACAAGTACCTCAGCGTTCATGTGAACAACAGGCTGGACTGGAGGGACAACTGTAATGCTGTGTACATGAAGAGCATGAGCAGACTTTACTTCCTGAGGAAGCTCAGGTCTGCTCTGCAGTAAGTTACTGGAGATCTTCTACCAGTCTGTGGTTGCCAGCGCCCTGTATTTCGCTGTGATTTGCTGGGGGAGCAGCACCAGTAAAAGAGACATCAGACAGATTAGTTTAGTTTAGTTTAGTCTTTATTTGAAGGGACAATGTACAGAGCCATTATGTACAAAGACAGAGATGTTCTGCACCAGAGTATAGCTACAAAGCTAATTTCCATCCGCAGTCCCTGGTTACATGGATAAAAAACAACGGTCTATATCATTAAAAACAATCAAAGATTGACAAACTGATCTGCAAAGCTGGTCACGTGATCGGCTGTGAGCTGGAGACATTTGTCACAGTGAGGGACAGGAGGACATTGGACAAACTGCTCTCCATCATGGACACTCCTGCTCACCCACTGCACCAGGCCATAGAGGGACAGAGGAGCTCATTCTCCAACAGGCTCCTACAGCTCCACTCAAACAGTGAGAGATACAGGACGACATTCATACCATACTCCATACAACTGTACAACAACTCACCTTATGTAACAGATAATACTCCCTACAACTGTATATAGCTCAGATTGTACATCTTATTTGATATTGTATTTTATATTTTATTTCTTACTTTTCTATTTAAATCTGATTTGTACGTATACATTTAGTATCATTACTTTTATGTTTATAATTATGTCTCATCTGACACTGGTCTATTGCTCTTTGGTTGCTATTCCATCTATTTTTTTTTAACCCTCTGTTTTATATTATATTTGATGAGTGAGGTACTGTACCCAAAACAATTCCCCTTGTGGATCAATAAAGTTTGTCTAAGTCTAAGTCTTGAGAACCAAAGCACCAAATTATAACATAAATAACTTGGCCATCCTGCCCAATGTTTTTTCGTAAAGTGTTGCTGCTTGACAAATTATTTTTGCATACATTTTTCATGGTTTGAAAATCAGGTACCACATCCTTCAAAATAAATCAGCATTACTCTAGTTAATAGTAAATTATATGAACATGTTTTTCTCATATCTGGGGACAAAGAAATGTTCATGTTTATTGAATTTGCATTAAAATCTTACATACAGTGGGTACGGAAATTATTCAGACCCCTTCAATTGTTTCACTCTGTTATATTGTAGCCATTTGTTAAAATCATTTAAGTTGATCACACAGTACCCCATATTGACACAAAAACACAGAATTGTTGATGTTTTTGCAGATTTATTTAAAAAAGAAAAACTATTCCAGTTTCTTTTCTTATCACATGGTCATAAGGTGGCGGACAGCAGTGATGGTTGACTTTCTACAACTTTCTCCCATCTCCCGACCGTATATCTGGAGCTCAGCCACAGTTATCTTTGGGTTCTGCTTTACCTCTCTCACCAATGCTCTTCTCCCCTGACTGCTCAGTTTGGCCGGACAACCAGCTCTACGAAGGGTTCTGGTTGTCCCATACATCTTCCATTTAAGGATTATGGAGGCCACTGTGCTCTTAGGAACCTTAAGTACAGCCGAAATTTCAGGCAGTTCCTTTGACCTCATGATTCTCATTTGCTCTGACCTGCACTGTGAGCTGTAAGCTCTTATATAGACAGGTGTGTGGCTTTCCTAATCAAGTCCAATCAGTTTAATCAAACACAGGACTCCAAAGTGTAGAGCCATCTCAAGGATGATCAGAAGAAATGGACAGCACCTGAGTTAAATATATGAGAGTCACAACAAAGTGTCTGATTACTTATGACCATGTGAAATTTCAGTTTTTCTTTTTTAATAAATCTGCATGTCAACAATTCTGTGTTTTTCTGTCAATATGGGGTGCTGTGTGTACATTAAAGGACAAGTAAAGTTTTTACAATCTGAACCTTATTTCGGTGATAAAACGTCATTTACTCACCCATTGTACTTTGGTGTCATTTGGAGTATTTCCGGAGATTTCGGAGTTTGGTGATATCCGTTTAACATGAGTGGTCGGGGCACGCTATTGCAGTCACCAAATAACACAAACTTTTCAAATGACAAAAGTTCAATGTGTTAGTCTACACTTTCATTTGAGTCAAAAGTGGCCTGTAATCCGAGATCCAGTCATGGTTCCGAGTGGATGATGTCTTCAATCAGGACTGCGCGCATGCGTGCATTCACACCTGATTTGCAGATAAGACGACACTCTCAGCCCTCGGTTACAGTCATAAAGAAGCTAAGAAGAAGAAAACATCTCCGCTTGAGAAAACCTGAAATGGTGCGAACATGCATTTATCCCGGATGTGAAAACAAAATGACAACTTGGATGAAGTTGAGTTTTCACAGACTTCCTCGTCACAATCCAGAGTTATTGAAGCTGTGGCTCGTTGCCTTGAGAATGGACCCAAACATGAAAGGCAAAGTTGTAAGACGTTTGGACCATCGTGTTTGTAGTACCCACTTCAGTCCAGACCATTTTTTACCAGCAAAGGAAAAGAAAAGGCCCGCGGATTCAGCGCATGATTCTGAGAAGTAATGCGATACCGATGGCTGTTCGCTGGTGCGCTGCTCCTCAAACTGTCTCCGCTTCATTCTTTCTAATACCTCCTCATCCGTACACTCAGGCTCAAAACGATGGGGATGGCTTTCATACTCAAATATGTCCTCTTCAGTCTCGAAGTCCGAATCTTCATCCATGTCTCACTTGCAACAGAAAAGTTCTGAGCCTCTTCTAAGCAAAGTAGCAGAATGAATGCGCGCATGTGCACGGTCCTCGTTGATGACGTCATCCAATCAGAACCATGACTGGATCTCGGTTTACAGGCCACTTTTGACTCAAATGAAAGTGTAATCTAACACAACGTTTGTCATTTGAAAAGTGATAAAGTTTGTGTTATTTGGTGACTGCAATAGCTTGCCCCGACCACTCACGTGAAACGGATAGTTCATAGTTCATAGTTTGCTTTATTGTCGAAAAATCATATGTACAAGACACATCGAAATTTGAAGTTTGGTTTCCCCCTGACCAAGCAGAGACAGCGATAGATACGGCCAGGGGAGGGGCCACGCGCATGTGCGTGCCGCCAACTTTGAGGTAACAGAGTAGAAAAAGATGCAGTGCAATCAATGACAATATTCACAAACATATTACCACAACAACAACTGGACAGAAAAATGACGAGACGAGAAAAATAAAACACCAGACAGAGCAAAGATATGAGAGGAAGAAGAAAAAGCGTCTGCTCTCCACCCCAGCTAGAATATCGCCAAACTCCGAAATCTCCAGAAATACTCCAAATGACGCCAAAGTACAATGGGTGAGTAAATGACGTTCGGTCCAGATTGTAAAAACGTTACTTGTCCTTTAATGAGAACAAAAATGAACTTAAATGATTTTAGCAAATGGCTTAAATATAACAAAGACTGAAAAATTTAAGGGGTCTGAATACTTTCCGTACCCACTGTAGTTTCCCTTTAACCTTTATTTACCCACAGCTTATAGAGATTTTACTTCTATGGGATATTAACTGGTAACACATAACATATTTAAATCATCATGTTACTTTTTAATGTTTTGATGCTATATATTCGCTGAAAACAACATATTAACATTTTCATACATTTCACTTTCATTTTTGATGTCCTTCCTTTGCTCTCCCACTCCCATTCAAAGCGCTATCACAACATAATCTGTGTGCCTCCTGCTGAAACAGTGCACATTGCATCACGTTTGTGAAGTTGTTGTGGTTTTATATTTATGGAGAATTGTCGCGTGGGAGCATGGGTGACGTAAGCTTGACATAGGAGCCTTGTACAGAATCCCATCCATCCATTTTCTTCAGCTTATCCGGGGCTGGGTCGCGGGGGCAGCAGTCTAAGCAGGGACTCCCAGACTTCCCTCACCTCCCGGGGGAGGCGTCCAGGAGGCATCCGGAACAGATGCCCGAGCCACCTCAGCTGACTCCTCTTGACGTGGTGGAGCAGTGGCTCTACTCCGAGCTCCTCCTGTGTGACTGAGCTCCTCACCCTATCTCAAAGGGTGCGCCATTTCAGCCGCTTGTATCGGCGATCTCGTCCTTTTGGTCATTACCCAGAGCTCATGACCATAGGTGAGGGTAGAAACATAGATTGACTGGTAAATCTCAGCTCCCTATTCACCACAACGGTCCGGTACAGCGACCACATCACTGCCGACGCTGCACCGATCCGCCTGTCAATCTCAAGCTCCATCCTCCCCTCACTCGAGAACAAAACCCTGAAACTCCTCCACTTGAGGTAAGGACTCTCCACCCACCTGGAGAGGGCAAGCCACCTTTTTCCAGTCGAAAACCATGGCCTCGGATTTGGAGGAGCTGATCCTCATCTCAGCCGCTTCACACTAGGCTGCAAAGTGCCCCCGTGCATGTTGAAGGTCCTGGTCTGTTGAAACCATTAGGACAACATCATCTGTAAACAGCAGAGATGAGATCCTGTGGTCCCAAACCGGATCCCCTCCAGCCCCTGATTGCGCCTAGAAATTCTGTCCATAAATACAATGACCAGAATCTGTGACAAAGGGCAGCCCTGGCGGAGTCCAACTTACTGCCGGCAATGTGAACACAGCATTGCAGGCAGTTTGCTTTGCCTTGTACAGAATCTTACAGCTAATTATAAGAAGGGTTGAATATTGCCCAGGAGAGATTGCTAAAATACTCAAACATGAATAATATCTAAAGCCTGAGGGACTGCCCTCATAGGGCCCTGATGTTTGTTCCCATAAGTAAATGTAAATTCAGTCCTAATGTGATAAACACCACCCACACACATATACACGCAGATGCACACAACAACACACACACATTTCAAATCTCACTTCTTCTTTCTGAAAGCAGGTGTCTCTACAGCAGCACACTCCTCAAACAAGGCTTATTTCACTCCTGGTTCAGTCCTAATTCAGTCCTAATTTTGGGCTCTATCTGTTAACCACAACAGATACTCTGTTCATAATCTGTCCATTCATATTAATAATAATATTAATAATACATTTTATTTATATAGCACTTTTCAAGACACTCAAAGACGCTTCACAAATCATAAAAGAATAAAATATCACAAAATTTACAACATAAAGTCATTTAAAATATTAAAAAATATTCTGTTGGTTATTATGCAAAATCTATTTTTAAACTTTCTACTATATTATAACAAAACATGTCTGAAGAGGTTTTAGATGTCAGTATGAAAAGTGGTGTGTGTGTGAGTGTTGGAGGTGGTCGGAGGGGCCGATGGCGCACATTGGCAGCCTTGCTTCCGTCAGTCTGCCCCAGGGCAGCTGTGGCTACAGAAAGTAGCTTACCACCACCAAGTGTGGAGTGAATGAACAATGACCTGTAAAGCGCTTTGGGTGTCATGAAAGGTGCTATATAAATGCTATGAATTATTATTATTATTTTTATTTTTATTATTATTATTATTATTATTATTATTATTATTATTATTATTATTATTATTCATGCATGTTTCATTAATCTAGTGGTCTCTCCTATTTAAAGCCTCCTTACAGTGAGCTGTAAGACTCTTGATGGTGTTCAGAACATAATCCTGTCACACATGCTCCTACACATGTGTGTGTGTGTGTGTGTGTGTATGTGTGTGTGTGAGTGCTTGAGGTGTGTGTGTGTGTGTGTGCATGTGTGCTTGAGGTGTGTGTGTGTGTGCATGTGTGCTTGAGGCATGTGTGTGCATGTGAGAGTGTGTACTTGAGGTGTGTGTGTGTGTGCATGTGAGAGTGTGTACTTGAGGTGTTTGTGTGTATGTGTGTGTGTGAGTGCTTGAGGTGTGTGTGTGTGTGTGTGTGTGTGCATGTGTGCTTGAGGTGTGTGTGTGCATGTGTGCTTGAGGCGTGTGTGTGCATGTGAGAGTGTGTACTTGAGGTGTGTGTGTGTGTGCATGTGAGAGTGTGTACTTGAGGTGTTTGTGTGTATGTGTGTGTGTGAGTGCTTGAGGTGTGTGTGTGTGTGTGTGTGTGTGCATGTGTGCTTGAGGTGTTTGTGTGTGTGTGTGTGTGTGTGTGTGCGTGTGTGCATGTGTGCTTAAGGTGTGTGTGTGCATGTGAGAGTGTGTACTTGAGGTGTGTGTGTGTGTGTGTGTGTACGTGTGTGCGTGTGTGTGTGTATGTGTGTGTGCGTGTGTGGGTTGGACTGTTTTGTATGTGTCTCTGAAACAGGTCAGTCCAGCTGTGAAATGCAGCCCTGCACTCTGAACATGCATGACGGGAAATGAGTTCTCGTGATAAGACGGATCAGTAGATCTGACTAGTTTATCTCTATTACAAAAGTGGTGATTCTTGAGTGAGTTTTATTTTCTTACCACCACAAAAGAAACATATGGCCTTCCAAATACCACCAGGTATGAAAATCAGGACTTATAAATCAGGTTTTTTTTGAAGAGTAAAGGAGGCACTAACTGACTAATTTAAAGCCACAGTATGTAACTTTAAAAAAATAAAAAATAAAAAAAAGACAGAAAATGTTAATCACACTGAAAAATTTCTTTCCTGCGAGATGGCTTGCATCTTCACAAATCTGACTTTTATTTTGCCTAGCAGAGGGCCACCGATTGCTTGTTTCCATAGAAATGTTGTTCCTTTGGCTATAATCGTCCATAGCATAAGACTATTCCAAGGAGAATATTAAGTTAAACCAAACATATGGTTTAACTGTTTCCATGCAATCATGCAGGTGACAGGCCACCTCCAAAAGAGTACTACTGTGCTTTTAAGTATTTGTCCAAACATAATGTTAGGCATAATGCAGACGATTCGTAGACTACATGAATGTGCCAGGAGCTCTTGTGAGTGTGTCACACACTCTTGTTCTTGTGGCCTTGTGAGTGAGTCAGGAACTCTGGTGCTTGAGCTCTTGTGGTGGATTGATTGCAGTGAAACAAGTGCTTGTGCAGAAGCGTGCAGCAGGAGTGGGCTCCGTAACCATCCACTGTGACTGTGGGTGGTCCTATAACACATGTGCTCAGCCTGCTGCTGGGGCTGTCTTATTTATTAACTCACATCTGTAATGCAAACAAACAATACATATTTGAATGTATAGGACTTCCATTTAGATCAATCGTTGAGCTGTTTTTTTGTTTTTTTTACTGTTGATTAGGTATACATGACAAGATAAGAACATGAGAATGTACTATAAGAGTACTAGGAAGTACTCAGTCTTTGGGGACTGCAGATGGAAAGTAGCTTCAGCTAAAGTTGACTTTTATCATGTTCTGTTTTTAATGTTACGGTGTCTCATGTTTTGTGTTTTAACCTGTGTACAGCACTTTGGTCGACTGAGTTGTTTTTAAAGTGCTTTATAAATAAAGTTGGATTGGATTGGAAATCTGTCCATGTGGTCCACATGGTGGTTAAAATAATAAACTAAATTACTATATTGAAATTAGCATCTAACAAGAACACATACCCTACTAAGATACTTTTGAAATGATTAATATTGTGAGTTCAAATAAATGTACACATGGACCAGGCAGGACTGGGCAGTTAATCACATTTTATTTATTTATTATTATTTTATAGATTCTGTCATTTCTAATTGCCTTTTAATGGAGAGGTCTACAGACAATCCTGTCAGTAAAAGCATGTACTTGCTTTTATTTTCTTTAATTTTATTGGAATACCCCTTGAAATATGCCATCTCGTTTATGAGGGGGTCCAAAAACACAAAATATTAGTGATACACAATACAGTACAACACAATACAAATACAATGCAGAATAGAAAACTTACAGGTTTACATTACAAAACACACACACACACACACACGCACACAAAATGGACAATGAACAAGTGTATATTAAAAGCCAGATTAGTTTCTTTTTAATAAGTTAAAAATTAAATTGAAAATGACAACTGATTATTATGAGGGGAAAAACATGATAGTCCAATAAGGATTCTACCTGGACGACTGAGGGACTTTTCACGCATAGTCCAATAAGGCAAAGTGAGGCATTACATATTTAAAAAAACAAAGAAAAAACCCTAAACTCATCTTTTGTAAGTTAACTTCTTTTGCACTATACCATACATACTTTCACTTCTGATCCAACCACTTCCTCCTCCACAGAGCCTCGAGGGGACGCCCTGCTCTGCTCACACTTATGAATCTCTGACGGTAATTTCACTAACACAACTTTGAAAGAGACTTATCAGCTCAAATCTGAAATGACTGAAGAGTCTCCTCTGCTCTCACACACATCTTTGGAACCCAAACTGTATCGCTCTCCCCTCATTGACCTAAAACTACCAATACAATATTAATCACAACTGAATCAAAATCGCAAGTTGAATGGACGCAATAAGCAAATCACAAATGCCGCAATTTTTTTAAGCACCATAATTACCTCCACGAACAAAATCACCTCCCTTATTCTATACAACAACCGCTAATCCTCCTTTTTACATCTGTATAAACTAGGCCTTCCAAAAGTATTGAAAATCAGATACTAATCACCACTAAAACTAGCACTGAGACTAGATACTCATTGTAGCAGGTACCAATATTAAAAACACCACATTCACAGGACAAAATGAACCATTTGTGAACAGCTTTAGAATGCTCTTGTGCAAGGTAATATAAAAAAGTACTACCATTTAATGCTGAAAATCACATTCTATGGTCTAGAGATAAAGGTTGTTTATTTATTTTATGTTTTATTATCATCGCCGGTATTGAGAATTGAATCTATTCCTTAGTATTGAAATCGAGTAAAAATTTTAGTATTGTGACACTAATATGTTCTGAAGTGTGATTCTTGCATTAGTTTGTCAGTTTTGATTTTTGTCAAATCAAATTACAGATCTAATCACAATCACAATACTTGCCAGAAAAGTCACAATTACATTTATTCACAAATTGTGCAGCTCATCTATCTCCATGGAGACACGCATGTGACACCACTGGGCAGAGTTACAGGTCAGATCCGTGGGGAGGGGATGCTGCTTAAAGCAATAAGGCATGTTTTCCCAAGGTATTTTGATAATACAAATTTGGGCCCTCCAAAGAACTGCAGTGCGGATGTGTGTTTTCCTTTGAAGAGCTGTATTTTTACCTTCAGCTCAGTAAAGATTGATTCCAGGTCTGAAATCAATCAAATGATTCTAGTGAAGGTGTATGGAGCTTAGAACACAGTGGAGCACTTCCTGTTTCACTCCATAACATAAGAAGATGGACAAGACTGTTCGGTAATGTTTTTGATGAGGAAACAACATAACTTAGATCAGAAAATATTGTAAAATGAGCCCTTTGACAGTAAGTCCATATAGCAATTATCGTGCTATATGACCTTACTCACTAGCTTCCCCAACGTCTGGACAGTAGCTGTGCATTTTGGTCTCTGTAACAGATTTTCAACAGTACTAACATCTTTACAAAGTTTATTTTACTAGAAGTCTTGCATATCTTAACACATGTAAGCAAATGTGAAATATACATTTATAAATCAATGTAACTACATTCATATAAAATAGATGTACCAGGTCTATGTTTTCACACTTGTAGAGACATATATTTCATTTGTCATGAATGTTTAACATTAACTTCTGCCGAAATGTAATCACATGTTATACTGTATTTCAAACATCTCGGACACATTCATTTGACTACTCATAATTGTATTGTCATTCCAGCCACACAAATGTACAACATGATCTAACAGGTACAAGAAGAGTTGTCAAAAGTATCAAAAATCAGATAAGATAAGACTTTATTGATCTCACGCAGGAGAAATTTACTTGCCACAGTAACTCCAGGCAGGGACAGTTTGAACAAGAAAGAAAAAGTGCATGCAGGCAAGAATGGGATAAAATAAGTAATAATAAAAATAATAAAAACAGTAACTAGGAGAGTATGGAAGAAAAAAAAGATATTGCACGTTTGGACTATATAGTGGAGTTATACAGTCTGATAAAATAAGTAATAATAATAAAAACAGTAACTAGTTTGTACTATTTAGTGGAGTTATACAGTCTGATACTAATATTAAAACTAGTATCCAAACTAAATACTCATATGAGCAAGTAACAATACTAAAAAAGTCACATTTACAAGACAGAAATGACCCTTTCCTGAAACCTGCGTGAAGGTGGCCCCCATCAAACGCACACCTACACAAAAACTATGTCAAACGTTTGTGCTTCGTTTGTGCCGTTTTGTGCTGCAAAAAGTTTCGTTTGTGCTGCTTTAGTTTTTGAGATATTAACAATTCTTTTATAGGTCAAATTGGGGTCAGCCAGCCCCCCAGGAAGCTTAAAAATGCTCTAAAATGGCCCAAAATGTTGTCAATCGTTTGTGCTTCGTTTGTGCTGTTTTGTGCTGCAAAAAGTTTCGTTTGTGCTGCTTTAGTTTTTGAGGGGAGGCTGACTGACCCCAATTTGACCTATAAAAGAATCGTTAATATCTCAAAAACTAAAGCAGCACAAACAAACCTTTTTGCAGCACAAAACAGCACAAACGAAGCACAAACGATTGACAACATTTGGGCCATTTTAGAGCATTTTTAAGCTTCCTGGGGGACTGGCTGACCCCAATTTGACCTATAAAAGAATTGTTAATATCTCAAAAACTAAAGCAGCACAAACGAAACTTTTTGCAGCACAAAACAGCACAAACGAAGCACAAACGATTGACATAGTTTTTGTGTAGGTGTGTGTTTGATGGGGGGGCAACTTCACGCAGGTTTTCCTGAATAGCTTTAGAATGATGTTGAGCTGTATCAGAACGCGTAGACTAGTCTATGCCCATGGACCACTGAGGGACTACACACATATACCACCACAGGGTAATATAAAAAAGTACTATTATTTAATGTTGAAAATCACATTTTAATGGCACAACTTTTGTCATGGTATTGGAATCGGTATTGAATATCGAGTCTATTACTTATTAACTGAGTTTGAAATTGCAGTATCATGACAGCATTATTCCAAATATAGGCACATCTCTGGCACATCTGCATCTGGCACACTTTTACATTTGAATATTCATAATTATGTTATCATTCCAGCTACACATACAGTGCCGTGAAAAAGTATTTGCCCCCTTCCTGATTTCTGTGTTTTTTGCATATTTATCACTCAAAACATTGTCAGATCATCAAACCAATTTTAATATCACACAGAAACAACCCAAGGAAAGACAAAATTCAGTTTTTGAATGATGATTCCATTTATTAGTGCACAAAAAAAATCTAAACCTATCTGGCCCTATGTGAAAAAGTAATTGCCCCCTTAATCTAATAGCCAGTTGAGCCTCCTTTGACAGCAATAACTGTAACCAAACGTTTGCGATAATTGGTGATGAGTCTTTCACACCGCTGGGGAGGGATTTTGGCCCACTCTTCTATGCAGAATTGTTTCAATTCTGCCATATTGGAGGGTTTTCTTGTATGAACTGCCCGTTTAAGGTCACACCACAGCATCTCAATCGGATTTAAATCCGGACTTTGACTTGGCCACTCCAAAACCTTAATTTTGTTTTCTTTGAGCCATTCAGAGGTGGACTTGCTTGGTGTGTTTTGGATCATTGTCCTGTTGCATGATCCAAGAGCGCTTGAGTTTGAGGGCACGAACTGATGGCCGGACATTCTCCTTCAGGATCTTCTGGTAAACAGCAGAATTCATTTTTCCGTCAATCACAGCAAGTTGTCCTGGTCCTGAGGCAGCAAAGCAGGCCCAGACCATCACACTGCCACCACCATGCTTTACTGTGGGCACCATGTTCTTTTTATCAAATGCTGTGCCATTTTTACGCCAGATGAAACGGGCTGCAGACCTTCCAAAAAGTTCAATTTTAGACTCATCGGTCCACAAAATGTTTCTCCAAAAGTCTTGAGGGTCATCAAGGTGCTTTTTGGCAAAGGTGAGACGAGCCTTTGTGTTCTTTTGTGAAAGCAGTGGTTTTCTCCTGGGAACTCTTCCATGGATGCCATTTTTGGCCAGTGTTTTTCTAATGGTGGAGTCATGAACACTGACCTTAACTGAGGCCAACGAGGCCTGTAGTTCTTTCGATGTGCGTCTAGGTTCTTTTGTGACTTCCTGAATGAGCCGTCGTCGCACTCTTGGAGTAATCTTAGTTGGTCGACCACTCCTGGGAAGGGTTGCAACTGTTCCCAGTTTCCTCCATTTTTGAATAATGGCTCTGACAGTGGTTCGCTGGAGCCCCAGAGCTTTGGGAATGGCTTTGTAACCTTTTCCTGAATTATAGACTTCTATCACTTTTTTCTCATTTGTTCTTGAATTTCTTTGGATCGTGGCATGATGTGTTTGTTCTTGAGATGTTGTAGCCAACTTCACTTTGTTTGACAGGAACTATTTAAGTGATTTCTTGATTCAACACAGGTGGTGACAATCAGGTGTGGGTGTGGCATGTAGAACTGAACTAAGTTTTCTCAAAACTGTGGTTAGTCACAGTTAGTTTGTGATTTAACAAGGGGGGGCAATTACTTTTTCACATAGGGCCAGATAGGTTTAGATTTTTTTTTGTGCACTAATAAATGGAATCATCATTCAAAAACTGAATTTTGTCTTTCCTTGGGTTGTTTCTGTGTGATATTAAAATTGGTTTGATGATCTGACAATGTTTTGAGTGATAAATATGCAAAAAACACAGAAATCAGGAAGGGGGCAAATACTTTTTCACGGCACTGTATGTCTAAAAAATGAGTTGACAGTTACGAGTACATTTACATTTAGCTGAATAAAATTGCCCTTGCACCATTAGCTGCTGGGTAGTAAATAGTTAGATCTTGTCAAAGCATGATAAGTATTCCTAAATTGTTTTAGCATATGCCTTTTATGGGTACGCACCTTGTAGACATCTCCGTAGGTTCCCCCTCCCACTCTGTGCAGGATGTGGTAGTCGTCTTGAGGATTCCTGGTACAGATGTGTAGGTCTGTGCGGTGCTGGAGGTCCATGTCTGCTCTGGTCAGCTCATTCTCGAATCAGTACCGCTGATGCCTGGCCTCTCTTCCTGTTTCTCAGCCCGTGCTCTGTGCTGTCTGCTCTGGGACTGGTTTCCTGTGGGTGGAAATGTCTGAGATGTGGGTGGAGTTAAGCAGGTGCACACAGCTGCCATGCATGTTTCTGAAGTTACTGATGTTTGTTTACTACAGATGTTTGACTCAAGAAAGAGACATGACAGTTCTATAAGCCAATGGGGTAATGTCAGGGTTGCTAAGTTCTTCTGGGTCCAAATGAATTCCATCTTAATTCACAAGCTACTGCAATGATTTGAATAATGTGGTTTAGAAATGTTTAACTGCACTACATTACTCTAGAATTTACTGTTAGTTGGTTTTTCTATGGATTTTAAACACTAAATATTGGTTTTCTGCCACAATAGCAGCCCAATTGGTATAGGATAAAAAAATCCAAAGGCAAATCCATGGCTGTGCGATGGGCTCACCGGTCTCCCCTATCATGGCTAATTTATACATGGAACAATTTGAACAGAGTGCCTTAGCTTCATATCCAGGCAATCCGCCCACACACTGGTATCGTTATGTGGATGATAATTTTTCAAAAATCAAAATTCAAGATTTGGAACCTTTTACTGCACATATCAATTCTGTAGATCCTAACATCAAATTCACCCGTGAAGATGCCAATGATAACACATTGGCTTTCTTAGATTGTGCAGTAACAATAGGAGGAGACCGGGGACTCCAAGTAGAAGTCTTCAGGAAGTCCACACACACAGACCAATACCTGCTTTTTGATTCACACCACCCACTGCAGCACAAACTGGGTGTTATTCGGACATTACAACACAGGGCCCAAGTGGTTCCCACAAGCACAGAGGGTAAGGAAAAAGAAGAACAACATGTGCTGAAAGCCCTCTCTGTTTGTAGATATCCTAAGTGGGCTGTTAACAAAACCAAGAGAGACAAGGGCAAGAAACAAGATAACAGAGAATCCGAACCCAGGAGGAAAGGAGTAGCAATTCCTTACCTGCCCGGCGTGTCGGAAAAACTACAGAGGATTTTCAGACAATATGAAATCCTAGTTTATTTCAAACCCACAAACACTTTAAGACAAAAATGTGTCCACCCAAAGGACAAAACACCGAGCCACAAACAAAGCAATGTGGTCTACTCCATTCAGTGTAGTGAAGACTGCAGTGAGCGCTACATTGGAGAAACAAAACAGCCACTTCACAAGAGGATGTACCAACACAGACGGGCATGCCAGAGTGGACCGTCATCTGCCGTACATCTCCACCTAGAAGCCACGGGCCATTCTTTTGAGGACAGTGAGGTTCAGATCTTGGCCAGGGAAAAGAATTGGTTTGAGAGGGGAGTTAAAGAGGCTATTTTTGTCAAAAAAGAGAATCCTTCTCTAAACAGAAATGGTGGAGTCAGACATTATTTGTCTCCCATCTATAATTCCATTCTTAAACCTAGATCTAACAAACAAAAGAAACAATAGGGCTAGCCAGGTCAGGGCCAGAGGTGTGAAAAACAGTCGTGTAGGGATGAATAGGCATGCTAATCTAGACGCCAGAGAAACAAAAGACAGAAACCAATAGGCGAGATAGTTTTGGAAAGTAGGTAGCTAGTTAGCTCCTCCCTGCAACGAGATATAAGCAAGTGTCTTACCAACACTCTAACCAGAACTGACGAAGCCTCTCGGATGAGCGGCGAAACGTTTTCGACCAAACAAACTTTGTCCAGTTGACAAATTGAATTTCTTCTTTTATCATGGTTTAATCCTGGTTTAGACCTGGTCCAGTCCTGGTTTAGTCCAGGTCCATTCCAGGTTTAGACCTGGTTTAGACCTGGTCTAGACCTGGTGTAGCATCCAGTCAACTTAGAAGGCCAGAACTGATGGTTAGATGACCCTTTATTTTCCTTGTTTTGTCAAGTAACCAACGTAAGAGCTGGACGAGAACAAAATAATAGAAATTACCTTATGAAAAATAAATTTCAGCTCAATACATTGATCAACCATTATCCATATTTTAACATTAACTTAATACAATTTACAAGTAGCTCGAAAATACATTTACAAACAAAACAAACCTTGTTCCTCTGTCAACTGATGCCAATTTTATTTAAACTTTCCTTTCGCTGTGATTCTGTTTTCACTGTTGACCGTTGCCGTGGACACAGTCTTTTCTTTTCGTCCCTCCGTATATCAAACCCATGTTTTTCTGTTACTTCCGCCCAAACAGGAAGTCACCAAAATAAAAGCGCAACCTCTCTATCAAATGCCATGTAACATATGTCAGTGTATAAAAGAGCCAACGACCGTTACACCTGGTTTAGTCCTGGTCTAGACCTGGTTTAGTCCGCGTTTAGTCCTGGTCTAGTCCCGGTCTAGTCCTGGTCTGGTCCTGGTCTAGTTCCAGTCTGGTCCCGGTCCCCCCGCGTCCCCCATCTATAACATCAGTCGGCAAAGGTCTACAGCCCCTTAGCCAATCAGGACGCAGAACACAATGTTACACTATAAATAAAATAAAAATAAAATAAAAATTGTATATATATATATATATATATATATATATATATATATATATATATATATATATATATATAAAATGTGTTCCTCACCTTCCACGGTGGTCGGTCCCTCACCCTCCTCCAGCACGGGTCCTCTACCAGAGGCCTGGGAGCTTGAGAGTTCTGCGCAGTATCTTTGCTGTTCCTGTGCTGCACTTTTCTGGACTGAGATGTCTGATGTTTTTCCTGGGATCTGTTGTAACCACTCCTCCAGTTTGGGAGTTACAGCCCCGAGTGCTCCAATCACCACGGGTATCGGAGCACTCCAATGATATATATATATATATATATATATATATATATATATATATATATATATATATATATATATACAGTGGTACCTCACCTTACAAAAGACCCTACATATGAAAAATCCAAGTTACGAAACACCTTCACGTTAAATTTTGGTCTCTAGATACGAAATAAAATTCAAGTTACAAAGCGCAAAATCTCAAAAATTCGAATAATGCGCGCTCAGATGCACGCCCCGCTGTTATCCCCGCTCAAAGAGCACCTTTCTCGGCCTGTTAGTTTCAGTGTTGTATAGTAACGAAGTAATAATACTTCACTACTGTACTTAAGTACATTTTGGGAGATTTTGTACTTTACTTGAGTTTTTAAAAAAATGATAACTTTTACTTTTACTTCACTACATTTCTGAATTTAATTGCATACTTTTACTCCACTACATTTTCAATGTGCCATTTAGTTACTTGTTACAAAAAAAAACTCTACTGACTGCAAAGAAGTCAGGACGTGCCTGGGCCTGTTCGCTACTTGCGCATGACAATCAGCCTACACCTGTTGGTTTCATGCAGCTAGTTTAATCAATCAACATCCCTGATGGAAGAGGAGACAGCATCCACATCGGCTACAAATGAAGGGGGTACTGACGATGAGCATCCCTGGCCGTACTTAAACACAGTGTTCTCTTACGCTGATATGAAGGATTCGTCCTATCGAATGAAGTGCCTCTTGTGCCTTCCAAGAAATGTGGAAATCCTATCGTACAGAAACTCCCCGTCCAACCTCAAGAAACACATCGAGGTAAGTTCTAGATTCATGAAATTGTTAGCGTCTATATTCCAATTTCAGTAACCATAGCATGGACATTCTAGACACCGTTGTGAAACCTTGAGCATAACATGTAGAAATTAACTTGTGTGACATTGTTTCGGTTACACAAAGCGTATTTGACGATGTTGGAGCTAACAGGATACCTGGCTTTTTCGGCTCAAGGGAAGGCATAGCTGTAGGCTAAGTGTAACATATGAGAAAGGGCACACGAGTTCAAAAGGACAAAAAAATAACATTAACCTGTGCCTACTTTTAAAAATGTAAACAACGCTGTGTGTTTGTGCTATCTAAGTAACAAAGCGAGGGTTAGCTTCAGACTGCCTTTGCTTCATACTTTTACTTGTACTTTTAATTACATTACTTGAGTACATTTATTTTTACTTTACTTGTCATACTTAAGTACAAGAAGTTCCAGATACTTTAAGACTTTTACTCAAGTAACATTTCAGTCAGTGACTTCGACTTTTACCAAAGTAATTTTTGGGAGGGGTACCTATACTTTTACTTGAGTTTGATTTTCCAGTACTTTATACAACACTGGTTAGTTTGCAGTGTCAACCCCCCAGCTCTTGAATCGGATAGAACCAGAGCCAGCCCTGGGGAAAACCCCGCGGTCGTGCCCGCTCAAAGAGCATCTTTCTCGGCCTCTTAACTCTAGCGCCGAACACGCAAGGAGCGCGGACACAGGAGCACCGCGAGCACGACATAGAACCGCGGCGAACACGCAGTGTGAGGGAGCGCCTGTAGCGCCGTCATTCCCTGACCGGCGTCTCTCTCTTGCTCTCTGGCCCCAGCGCGCGCCTAGACTGCAGAGCACAGAGCGCTTCTCCTGGTTTGCGTAACCAGACTCTGATTCAACTGTTCCCTGCCTATAAACTGTTCTCTGTGATCTGGACTCTGTTTCCCTCCCTGGGGCGTACGAGGGTGCACACTTGGACAGTTGAATCAGAGTCTGGTTACGCAAACCAGGAGAAGCGCTCCGTGCTCTGCCGTCTAGGCGCACGCTGGGGCCAGAGAGCGAGAGCCAATCAGGACGCAGAACACAAAGTTACACTATAAAAAAATGTTACACTATTAAAAAAAACCTTGGAACGAATCAGGCCTTTTCCATTGAAATAGCTACTCAACTTATGAAAAATTCACGTTACGAAACCACTTCTGGAACGAATTAATTTCGTAAGGTGAGGTACCACTGTATATACATACATATATATATATATATATATATATATATATATATATATATATATATATATATATATATATATAAATAAATAAATATAAAAATATCGGTTATCGGCCATAACAGCAACATTAATATCGGATATCGGTATCGGCTAAAATGTTCACATCGGTGCATCTCTAGCTAGGGTTAGGGTTGGGGTTGGGGCAGTGGTTAGGGTTACGACTAGGGTTAGGGTTAAGCTTAATGGTTAGCTTTAGGCCTTGTGTTAGGGTTGGGGATAGGGGTTAGAGTCGTGGTTGGAATTTAGGGTTAGTGTGGGGCGTGGCACTTGTGGGCCGTGGCAATTGCAGGTGCAGCGTTTGCGGGATGTGGCATTTTCTGGGCGCAGTGGTTGCGGGACATGCCGTTAGCGAGGCACGCCACTTGCGGAGCGTGGCATTTGCGGAGCACAGCGTAGGTGCACGTGAGGGCCGATCTTTGCCACTTGCGGCTATATTTTCAGATTATTGTCTAGCTGTGCAGAATGGGTCCACCACGGAGTCCACTTGCACATCGTGGTAGATCCGCAACTAATCCACCATGCTTCCGCAGTGGTGCAGCTAATCCACTGCGTATCTCGCTGATCCACCCAGGGACCCGTTTTGGATCCGCGTTCAGAACCAGGTTATCTGCCCCGGATCTGCCATGTATCTGTTTATTATGTCGTTAGGAGCCTAAATGTGCTTCAGATTTGATACTGATACTGACTTACTACTGACCTAAATACACACAAGCTAGAATGTGCATTGAAATTGTACTTGTAATTGTAACTAGGACTCAACCTATATAAACTTTTGTCCAGTTGACAAATTGAATTTCTCCTTTGCCACAGATTCTACCTGGATGACTGAGGCATTCTGCATGCATATTGTTAAAACTTAACTTGAGTTTACCACCACAGTACACTTAGATGGGTTGTACTTATAGAGTGTGCAGTGTGGGAGCTCTTTAACTTCAGTCTGAGGCAGAGGTGAGATGCAGTGAAGCAGGCTCCTCTTAAACTCCATGTCCTCCTGGTGAAGATCCAGTCTATCAGTGTCCAGCTTTTTAGGGTTAGGGTTTGTGAAGAACAATGTAAGTATAATAACGACAGTGGGCTGTGTGATTTAAACATGAAAGGTGAACACTTGATTGGCGAGATCTATACATTTACATACTGTACTTACATAGGGTCAGTCTTTAAACTCCACCACAGCATGTTCTGAAAGAAACATGTACAACAGGTGTGATTATAAACATATTTCATTATGAAAGTAGGCTAATACAGTACACTTACAGAGGGTCTTCCTCTACATTATTGGAATGTGACCCACCAGAGGAAATTCTGGAATACATCAAAAAAGAGAACCACAAATATCAGTTTGGATCATTTCACATTTTTGCCACAGTGTTTAATACTACAAGTGCAGTATTTACTTAAAGAGGGTCTTTATCATGCCCTTATGTCCATCTTCTTATTAACCAATAGTATATTCTCAAACAGATGAAAAACATTATTTATGTCATAGGAAATACTTTACCACAGTATAATTTCACTGCTGTATACAGTAATATACAATACTCAACTACATATACTTTTACCACATAATATTAATATATAATAATCATTTTTTTAAGATTAAGCCTTTATTGATCTCACACACAGGAGAAATTTTACTTCTGCATTTGACCCATCCTTTCAGGAGCAGTGGGCAGGCACCTTTCTAGCGCTAGGGGGACAGTACTGTGAAGGTACTGCCCAAGGATCCACACTGGCTTGCTCATTGCTTGGGATGATTTGAACCCAGGTCCCCCAGATGAAAACCTAGTGACTTACCAGTTGAGCTAACCAGCCAGTGTCACTTTAGTGGCCATTTCAATGAAAGACAGAAGCACCATCTCAAGTCCCATAATAAAATCAAATCAGGCTATAAACTAAATCCTTACTGTCACAGAAATCATGAAAAGTATTTACTTCTGATCACTGTGCAGGGACTCCTGATGGGGGGCACTCAGGAGAAGGGCTGTCATCTGGGGAAAAGAAAGTAAGTTTTGGTCAGTTAGCTAACGTTAGAGATTGGCTGTAAAGTACACAGGAAGTAGAGTCACTATGCTAATCTGCAGCTTCAACCCGATTCAGTCACTCCTCTGCCCCGACGCCCTGTTTTATTGGCTGTTACTGTTGTCAAGTAAAAAAACCCAGCCCTGCTCATCATCTTCTCTCTCCTCTCTCCCTCTTAATATTTATTGCTAGTCTGGCCAGTAGATGGCGCCAAAAAACACAGGCCGGTAGTGTCTGCTGCACCCATTTAATTAGGACCAGGTGCGCAGGCACAAAAACCAAACTAGGAATGCAGCAGGGAAACACAGAAGCCGTTTTCCAATCCAGCGACGGCACGCTTGTGAGCATCCTTGGAAGGGGATGTGCTTCATATCCGGCGCGACAAGCGCCGTTCCATTCGTTTTTTGTCCCCTGCACCGTTAAGATGAGCTCTGAACGGTGCCGTCGTTTCCATGGAAATCGGGGCGTGGACCAAACGTGCGAAAATGCACGCTTCGCACACTTAAAAGCCCCAGCATGCACAGTGCGGGAGGATATATGGCCGTTTCCCAATTCAGCGACGGCACGCTTGTGAGTGTGCCGTCGGTCTGTCGTCGAGACGGCGCATACTCGCTCTGGCCGTTTCCCAATTCAGTGACGGCACGCTTGTGAGTGTGCCGTCGGTCTGTCGTCGAGACGGCGCATACTCGCTCTGGCCGTTTCCCAATTCAGTGACTGCACGCTTGTGAGTGTGCCGTCGGTCTGTCGTCGAGACGGCGCATACTCGCTCTGTCCTTAGTGCACTACGTTTCTCACATGGCCGCCTGTGAAATTGAACAGGTCCCGCCTCAGCTCAATGAGCCAGGTGGTCTGCTCCTTGTTCCCTAAAGACAAAAATATTATACTATTGCGACTAGTAATACTTGGAATTGGGACATGGCCAATGTTCCCCCTAATTTTTAATGTGTCTGAGCAAACACACTAACTCCACATCCGAAATGAACCCCCCCCGCGCGGCTCGCACTTTGCAGATATAAAAAAAATGCCCCCGCGGCTGAATAAAAAGCTCTTTCATCCCTGATTTACAGGGCGCTGCACAAGTTTTCTTGTGCGCTGAGAATGTGCGAACAGTGCGCAGCTTAGAGTAAACGCTGGACATGGCGACACTGTAGAATATCCAGCATTACAACAGCAAAGGAAATATAGAAGTGTAAGGGGAAAAGCATGTGAACGGTAATACAGGTGCCGTGATCTATGCCGTTACGGCTACTGTCACACATGTTTAGTGTAGTTTATGAAGAGTTTCATGTAGCATAGTTGTAGGTGAGGAGAACCAGTACGTATATTTTATAGTGACGTCGCAACTCTCACTTGTGGATGTCGCTGGCGAGTCGGTCTTTGTAGTCCCGCGCTGTGCATGCTGGGGCTTTTAAGTGTGCGGAGCGTGCATGTTTGCACACTTGGTCCACGCCCCGATTTCCATGGAAACGACGGCGCCGTTCAGAGCTCGTCTTGACGGTGCAGGTGGAAAAAAACGAATGGAACGGCCCTTGTCGCGCCGGATATGACGCATATCCCGTTCCAAGGACGCTAACAAGCGTGCCGTCGGTGAATTGGGAAACGGCCGTCGAGATGGCGCACACTCGCTCTGTCCTTAGTGCACTACGTTTCTCACATGGGCGTCTGCGAAATGGAACAAGTCCCGCCTCAGCTCCATGAGCCGGGTGGTCTGCTCCTTGTTCCCTAAAGACAAAAATATTATTCTACTGCGACTAGTAATACTTGGAATTGGGACATGGCCAATGTTCCCCCTAATTTTTAATGTGTCTGAGCAAACACACTAACTCCACATCCGAAATGAACCCCCCCGCGCGGCTCGCACTTTGCAGATATAAAAAAATGACCCCGCGGCTGAATAAAAAGCGGCGATCCGCTAAAAGCTCTTTCATCCCTGATTTACAGTGCGCTGCACAAGTTTTCTTGTGTGCTGAGAATGTGCGAGCAGTGCGCAGCTTAGAGTAAACGCTTACAACAGCAATGGAAATATAGAAGTGTAAGGGGAAAATCATGTGAACGGTAATACAGGTGCCGTGAACTATGCCGTTACGCTACCGTCACACATGTTTAGCGTAGTTTATGAAGAGTTTCATGTAGCATAGTTGTAGGTGAGGTGAACCAGTACGTATATTGTATAGTGACGTCGCAACTCTCACTTGTGGATGTCGCTGGCGAGTCGGTCTTTGTAGTCATATATCCTCCCGCGCTGTGCATGCTGGGGCTTTTAAGTGTGCGAAGCGTGCATGTTTGCACGCTTGGTCCACGCCCCGATTTCCATGGAAACGACGGCGCCGTTCAGGGCTCCTCTCGACGGTGCAGGCGGAAAAAAACGAATGGAACGGCGCTTGTCGCGCCGGATATGACGCATATCCCGTTCCAAGGACGCTCACAAGTGTGCCGTCGGTGAATTGGGAAACGGCCTATGACTACAAAGACCGACTCGCCAGCGACATCGCCATGTGACAGTTGCGACATCACTATAAAATATGCGTACTGGTTCACCTCACCTACAACTATGCTACAAGAAACTCTTCATTAACTACGCTAAACATGTGTGACGGTAGCCGTAACGGCATAGATCACGGCACCTGTATTACCGTTCACATGCTTTTCCCCTTACACTTATATTTCCTTTGCTGTTGTAATGCTGGATATTCTACAGTATCGCCATGTCCAACGTTTACTCTAAGCTGCGCACTGCTCGCACATTCTCAGCGCACAAGAAAATCTATGCAGCGCACTGTAAATCAGGGATGAAAGAGCTTTTAGCGGATCTCCGCTCCGCTCTGCAGGGTCATTTTTTTAATATCTGCAAAGTGCGAGCCGTGGGGGGGTGCGCAGGAGGGCTCAGGGAGTTATTGTGTGCAGGGCTGTAGAGAATGTTTATGTTTTTAAGAGTGGGCTCAAGACATGTTTAGCTTGGCCTTTGATTGACTTCCGTCGTCTGTTTGCTTGTCTTTTGTTTGTTCTTTTGTTTGTCTGCTTGTTTGTCTGTTTGCTTTTTTTTTTTTTTTTCTCCTGGCAGCACGGTGGCTGAGTGGCTAGCACTCATGCTTCACAGCAAGAAGGTTCCGGTTGCCCGGGCCTTTCTGTGTGGAGACTGCATGTTCTCCCCGTGTCTGGGTGGGTTTCCTCCGGGCACTCCGGTTTCCCCCACCAACCTAAACATGCACCATAGGTAAAATCCTCCTCCAGCTTGGGGCCTGACCAAGCCTAAATAACAATAACAAGATCATGGGGATGGTCCCCGGGTCAAATACAGAAACAACTTCTCCTGTGCGAGATCAATAAAGGTAAATCTTCTAATCCTTGACCACTGTAAGGCGCTTTGTGTTACAATTTTGTATGAAAAGCGCCTTATAAATATTGTTTGTTTGTTTGTTTGTTTGTGTTTGCTCAGACACATTAAAAATTAGGGGGAACATTGGACACAAGTATTACTAGTCGCAACAGAATAATATTTTTTTCTTTAGGGAACAAGGAGCAGACCACCCGGCTCATTGAGCTGAGGCGGGACTTGTTCCATTTCGCAGACGGCCATGTGAGAAACGTAGTGCACTAAGGACAGACCATTTACCATTGGAAAACGGCTAGAGACACTACCGGTGAGTAAATTTACCTGTAAAATTTGTTTTTCAGTATGATTGGTTCATTCAAATGAACATTTTGTTTGATTTGGATATAATTAAAAGCATAGTTGGGTTGTAAATGCGGTTGGCTGATTTGATTTGGGAGATGTCCAAATTTGGGTTGACACTGGATTGATTGATACATCAAATTACTATTTTCTGACTTTAAAGGGATACTACTGCTACTGGTACTGCTACTGCTACAATTATAACTGCTGCTACAGCTACCTACTGCTACAACTACTGCTACCACTAAACCTACCTCTACTACCACTTAGGGCTGGGCGATTAATCGAGATTTGCGATATCTCGAGATGTTTTATGAAATCGAGAAAGATTTTGGCATATCGAAAAACTCGAGATAATGCGCTAAATGAATAAGATTTCGCCACTCTGCTTATTTTCCTCAACTGTTTGTGGAGCTGTCCGCCCCGCCCCGCCTCCTTCTTGCGTTTGTGTTTCACTGCCGTGGTTCCCCCTCCCCTCCCCCTCCCCCTCCCCTCCCCGTACGCACACCGCGTGTGTTTGTTGATAACTCATTTTCAACATGGCGGCGCCCACAGAAGCGTCCCAGAGTTAATTAATACCAAAGAAAAGAACAAACGGCTCCATTATATGGCAGTATTCCGGATTTAAACCGTCCGATGAGGAGCAGAAACAGGCATTTTGCAGAGAATGCAAGAAACTGGTGCCATCAAAAGCATCGAGCACCACAAATCTGTTCTACCATTTGCAGTACCACCACAAACTCTTATACGAAGAGTGTTCCAGGCTTCGGTTCGCGGGCAAACCCACCACCACTTCCAAGACACAACAAACAACGCTCCAAACATCTTTACCCCAGTGTCTACCCTATGAGAAAACAAGTGCAAGGTGGGTCAGCATTACGGAGTCCATTGCCTTTCATATAGCAAAAGACATGACGCCCATAGCGGTTGTTGAGCAACCGGGCTTCAAACGAATGCTAAAAACGCTTGACCCTAGATACAGTCTCCCTAGTCGCCACTTTTTTGCGAGACAGGAACTTCCAAGAATGTACACAAGAGAGAGAACGCGCCTTGCTGCTGATCTCGCACAAGTCGTGCACTATGCCCTGACTACAGATATGTGGAGCAGCAGGACGTGTGAGCCGTACATGTGTGTAACAATCCATTACATCATCGAGTGGGAGATTAAAAATGCCTGCCTGCAGACAACCTATTTCCCACAAGACCACACGGGAGAAAACATTGCAGAGGCCCTCGGTGACGTGACGACAACATGGATGTTGAATCCAAATCCCGTGGCCATAACCACCGACAACGGAAGCAACATTGTCAGTGCGGTACAGAGCAAGCATTGGCTGAGGATGCAGTGTTTTGGGCACAGGCTGCATTTGGCGATCGGTGAGTTTTAATCTCTCTCTCTCTCTGTGTGTGTGTGTGTGTGTGTGCGTGTGTGTGCGTGTGTGTGCGTGTGTTTGCGTGCGTGTTGCCAGTGAGTGAAATATTTGGGTGGGTCGGGTATGTGGGCCGGCTGGTTAGCTCAACTGGTAAGTCATGGACTTTCCCCCTGGAGGTTGTAGGTTCAAACCCCCCCCGGGCAATGAGCTAACCAGTGTGGGTCCTTGGGCAAGACCCTTCACGGTACTGCCCCCCGGGCGCCGAAAAAAGATGGCTGCTCACTGCTCCTGAAAAAGGATGGGTCAAATGCAGAAGTCAAATTTCTCCCGTGTGTCACTGTGTGTCATTGTGTGTGAGACCAATAAAGGCTAAAAGCCCAAGCTTAATCTTAATGTGGCGTTGATTCTAAAGCACACTTGCGTTTTAATGGTTGTAATAAATTAATATAGTATTTCTAGAAAAAAACTGATGCAGAATAATGTGCTAAGTTAAAGCAAATATACACACACACACACACACAAATATAAAATGTACTACAGTCACAAAACACATGAGAATTCATGGATTGAGAATCTATTAATCTATATTTAAAAACAATTAATTTAATGTGTGCTTTTTCTGTGTTTACAGGCCATGGTATGCAAAACTCCAAGATCACACGGGCCATTAAAGTTTGCAAGAAAAACGTGGCCGCATTTTCCTACAGCTGGAAACGGAGGAAGGAGCTGGCCGAGGCACAGGTTCAACTGAATTTGCCAGCCCACCAGCTCATCACAGAGTCACCAACGCGGTGGGGTTCTCGTCTCCAAATGGTGGAACGAGTGCTTGAGCAAGAGAGGGCACTCGTCAAAGTCCTCTCTGCAGATAAAAAAACAAGGCCATTAGTCCTGACCTGGCAAGACATCGAAGTCCTGGAGGCGATCCAGAGAGCACTGAAGCCCCTCCAGGAGTTCACCGGCGCGCTGTCTGGGGAGGGATACGTCACCCTTTCTTACATACTGTAATATGTACATACTGCTGCACCTGTTCAACAGCAAGCTCCTTGCTCCTCAGGAAGGTGACGGTGAGCTGGCAAACACAATCAGGCACACCATCCTCACTTACCTTGATGAAAAATACTCAGAGCCCTCTACCTCTGATTTACTGGACATGGCGTCCTTTGTCGACCCCCGGTTTCGGGGGACGTATGTCTGCAGTGAGAAGCTGGCTGCATTGAAAGAGAGGGTCATCTATGAAGCTGAGGAGTTGCTTGCTAATGCAGCTCCGAACAAAGCCAGGCCACAGTCTGCTGCAGAACAGTGTCATGGCAGATCCGGCTCCTCCCGTTGCTAAGAAGAGGAAAACCCTAGCCAGCTTCTTTGAGCAAGATGCAATTCCCTCCTCTGCCTTTACACCTCGCGAGTCCATTGAGAAAGAGCTGTCAAGCTATTTGCAGTCTGTATGTTTGGACAGTAAGGCAGATCCTTTACAATGGTGGCGGGAGCATGAGGTTGCCTATCCAGCGCTAAGCAGCCTCGCACGCAAGTACCTGTGCGTGCCTGCCACTTAAGCCTGACACAGATTGGTGTTCCTGGCTCAAAATCTTCAAATGTAAAAATGTTACACTACAGGTACAGTTTTTTGTTTTTTGGAGTTCGAATTTTGTTTTTTAAGGAAAAGGAAGGCAATATGTATTGTTTCTTTTTTTAATTAATTACGAAATGAGGGATTTTTTTGTCTCATCTTAAATTTTTTTGTATTTTTATCTTTGCACTATATAACTGTCTACCCTCAGATTTTATGTTTACAATTAAATAAGGCAATATACTACTTCCTTGGTTTGATAATGTTAAAATTGGTACACAAGTACAGCACTTTGTTACTAGTACCTGTCTACCTCTAGGCACTTGGCTACAAAATTAGTGATTTTTTTTTTGTCTTTTATCTTAAATGTTAAAGAAGCACTTTATAAGAACTGTCTACCCTCAGATTTTATGTTTACAATTAAAATAAGGCAATGTACTACTTGGTTTTGTAATGTTAAAAATGGTGCACAAGCAGTTTGTTACTAGTACCTGTCTACCTTTAGGCACTTGGCTGCCTACCTTGTTGAATTTGGCGCGTTTTTTTTTTTTTTTCCCCCTGCATAGATATCGAGATATATATCGTATATCGAGATATAGCAAAAACATATCGAGATAATTTTTTTTCTCCATATCGCCCAGCTCTACTACCACTAATACCCCTACCTTTACCACTGCACTACTACTGCAACTACTATGACCGCTAAAGAAGAAGCTGGAAAAGATCAATAAAAGTCTTAAAGCTGAGTTGAGCCTTGTGTCTGTTTCCGGAGTTTTCAAGTGAACCTGCATTCCTTAAAGGGATATGCCACCCCCAGGTCAAATTTGGGCATCTCCCCACAGTCCAGAGACTAAAATAAGTGGTGGAAAGCGTTTTCCTGCTTACCCAGCCATTGTCCGAGTCTGTCGCCACTGACCGCCGCGGTATCTGCTGCTCCTCCGCGTTAGACTGGAGTCTAACGTCGCCAGAGAAAGATTTCGGCCAAAAGGAATTAATTTGCTCGATGCGTTTCCCAATTACTTTCTGTGTAGTGCGCATTCATATCGAGTGCAAATAAATGTGCAAATCAACACGGAGAGCTTGACTTGGTCATTTTGGGTGGGAACTATTTTCCAGTGCGGAAGAATAAAGCCGAATCACGCAGCACGCTGCCAGGGGAATCCCTGTTACGCACCAGGAAGGGAGTTCCCCTGTTGCACAGCAGGGTCGCGGGGGCAACAGTCTAAGCAGGGTTTGGGAGGAGTTCGGACAGGCCATGGAGGAGGACTATCGGACGGCCTCAAAGAAATTCTGGCAAACCGTCCGGCGCCTTAGGAGGGGGAAGCAGTGCTTCACCAACACTGTTTACAGTGCGGGTGGGGAGCTGTTGACCTCAACTGATGTTATCGGACGGTGGAAGGAATAGAGGATCTCCTCAATCCCGCTGTCACGTCTCCCGAGGAGGAAGCAGAGGCTGGGGACTCGGGGGCGGACTCACTCATCACCCTGGCTGAAGTCACTGAGGTGGTTGGAAAGCTCCTCGGCGGCAAGGCCCCGGGGGTGGATGAGATCCGTCCTGAGTATCTTAAATCTCTGGATGTTGTAGGGCTGTCTTGGCTGACACGTCTCTGCAACATGGCGTGGCGGTCGGGGACAGTACCTCTGGACTGGTAGACCGGGGTGGTGGTCCCTCTGTTTAAAAAGGGGGACCGGAGGGTGTGTTCCAACTATCGGGGAATCACACTCCTCAGCCTTCCCAGTAAGGTCTATTCCAGGGTGCTGGAGAGGAGAATTCGACCGATAGTCGAACCTCGGATTCAGGAGGAGCAGTGTGTTTTCGTCCCAGCCGGGGAACAGTGGACCAGCTCTATACTCTCCATCGGATGCTCGAGGGGAAAACTTATCTGGCAATAAAGCATCAAATTCACCTTCCGTGAATCAGTTTAATTACTAAGACTTGGGACAAGCTGAAAACGTGACTTCTTCCAAAAATGCATCTCCCGAATCAGACCCGCGCTCATCCCCTGCATTACTTCCTGACTGACCTTTCAACTTGCTCGTGATTATCTTATCACAGATGGCACA
Organism: Paratrypauchen microcephalus; assembly: GCA_036785185.1. Taxonomy (NCBI): domain Eukaryota; kingdom Metazoa; phylum Chordata; class Actinopteri; order Gobiiformes; family Gobiidae; genus Paratrypauchen; species Paratrypauchen microcephalus. The sequence goes on along the minus strand of JAVJIX010000188.1, from coordinate 1,238,748 downwards.
GAAAATAAATAAATTAAAAACAATAATTCAGATGTCCTTTCACAATAATTCATCCGCGTATTCCCTGCGGATTAATACGTGGATACGGCTATCATGTGACTAATCAGTCTGGGCAGGGCTAATAGCGATCCAAACTTTCTGTAGCAGGTGCGACGCACACGGGCGCCCCAAAAAACATTTTATTCGGCGATGCTGATAGGCTGATAGGAATAGAGGTAAGATCGGGCCTAAAAAATCCAGCCCGACCCGACTTGGCCCGCGGGTATTAAAGCCCGACCCGGCCCGACCAATTAACTTGATTTGCAGGCCCGAGCCCGAAGCAAACCCGAAATTTCATATTTTATTTGTGAGGGGCGTTTTTTTGAAACAAATGATAATATAGATGTTTGACGATCATCAATTTTGCTAGTACAGCTGTTTAAATGCCTGCTCAGCGTCGAGGTCAATGTTCCCCCTAATGTTTTATGTGTCTGAGCAAACACACTAACTCCCTGAGCGCTCCTTGGAACCCTGTGCGCGACATCCGACATGCACCCCCACTACACGCGGAAAGAGCTGCGCGTGCTCGCGGCTTGCGCGTGCTCGTGGCTTACACCGGTAGAAGTTTAATACGAGACACGTACTTTTGTTTCTGAATACTGGACGATTCCCCCGTATTCAGATGACCCCGCGGCTGAAAAAAAAGCGGAACTCTTTCATCCCTGCGCTGCATAGGTTTTCTTGTGCGCTGAGAATGTGTGAGCAGTGCGCAACTGCACAGGCGCGCAGCTTAGGTGCCAGTCTTTTTGCTCTCGTATGAAAGCAAAGCGCCACATTGACTACATTCAGCGAAGCCAACGCAAGTTTCTGTAGCATTTTCAACAATCAATTTGAAGCTTTTCCACACCTCACTCTTACCGGTGCGTGTTTGTCTTTTCAGTTCTCCTGTCTTTAGTTTATCCTTAACTTCTTGCTCCTCCATATTGGGGATACCAGGTCAAAATAGATGCGGACTTGCGGAGGGGAAGATTATTAAGAGCGGCTCCTGTTTAATAGTTAAATAGCAATTACCTTACAGCGCCTTCTCTGTTTTATCCAAATTATTTATTTTAAAACAAGTATTCCTTAGTTTAGTATCCACACATCGTTTTATTATACATTTTTATAAACATATATTTATTTTTTAAAAAGTCAGCGAGAGAGAAGCCCGAGCCCGAGCCCGACCCGAAGCAATGATTGACATTTTAGGCCCGGCCCGACCCGAATTTCGGGTCGGGTCAGGTCGGGCTCGGGCTTAAGATCTTACCTCTAGATAGGAATCCTTTTTTTTTTGTTTTTTTTCCCCTAGCAACCACACACGACTGGCTATTTCCCTAGACTTCGAGGGAGCTTTGGACGCGAGCCCTATACGACTATGTTGGTGGAAATTCACTGTTAAATAAGAGTCATTTGGTGGAAATGTTGTTTGAATAATTCAGATTACATGTAGAGACACACAAATAATTAAAACTGACATTGATTAAAAAACAAAACAAAACATATTTTTAGTATTATACATTTTATATTTTTCCTCTCCTCTTTGGGAAGGGTGGCACCCAAGCGCCCCCTATGGGCCAGCCGCCACTGATCGAGATATATTTTGCTCCATATCGCCCAGCCCTAGCACAAGACCTTAAGAGCTATAGACCAGTTTCAAAGCTACGTCATCACTGAATGCGCGCGCAGTTCCGACTCAAAGCAAAGCCACCGCTGCCATAAAACCCCAGCGAAGATATAGAAGAGAAGAACTCAAATAAAGAGAAACAGATGGAATAAATGATAGTTCATACCATTCAAGTGACATACACACAAGTGAACACCTGCTGCTTGTTTAGGGTAATTTGCCCAGGTGTTCAATGGTGTTTAATATTGAAAACATGCTATTGTCGTTGTATTTGGCCAATTACCAGCAGCACAGGGTGTTCCTGAGGCAGTTATGTAGCCTATCATTTGAAGGAGCACAGATTCAGAAAGAGTTAATTTGTGCTTTCAAATTTATTTTGGAATCCTCGCGTTTGCCGTGACCAGTCTGTACAGACGACGAATACAAGCTAAGGGGTCACTTAACAGGCGGACCAGGGTTCCAGACGCCATCTCATACAGACCCAGACCTTTTTGACCTACTTTTCATTTTGACGGGGCGATTCAATATTAATAACTAACTCATTGAGTTAATTATTAACTCATCAATAAGTTAATAATTAACTTAATAATTGATGAGGAAACGTCAAACGTCAACATAGGTTGAATTCCATTTTCTGAAATCTCCGCGCGCAGGACGTACTGCAGTTCTCTGTCCAGACGGTAGAGGGCAGCTCCACGTGTCTGCGCTGGTCCGTCACTTTTTCTATTCCCCCGGCCTTCCGCTCTCTCTTCTGGGCTGCCCATCAGCTCCATCTGCCCGGCTTCTGATGCTCTAGCATACGCTTGGCGCTAATCGGTACATTTGCGGACCAAAAAAACAAAAACTGAATGGCGTCGTCTTTTGAGCAAATGAGAGCAAATGTGGGGAAACTGCTCCGAGGCATCGACAGGTGATCTTCCGCCGTTTACACTGGGGCCATGCTAATGTTATGCTAAGCTAGGCTAACACGCAGCTAATGTGTCTGTGGGACACACCATCTTTGCGTAAATTATCCATAAAAGTAACACATTCCAATTCCAACACCATCCAATGTCGACAACGTCGTAGAGTAGACTGTGTCTAGATTATATGAGTAGATTATAGGATGTTAAATGTCCTAAAGCGAATGTTTTGTCTTGGTTTATTTTTGATGTCTTTGTAATTCTCCCTGTCTTTTCAATTTAAAATTCCTATGCTATGTTATAATGATAAAAAATATACCTGGAATTGTGTTTTGTTTCATTCACACACTTTAAGTAACCCTTTATTATTAGTTTGTCTACATCTACATGCTCAAAATGCTCTGTTCCACGTTGTGACGTTATTAAGCATTAGTTTTCAAGTTAACAGCTCTTTTTACATTTAGTTCAGATGAGATTTTGAGTTCCAAGGCTAAATTTATCCAAATGATTCGAATGAAGGTGTGTGGAGTTTAAAAACACAGTGGAACTCTTCCTGTATTACCACATGACATCACAAGGAGGAACCAAGTGTTTAACTTTTGACCAGCACGTGTGGCTGAAACAAAACACTACTCCAGGTCTGTGATGAGGAAACCACATTAGAATATAGATCAGAAAATATTGCAATATATGCTCTTTAAAGGGATAGTGCGTTTTTTTTTTAATGTTAATCTGTATGGGTTTCCTTCTAAAAGTTCCGTGTGTTGACACTGGCTTACCTCTGACAGTCTCAGCTGATCCCGGTTCGGCTCGCTTTCTGGAGCCCACGTAAGTAGGTCCGGTAACTTCCCTGAAACATTAAATAAAGCTTGTTTTTCTTCTCAAAACAAAACATTTGTTAGAAAGGTGATATATTTGCGTCCGAAACAGTTGTCCACGAAACATCCAGCAGCGTATTTCGCATCCGCTTATTGTCTCTCTCTACTTGTATCACTACGCCCATGTTAACTCTATCAGCCTGTTCACTTGTAAACTTCGGCGTAGCCATCCGCTGAAGGTGAACAGGCTGATAGAGTTAACATGGGCGTAGTGATACAAGTGGAGAGAGACAATACGCAAATGTGAAATACGCTGCTGGATGTTTCGTGGACAACTGTTTCGGACGCAAATATATCACCTTTCTAACAAATGTTTTGTTTTGAGAAGAAAAACAAGCTTTATTTAATGTTTCAGGGAAGTTGCCGGACCTACTTACGTGGGCTCCAGAAAGCGAGCCGAACCGGGATCAGCTGAGAGTGTCAGAGGTAAGCCGGTGTCAACATGCGTAACTTTTAGAAGGAAACCCATACAGATTAACATAAAAAAACGCACTATCCCTTTAAACAAACTCAATGTCACTATTTCTCTTAAAATACAAATATTGAATAGCTAAGATTGTTTTTGTGAACTAAGAGCCAGATCTGTGTTTGTACTTTGCAGTTGGTGTATCAACATTCCCTAATGGTGATAGTGATGGGTAGATGAGGCGTAAAGCGTTTCAACACGTGTCCAAACTATATTGATTTTGTGTCGATACTGTGTCACTGAATACTTACACCTGCTGGATCTAAAAATCCCTACAGGCAACCTAATTGTCAGACTCAACTGACACTGATTTGATGACCTATATACAAAAATATAACTTAAGTCATTGTATTTTATATTGTATTATTTCATATCTTCATTTAAATTTAAAATATCTTTGATATTTTTAAATACAGTCAATAAATAATGTGAACATGTATCATAATGTAGTTTATGTGTTGTTGAATGAGGATGCTTGTGAACTGGGATTTTTTTTTAACACTTTCATTTAAAAGAAAAAAAATGTTTTTACAATGTTTTGAAATTGAGTCTGCTGCACTTTTTTGATACAGCTTCTCCAGCTGTAGAAAACACCCGCTCACATGGAGGCTGGAGTGCAGAGAAATTGTAAGGTTGGACACATGGTGGAAACCTTTTAGTTTGAGGCTGCTCCATAGTTCTTGATGGATTTAATGATGAACCGCAAAAGATCAGACATTCTTTTGGCAGATGCATCCCGTTGACACATGGGCTTCCTTATAAACACAGTTTGGCGTGTCAGTGCGACACAGTTCCTGTAGAAAGTCACGTGACCGATGTGCACACTGACATGGGCTCTGTTCTGTCTGAAGCTTTGTTACTCAAGTTTGATTCTAATCTGATCTTTAACACAATCTGGCCATAAAGAACTGATATATCTGGAGTTGATACATGTGATCTGATCTGTGCTGTAAAGCTAGTCTTTTGATTCTCTTGATGAGAGTCACAAACTGAAAAACTAGCTAGCGAACTGTAATGTTATTTGAGAGACATTTTTTTAACAGTCTGTTGTAGTCGCAGCTAAATCAGTTCTTTATAGTCAGATTGTGTTAAAGCAAAGGTCAAATTAGAGGTACATGTTTAGGCCTACTTTTCACTTGTACTATTTTGGCAGCATTGAATGTAAATCTACTGTGTGTCATTTGTAGGTACAACCCAGAAAACCTAGCGACCCTGGAGCGTTATGTGGAGACACAGGCCCGAGAGAACGCCTATGACCTGGAGGCCAACCTGGCTGTTCTCAAACTGTACGTCAGCCCTTTGTTTGCGCTTGTGTGTGTTTGTTTGTTTGTTTGTTTATTTATTTATTTATTTATTTAGATAGATAAGTAGATATAGATATAGAGATATGGATGTAACTATACGTATCAAATCGTGGGAAAGATGTATCTCGATACATGGGTCACTATATTGATTCGATTTTGATTTTGTTTTAAGACACAAAAAATGTCATGTAATTTTTTTCTGCTAATGAGTGTAATATAACACTGATATTAATGAAACAATACGTGCGTTTTGATTCACACCACCCACTGCAGCACAAACTGGGTGTTATTCGGACATTACAACACAGGGCCCAAGTGGTTCCCACAAGCACAGAGGGTAAGGAGAAAGAAGAACAACATGTGCAGGAAGCCCTCTCGGTTTGTGGATATCCTAAATGGGCTGTTAACAAAACCAAGAGAGACAAGGGCAAGAAACAAGATAATAGAGAATCCGAACCCAGGAGGAAAGGGGTAGCGATTCCTTACCTGGCCGGCGTGTTGGAAAAACTACAGAGGATTTTCAGACAATATGAAATCCCAGTTTATTTCAAACCCACAAACACTTTAAGACAAAAACTCGTCCACCCAAAGGACAAAACACCGAGCCACAAACAAAGCAATGTGGTCTACTCCATTCAGTGTAGTGAAGACTGCAGTGAGCGCTATATTGGAGAAACCAAGCAGCCACTTCACAAGATGATGTACCAACACAGACGGGCGTGCCAGAGTGGACCGTCATCTGCCGTACATCTTCACCTAGAAGCCACGGGCCATTCATTTGAGGACAGTGAGGTTCAGATCTTAGCCAGGGAAAAGAACTGGTTTGAGAGGGGAGTTAAAGAGACTATTTTTGTCAAAAAAGAGAATCCTTCTCTCAACAGAAATGGTGGAGTCAGACATTATTTGTCTCCCATCTATAATTCCATTCTTAAACCTAGATCAAACAAACAAAAGATACAATAGGGCTAGCCAGGTCAGGGCCAGAGGTGTGAAAAACAGTCGTGTAGGGATGAATAGGCATGCTAATCTAGACGCCAGAGAAACAAAAGACAAACCAATAGGTGAGATAGTTTTGGAAAGTAGTTAGCTAGTTAGCTCCTCCCTGCAGCAAGATATAAGCAAGTGTCTTACCAGCACTCTAACCAGAACTGACGAAGCCTCTCGGATGAGCGGCGAAACGTTTTCGACCAAACAAACTTTGTCCAGTTGACAAATTGAATTTCTTCTTTTATCATGGATTCTACCTGGACGACTGAGAGACTCTTCACGCATATTAAACACAATACATTACAGTTTCAACTACTGTAAAGTTGTAGTTTATATGTGAAGTGTTCATTTAGTTTAATTTAGTTCATGTAGTTCATTTGGTTCAATTATTTACAGCTCAGAATTTGTATTCAGTGAAAATAAGAATAGCGCTTTCTCTGGCTATTTTATAACAGAGTACTCTTAGTGCAAGTCCCTACAGTCTATATTATCAGACTTTTGCTTTTTTGATCAGTATTTGATGATCTCTTCCTCCGGAGTCCTCTCCCTGCGTGCACACGCTCTGCCCTCCAGCAACAACAGTAGCTCCTCCTACACTGCCCTGCTACACTCTTAACAGTGTCTTATCAGACGCACTGCACTCTCCCATCTTCTTTCTGGACACTCAAACTAGAGATGTCTCAACATACTGTTTTCTGAGGAAAACTTATGACATGGAGTGTAAGAGTTGCGTGACAGGTGCGTAGATGAGCGCATTTGATTAAAGCTGTTGTAAAGCCAAAAGTGATTCTAAAGTATTAAAAAAGTTAGTGGCAAAAGGAGAAATTCTTACCAAATATTTGTTTCAACCAAATACTGTAAACTTTGTCCAGTTGGCAAATTGAATTTCTCCTTTTGCCATGGATTTGACCTGGACAACTGACTGACTAGGGATGGGCATTCGGTGAAGTTTTCTTCGTCGATCGTCGGGAGAATTAATGAGTAATAATCGGTTAATCGTTAACATATTTTGTATTAAAAAGACAACAACCATTCACTCATGTGTGTCCGCTTTTACTATGTCTGCCGAGGCTTTGGGAACAGGCACTTCTCTACGGGAAAGTAAATCTGCAAATCAACATGCGTAGAGGTGGATTAAAGCGAGGCGACACGCATCTTGCAGCCTCTGCTAGCGCGCTCGGAGTTAGCCGCTTTGGGATCCGAGCTAACCGCTGCTAGCCCGCTGTCTTTGTCCTACCTCCTCCACACAACTCAGCCGTATCTGCAGCAATATTTTATTAAGTCGTGAAAACTTCTGCCCTCCACGGCACTGATGGGGAGCATGTCTGTTTCGATCATCTTCGCTATCAGTTCGGTGACCACCTCTGCTCGTTGAGCACTGCAGCTCCTCCTGGTCTGTGCTAGCACCGAGTCCAGGCTAGCCTGTGATAGAAATGATGAACCGCCGCCACCTTCTTTTACCAGACTTGGATGCGCGGTGTTCAAATGATAAATCATTTGTGTTGTCGATGAGGTATATTTGTATGCTGCATTGCAGTGCTTGCAGTGCGCTTGGTCATTTTCTAAATTAAAGTGGTCCCACACAACACTTCGCCGCGACCTCTTCATGTTTTGGCGATTGACCTACGGAAGCTCGCATATATCAACTGAGGCGGGCCAACTGAGGCGATTGTTTTTTGTTTTTTAATCGGTTTGTCGACGAAAATGAACTTGCTCGGTGAAATTCTTAATGATCATTTATCGGCTAATAGATTAATTATGCCCATCCCTATGACTGACATATTTAAAAGTTAATATCTTTGTCATTCCTGGGTCTATCAGCCTAAAATAAAAATTGACTGAAAGATAAAATCCACCTCTGTTCGAATATTTCAGCTGTAAGTCCCTCTGTCTCAGTGTCTTAACAATTTTCTGTGAGTTCTACTTGCCTGACCAGCCAATCCCTTCTACATTTTGTTTTTGAATCCAGATGTATCTGGAACCGGACAAGAGGGTGAAAATTCTTCATCTTGATTTTAGTTGATCCTTCTGTCTTAGTAAAATGTGGCTCCGGCTGGTCAGGCATGAGTCCTACAGTATAAAAGAAGAAAACATTTTTTGTCCTTTTATAAAAGAATGAGGAATCCCTATTGTTTCATCCAGTAATACTACGGAGTGCTTTTGTTTATCAAATAATGAATTGTGTTTGTACATCTTTGAAGTCCAGTTGAGTAATAAGACACTAAACATGTGTGTGCAGGTACCAGTTTAACCCCGCCTACTTCCAGACCCAAGTGACGTCACAGATCCTGCTGAAGGCTCTGACCAACCTGCCCCACACAGACTTCACCCTGTGCAAGTGCATGATCGACCAGACACACGTATCCTTTGAGTGCTCCCCTCTCTCACAGTTGGGTTGTGTAATGGTGCTGCTTATGTTATTTTACCAATAATAAAATCCCTGAGTGCGCTCCTTAACAGTGTTTAATAGAGCTAACCTGCCAGATTGTTTTTTTTGTGAGCCTTATCAAAAGCTAAACCTTTTTTGTTTATTTAATGAAACATCAGTAATTACTTAAACATTTGGCCTAGGTATTTCTTGTGGAAATCTGATTAGGATAGCTGTAAATGTGAGGGCAAGTGTTTGTCCACTGATCCTAAAGTTGGCGGGCTGAATCCTGCTCTTTTGACATAAACATCACTGGTTGAGCGCTTAGATCCACTGACACACACACAGGTTGGCTGTTTGATTCCAGATGAATGCTGTCATTGTGTCCTTGGGCAAGACACTTAACCCTCCTTGCTCCCAGGCCCTGTGTACACTGGTGTGTGTATGTGGAAAAATGTGGAAAAGTGCTATATAAAAATCTGTCAAATTACCTTTTAGTATTAGTAACATTTACCCGGAATTTGCACCAGGAGTGTCAGTGACACATAACATGGGCAGAGCTGCATACACGTGTACTTTTAAAAGCTTCAGTTTACACCAGAGGAAGCAGAGCCATTCTGTGGAGTCTCATGTTTAAACTCTAAAGTTTTTACATTACTTATTTATTGCTGATTTTAATGAACAATGAATACAGTATATAGTCCTGCCCAGCAGTATTGGCACCCCTTAATTTTATTCACAACCTGTGTAATATCTCATGAAAGAAATGGACACAATTTACATCACCAACATCTTTTGATTGCAGGTCCAAAGTAACTGAAAAGTTGTTTTTCCCCAAAATAGGCATTGTAATTTAAAAAAAAAACAGCACGTGCAGGAATATTGGCACCCCTCCTTAGTATTTAATTGCACACCCTTTGGCAGCGATGACAGCCTCCAAACCTTTCCTGTAGCCATCAATAAGCCTCTTGCATTACTCAGGTGGCATTTTCTCCCACTCCTCCTTTGCTATACGTTCCAGATCCTGGACATTTGGAGGATTCCTTCTCCCAATGGCAGATTTCAACTCCCCCAAAGATTCTCAATTGGATTGAGATCAGGACTCATTGCTGGCCATTTTAAAACTTTTCTAACCTGCGTGCTTTTGGATGCGTGTTTGATGTCTCTGTCTTGCTGGAGTACCCAAGACCTTTGCCTCAAACTGCGCTGTCTTACACTGGGCAAGACATTTTCCTCTACAATCTGCTGATAATCTTCAGATTTCATAATACCTGTGACACGGGTAAGGCCTCCAGTCCCAGATGCAGCACAGCAGCCCCACAGCATTATGGATCCTCCACCATGCTTAACTGACCAGGACTTTCCGCTTTTTTCATGATTGGCCACTTTCATCCCTGGTCACACTCATTGTTTATTTTTTACTGTTGTTGATACTTTGCTCTTTTGTATTAAACACAAGCTCTCTGTAGTAAAATGCTGTGTCACTAGATCACTGTTGTTCAGAAGATGTTTAACATGATGTACTTAAACTTCGTGGGTGCCATTACTGCTGGACAGGACTGTATAAGACAACATGAGACACATGAGAGATGATGCTTTGCAGCGATAACAAACTGTATCTGCAGTTCTCGCATTAAGCAAGCTACTCACCATTTAACTTTTGTTGTCTGCAACACATGCTTTTTCCTTCAGAAGTTGTTCTTGTAAAGTTGCTGTCTGATGTCCTTAAGTGTTTTATATTTATCCTCCATGGCTGTAAATTTTCCATAGTCCATCACGAGTCATTATCTGAGCTCCTGGATGCGACGCACGGTGTTTACACAACTGTAGTGGTTTTAGTTTTGTCTGTCCCCTGCTAAAAAGCCTGGAGACACTCCATTGACACTGAAAAATGAAAACTCCAACCTAATTTGAGCAGCGTGTAGTGTAATGATGACCGTTGGATGCCTGCATGACACTGCTGGTGTAAATTGTCCAACCAGTTAAGAGCTCAAATGTTACACTTCTGTGGGGTATTAACAGCTAAACATGTAATAAGTTTCAGTAATTTTTGACCCTCTTTGCTCTCTGCTCAGTCACTTCTGTAGGAGCCATATGTGGGTTTTCTATTGTTTTCCTTGTGTGATTAATGTGCATGAGCTTTAGTTGTGTGCACTACACTGGGGTGGCACGGTGGGTGTGGTGTGGCCTGTATGTGAGCGTACTCACCTGTAGAGTGTGGGGGGCTTGGATCATGGCGGTGGGGTGAGCATGGAGAGCAACTTTCTGTTGACCGTATTTTAACAGGAAAGATGTGCACATAGAAGGAATGGCTATGGACCACAGCAGCTTTAAAGTGCTCGCACGCGTATGCCTGCCCTCTTAAGCAGTTACCGAATACATGTGCCTTTGTTCTGAGTTACACATCCACAGTGTTTTACCCCGTGTTTTAGCCCCCCTCCCCCAATCACATTGCAATCAGCATGCATCACGCTAATGAAACTACTGCATATCACATCAGCTGGTAGTGATGAGTATTCAAACCTGTCAGAAAAGTTAATCCCATAATAACTCTGAGTCTTTGAGAGAACACTTGCCTCACTCTTTTTCCCTGAAGAATGTCTTAGTGCTGTGGACAGTTGTACTGTACTGTCAGGTCAAATAGTCTCAAATTCAAGTAGTTTATAGTGTGAATAAATGATGCTAGAACACTCACAAAACTAATTTTAGATTGTCTGTGGGACTAATTTGTAAGATTTTGTGGCCCTTGTAACAAACTTCTGTGGGCTGTTTTGTACTGTCTCACTTGAGTGTTTCTTGATGCCATTTTTAGAGCTGCCTCCCTGACAGAAAATACTGAGTACCTGTCATGGTCTCTGTACAGACAGAACTAATATCTTGTAATGTGATATGGCTTGTGGAGTGGGGGTGCATTTCCTTGACTACAGTGTCGCAGCAGGAGGAGCGGCCTATCAGACAGATCCTGTACCTGGGGAACCTGCTGGAGACCTGCCACTTCCAGAGCTTCTGGGTAAGGCATTGTGTTGTGTGCAGTGTTGTGTGAGTTTGACTTTGGCTTTGTGTGTGCAGACAAGTCTGGAGGAGAACAGAGAGCTGATTGATGGCATTGCTGGCTTTGAGGACTCTGTTCGTAAATGTGAGTATGTACACTGTGCAGCCCAAGGAGGTCACGTGTACCTTTAACCCACATACCCCTCTGTGCAGTCATCTGCCACGTAGTGGGCATCACGTACCAGACCATCGACCGGCGCCTATTGGCAGAGATGCTGGGAGATCCTCTAGGTGAGACTGCCCTCTGTACAATACTGTCAAGTGCCCGCTGAAGATATTATAATTCTCCGTGTGTTCAGACACACAGGTGAAGGCCTGGATGAACAAGTACGGTTGGACAGAGGATGAGGATGGACAGGTGTTCGTCTTCAACCAAGAGGAGAGCGTCAAACCTAAAAACATTGTGGAAAAGATTGACTTTGAAAGTGAGTGAGGTTTTTTCAGTCGTGTTAATCACTACAGGTTTTATTTCGTGTTGACAGGACCCCAGAGAGAAAAAAAAACGATCACATTCAATTGGATAATTGGAATTAACTTGGTACAAACCTAATGCCTACGTGCATTACCGTTAGCATTGCCCGCGCTCTACTGCTATCAGCAGAAACGAGAGGGTCCGGCAGCATGGGACCTCTTCTGTACAGGCTTCAGTGTCAGGCTCCAGCGTCAGACCTGGAAATAAGAAACTTTTTCACACCACTAGGGAGAGTCCGGCCAACCCAGCGGGGAAGAGCGATGAAAAATTCTGATCATAGTCCTGCCGTTGATAAATCAATGATGTTTATATTTGTGTAGTGGTATATTTTTCACACCAACATTGTTATGCATTTAAGAAACTAACACCTTCACGTTACAAAGTTGATTAATTAAATATAAATGCACACAGTTTTTCTTCTTTAAATTGATTTTATTTTGAAGATTGTTGTGTGCACTTCCGGTCCCAACCGGCCTCACACTGGAGGTATGCCTGACATGAGCCTGCACAGGAAGAGGCCCCATGCTGGAGGTCTGCAGCCAGACCCTCTTGATAGAAACACGTGTGATGTCCATACACTAAATGAGGTCACTGAAACATTGAGACAATAGTCATTTACTTTCCATAAGTTGGATTATAAAGATGGGGAGAGAAAGGAGAAAAGGTGAGTAGTGGGGGGGGGGGGGTCAGATGTCACACACACACACACACAGAGGGAAAGAGCCTGGACTCTTAGTCGGATTGTGCAGATATAAGTTAAAACTTGTGAACATGTGAGGAAACAATGGGACATGCTGTGGCTCAGGCTACTTTTTACTAAACAAGAGTGTAAATCCTCGTCAGCACACCGCGCTCTTAATGCAACATGAATGGCTGTTGACCTGTTGACCATTGAGATCGACCAACGTAGAGATGCCGAGCTTTAAATTTTTGGCACAGCCCTTCTTTAGGGGGCCCACTTTCTACTGTTATTGAGCTCAACCATAGGCTGAAACGTCTATGGGGAAAATAAACAGAAATATTTGTCCCCACCCACTTTTGAGCTTCTTTAGGACAACTGTTTAGAACATAAATTCATAAAACAACTCAATATCCCTGAAGATGATTTCAAGCCACTAATCCTGATTGCCTTTTGCAGGTGTATCCAGTATTATGGCGACCTCCCAGTGATACTGACACCTGCACAGACTACGCTGGATCATCACATTTTCATCTTGTGTTTTTTTGAATAAACCTCTCTATTTGACCTCATCGTCTTTCTTGTATGCGTCAGCTCAGCTTTGTCACTAGGGTGATTCATGTGGGCATTGTGTCACTTTACAACAGATTCCCTATGACCCACTTCAGGATGGTGGCTGCATAGTTCTTTTGTTTGAAAAGCAGTGAACATTGTTGGCTATTCCACAAACCACAACATTATTCAAGTTTCTGCCTAGGAGATGAGATCTCAGAGCATGAGATCAAATTGCCTGTAGAAAATTACCTAAATTAGGTAATTTATATAACTTAATATCAATGCATAAAATACAGTTACAACACAATATTTAAGAGATTAAATTCTAAAAAATAGCGTTTTTCCACCTTCAAGGCACTCGGTGCTTTACAACAAGCAACCACTCCACCAGCGTACACGAACACTAGGGTGTATGAATGGGGTTGGTTATGTGTCTTGCCCAAAGACACAATGACAGCATTCATCTGTGGGAGCTAGAATCACACCACCAATCTGTTGGTCAGTAGATCTGACTGCTAAACCAATGATGTTTTATGTCAAGAGCGAGATTCAAACCGCCTTTAGATTAAACCTTTAGATTAGTGAACAAACCCATCATGTGACCAAAACTTATCACATGATTTAATTTCCGCTAAATAGTTGTAGTCTTTTTAATATACTTTAAATAATGTCACGTTTTCTCAGTATTGAAATGGAAAAGAATAAAAACACTGACGTATATACTTCCTCCCACTGTTGGTGTATTGGGTATGAGATTCCCGTACACCGGCACATTTGCTCAGATGAGGCAGATTTATGAAGTTTATTATTTAAGTTTAAGGCTATACCAGATTTGCATTTGGATGGATGGATATTTGGATATTTAATAAGAAAATACCATGGAGGCGAACTGAGTGAAAAACTTCACCCACGTTTGGGAGTAAGATGAGATCTTCTGCATTGAACCGGAGCAGGACAGACACACAGCCAGTTGTGGTAAAGCAGGATGTGTGAGGGGCCGCCCGCAGGTGAGACACCTGAGGCAGTGGGAGTGGCCCTCAGTACAGCTCAGTGCGCAGAAAACTCGCACCATGAGCCGTTCTGCTCTGGAGCCAGGCCCTGACAAGGCGGTCATGAGGAAGTCTGTGAGCCTGTCCTCAGAAGGCTCTCTGCCGCAGGAGGACGACCTGGACTCGGAGGAGCTTCTGGGCTCTCAGTCCCGTGAATGGCTCGCTGACCTGCTGGGCGCTGTCTCCCCGGTGGACATCGCGGATGATCTAAATACCATGGGGCGGGACGGCCTCGTTGTTGACTACCACTTCCCCGTGGGCGAGTTGGAGATGCACTCCGGAGTCATGTGGAAGCGACCGAGAGTAAAGTCTCCATTCTTCTTCTGCTGGACGAGCGTGTTGCAACTTGTCTTCTGTCCCACGACAGGGACAGGGACACCTCCTCCCTTAACAAATAACTCTTACCTTATCATAATTAAAATAAGAATAGCGCTTTCTCTGGCTATTTTATAACAGAGTACTCTTAGTGCAAGTCCCTACAGTCTATATTATCAGACTTTTGCTTTTTTGATCAGTATTTGATGATCTCTTCCTCCGGAGTCCTCTCCCTGCGTGCACACGCTCTGCCCTCCAGCAACAACAGTAGCTCCTCCTACACTGCCCTGCTACACTCTTAACAGTGTCTTATCAGACGCACTGCACTCTCCCATCTTCTTTCTGGACACTCAAACTAGAGATGTCTCAACATACTGTTTTCTGAGGAAAACTTATGACATGGAGTGTAAGAGTTGCGTGACAGGTGCGTAGATGAGCGCATTTGATTAAAGCTGTTGTAAAGCCAAAAGTGATTCTAAAGTATTAAAAAAGTTAGTGGCAAAAGGAGAAATTCTTACCAAATATTTGTTTCAACCAAATACTGTAAACTTTGTCCAGTTGGCAAATTGAATTTCTCCTTTTGCCATGGATTTGACCTGGACAACTGACTGACTAGGGATGGGCATTCGGTGAAGTTTTCTTCGTCGATCGTCGGGAGAATTAATGAGTAATAATCGGTTAATCGTTAACATATTTTGTATTAAAAAGACAACAACCATTCACTCATGTGTGTCCGCTTTTACTATGTCTGCCGAGGCTTTGGGAACAGGCACTTCTCTACGGGAAAGTAAATCTGCAAATCAACATGCGTAGAGGTGGATTAAAGCGAGGCGACACGCATCTTGCAGCCTCTGCTAGCGCGCTCGGAGTTAGCCGCTTTGGGATCCGAGCTAACCGCTGCTAGCCCGCTGTCTTTGTCCTACCTCCTCCACACAACTCAGCCGTATCTGCAGCAATATTTTATTAAGTCGTGAAAACTTCTGCCCTCCACGGCACTGATGGGGAGCATGTCTGTTTCGATCATCTTCGCTATCAGTTCGGTGACCACCTCTGCTCGTTGAGCACTGCAGCTCCTCCTGGTCTGTGCTAGCACCGAGTCCAGGCTAGCCTGTGATAGAAATGATGAACCGCCGCCACCTTCTTTTACCAGACTTGGATGCGCGGTGTTCAAATGATAAATCATTTGTGTTGTCGATGAGGTATATTTGTATGCTGCATTGCAGTGCTTGCAGTGCGCTTGGTCATTTTCTAAATTAAAGTGGTCCCACACAACACTTCGCCGCGACCTCTTCATGTTTTGGCGATTGACCTACGGAAGCTCGCATATATCAACTGAGGCGGGCCAACTGAGGCGATTGTTTTTTGTTTTTTAATCGGTTTGTCGACGAAAATGAACTTGCTCGGTGAAATTCTTAATGATCATTTATCGGCTAATAGATTAATTATGCCCATCCCTATGACTGACATATTTAAAAGTTAATATCTTTGTCATTCCTGGGTCTATCAGCCTAAAATAAAAATTGACTGAAAGATAAAATCCACCTCTGTTCGAATATTTCAGCTGTAAGTCCCTCTGTCTCAGTGTCTTAACAATTTTCTGTGAGTTCTACTTGCCTGACCAGCCAATCCCTTCTACATTTTGTTTTTGAATCCAGATGTATCTGGAACCGGACAAGAGGGTGAAAATTCTTCATCTTGATTTTAGTTGATCCTTCTGTCTTAGTAAAATGTGGCTCCGGCTGGTCAGGCATGAGTCCTACAGTATAAAAGAAGAAAACATTTTTTGTCCTTTTATAAAAGAATGAGGAATCCCTATTGTTTCAACTTTCATCCAGTAATACTACGGAGTGCTTTTGTTTATCAAATAATGAATTGTGTTTGTACATCTTTGAAGTCCAGTTGAGTAATAAGACACTAAACATGTGTGTGCAGGTACCAGTTTAACCCCGCCTACTTCCAGACCCAAGTGACGTCACAGATCCTGCTGAAGGCTCTGACCAACCTGCCCCACACAGACTTCACCCTGTGCAAGTGCATGATCGACCAGACACACGTATCCTTTGAGTGCTCCCCTCTCTCACAGTTGGGTTGTGTAATGGTGCTGCTTATGTTATTTTACCAATAATAAAATCCCTGAGTGCGCTCCTTAACAGTGTTTAATAGAGCTAACCTGCCAGATTGTTTTTTTTGTGAGCCTTATCAAAAGCTAAACCTTTTTTGTTTATTTAATGAAACATCAGTAATTACTTAAACATTTGGCCTAGGTATTTCTTGTGGAAATCTGATTAGGATAGCTGTAAATGTGAGGGCAAGTGTTTGTCCACTGATCCTAAAGTTGGCGGGCTGAATCCTGCTCTTTTGACATAAACATCACTGGTTGAGCGCTTAGATCCACTGACACACACACAGGTTGGCTGTTTGATTCCAGATGAATGCTGTCATTGTGTCCTTGGGCAAGACACTTAACCCTCCTTGCTCCCAGGCCCTGTGTACACTGGTGTGTGTATGTGGAAAAATGTGGAAAAGTGCTATATAAAAATCTGTCAAATTACCTTTTAGTATTAGTAACATTTACCCGGAATTTGCACCAGGAGTGTCAGTGACACATAACATGGGCAGAGCTGCATACACGTGTACTTTTAAAAGCTTCAGTTTACACCAGAGGAAGCAGAGCCATTCTGTGGAGTCTCATGTTTAAACTCTAAAGTTTTTACATTACTTATTTATTGCTGATTTTAATGAACAATGAATACAGTATATAGTCCTGCCCAGCAGTATTGGCACCCCTTAATTTTATTCACAACCTGTGTAATATCTCATGAAAGAAATGGACACAATTTACATCACCAACATCTTTTGATTGCAGGTCCAAAGTAACTGAAAAGTTGTTTTTCCCCAAAATAGGCATTGTAATTTTAAAAAAAAACAGCACGTGCAGGAATATTGGCACCCCTCCTTAGTATTTAATTGCACACCCTTTGGCAGCGATGACAGCCTCCAAACCTTTCCTGTAGCCATCAATAAGCCTCTTGCATTACTCAGGTGGCATTTTCTCCCACTCCTCCTTTGCTATACGTTCCAGATCCTGGACATTTGGAGGATTCCTTCTCCCAATGGCAGATTTCAACTCCCCCCAAAGATTCTCAATTGGATTGAGATCAGGACTCATTGCTGGCCATTTTAAAACTTTTCTAACCTGCGTGCTTTTGGATGCGTGTTTGATGTCTCTGTCTTGCTGGAGTACCCAAGACCTTTGCCTCAAACTGCGCTGTCTTACACTGGGCAAGACATTTTCCTCTACAATCTGCTGATAATCTTCAGATTTCATAATACCTGTGACACGGGTAAGGCCTCCAGTCCCAGATGCAGCACAGCAGCCCCACAGCATTATGGATCCTCCACCATGCTTAACTGACCAGGACTTTCCGCTTTTTTCATGATTGGCCACTTTCATCCCTGGTCACACTCATTGTTTATTTTTTACTGTTGTTGATACTTTGCTCTTTTGTATTAAACACAAGCTCTCTGTAGTAAAATGCTGTGTCACTAGATCACTGTTGTTCAGAAGATGTTTAACATGATG
This sequence comes from Paratrypauchen microcephalus, assembly GCA_036785185.1. NCBI lineage: Eukaryota > Metazoa > Chordata > Actinopteri > Gobiiformes > Gobiidae > Paratrypauchen > Paratrypauchen microcephalus. The sequence continues at coordinate 1,220,497 of JAVJIX010000188.1, read as the reverse complement.
TACTTAAACTTCGTGGGTGCCATTACTGCTGGACAGGACTGTATAAGACAACATGAGACACATGAGAGATGATGCTTTGCAGCGATAACAAACTGTATCTGCAGTTCTCGCATTAAGCAAGCTACTCACCATTTAACTTTTGTTGTCTGCAACACATGCTTTTTCCTTCAGAAGTTGTTCTTGTAAAGTTGCTGTCTGATGTCCTTAAGTGTTTTATATTTATCCTCCATGGCTGTAAATTTTCCATAGTCCATCACGAGTCATTATCTGAGCTCCTGGATGCGACGCACGGTGTTTACACAACTGTAGTGGTTTTAGTTTTGTCTGTCCCCTGCTAAAAAGCCTGGAGACACTCCATTGACACTGAAAAATGAAAACTCCAACCTAATTTGAGCAGCGTGTAGTGTAATGATGACCGTTGGATGCCTGCATGACACTGCTGGTGTAAATTGTCCAACCAGTTAAGAGCTCAAATGTTACACTTCTGTGGGGTATTAACAGCTAAACATGTAATAAGTTTCAGTAATTTTTGACCCTCTCTTTGCTCTCTGCTCAGTCACTTCTGTAGGAGCCATATGTGGGTTTTCTATTGTTTTCCTTGTGTGATTAATGTGCATGAGCTTTAGTTGTGTGCACTACACTGGGGTGGCACGGTGGGTGTGGTGTGGCCTGTATGTGAGCGTACTCACCTGTAGAGTGTGGGGGGCTTGGATCATGGCGGTGGGGTGAGCATGGAGAGCAACTTTCTGTTGACCGTATTTTAACAGGAAAGATGTGCACATAGAAGGAATGGCTATGGACCACAGCAGCTTTAAAGTGCTCGCACGCGTATGCCTGCCCTCTTAAGCAGTTACCGAATACATGTGCCTTTGTTCTGAGTTACACATCCACAGTGTTTTACCCCGTGTTTTAGCCCCCCTCCCCCAATCACATTGCAATCAGCATGCATCACGCTAATGAAACTACTGCATATCACATCAGCTGGTAGTGATGAGTATTCAAACCTGTCAGAAAAGTTAATCCCATAATAACTCTGAGTCTTTGAGAGAACACTTGCCTCACTCTTTTTCCCTGAAGAATGTCTTAGTGCTGTGGACAGTTGTACTGTACTGTCAGGTCAAATAGTCTCAAATTCAAGTAGTTTATAGTGTGAATAAATGATGCTAGAACACTCACAAAACTAATTTTAGATTGTCTGTGGGACTAATTTGTAAGATTTTGTGGCCCTTGTAACAAACTTCTGTGGGCTGTTTTGTACTGTCTCACTTGAGTGTTTCTTGATGCCATTTTTAGAGCTGCCTCCCTGACAGAAAATACTGAGTACCTGTCATGGTCTCTGTACAGACAGAACTAATATCTTGTAATGTGATATGGCTTGTGGAGTGGGGGTGCATTTCCTTGACTACAGTGTCGCAGCAGGAGGAGCGGCCTATCAGACAGATCCTGTACCTGGGGAACCTGCTGGAGACCTGCCACTTCCAGAGCTTCTGGGTAAGGCATTGTGTTGTGTGCAGTGTTGTGTGAGTTTGACTTTGGCTTTGTGTGTGCAGACAAGTCTGGAGGAGAACAGAGAGCTGATTGATGGCATTGCTGGCTTTGAGGACTCTGTTCGTAAATGTGAGTATGTACACTGTGCAGCCCAAGGAGGTCACGTGTACCTTTAACCCACATACCCCTCTGTGCAGTCATCTGCCACGTAGTGGGCATCACGTACCAGACCATCGACCGGCGCCTATTGGCAGAGATGCTGGGAGATCCTCTAGGTGAGACTGCCCTCTGTACAATACTGTCAAGTGCCCGCTGAAGATATTATAATTCTCCGTGTGTTCAGACACACAGGTGAAGGCCTGGATGAACAAGTACGGTTGGACAGAGGATGAGGATGGACAGGTGTTCGTCTTCAACCAAGAGGAGAGCGTCAAACCTAAAAACATTGTGGAAAAGATTGACTTTGAAAGTGAGTGAGGTTTTTTCAGTCGTGTTAATCACTACAGGTTTTATTTCGTGTTGACAGGACCCCAGAGAGAAAAAAACCCGATCACATTCAATTGGATAATTGGAATTAACTTGGTACAAACCTAATGCCTACGTGCATTACCGTTAGCATTGCCCGCGCTCTACTGCTATCAGCAGAAACGAGAGGGTCCGGCAGCATGGGACCTCTTCTGTACAGGCTTCAGTGTCAGGCTCCAGCGTCAGACCTGGAAATAAGAAACTTTTTCACACCACTAGGGAGAGTCCGGCCAACCCAGCGGGGAAGAGCGATGAAAAATTCTGATCATAGTCCTGCCGTTGATAAATCAATGATGTTTATATTTGTGTAGTGGTATATTTTTCACACCAACATTGTTATGCATTTAAGAAACTAACACCTTCACGTTACAAAGTTGATTAATTAAATATAAATGCACACAGTTTTTCTTCTTTAAATTGATTTTATTTTGAAGATTGTTGTGTGCACTTCCGGTCCCAACCGGCCTCACACTGGAGGTATGCCTGACATGAGCCTGCACAGGAAGAGGCCCCATGCTGGAGGTCTGCAGCCAGACCCTCTTGATAGAAACACGTGTGATGTCCATACACTAAATGAGGTCACTGAAACATTGAGACAATAGTCATTTACTTTCCATAAGTTGGATTATAAAGATGGGGAGAGAAAGGAGAAAAGGTGAGTAGTGGGGGGGGGGGAGTGGTCAGATGTCACACACACACACACAGAGGGAAAGAGCCTGGACTCTTAGTCGGATTGTGCAGATATAAGTTAAAACTTGTGAACATGTGAGGAAACAATGGGACATGCTGTGGCTCAGGCTACTTTTTACTAAACAAGAGTGTAAATCCTCGTCAGCACACCGCGCTCTTAATGCAACATGAATGGCTGTTGACCTGTTGACCATTGAGATCGACCAACGTAGAGATGCCGAGCTTTAAATTTTTGGCACAGCCCTTCTTTAGGGGGCCCACTTTCTACTGTTATTGAGCTCAACCATAGGCTGAAACGTCTATGGGGAAAATAAACAGAAATATTTGTCCCCACCCACTTTTGAGCTTCTTTAGGACAACTGTTTAGAACATAAATTCATAAAACAACTCAATATCCCTGAAGATGATTTCAAGCCACTAATCCTGATTGCCTTTTGCAGGTGTATCCAGTATTATGGCGACCTCCCAGTGATACTGACACCTGCACAGACTACGCTGGATCATCACATTTTCATCTTGTGTTTTTTTGAATAAACCTCTCTATTTGACCTCATCGTCTTTCTTGTATGCGTCAGCTCAGCTTTGTCACTAGGGTGATTCATGTGGGCATTGTGTCACTTTACAACAGATTCCCTATGACCCACTTCAGGATGGTGGCTGCATAGTTCTTTTGTTTGAAAAGCAGTGAACATTGTTGGCTATTCCACAAACCACAACATTATTCAAGTTTCTGCCTAGGAGATGAGATCTCAGAGCATGAGATCAAATTGCCTGTAGAAAATTACCTAAATTAGGTAATTTATATAACTTAATATCAATGCATAAAATACAGTTACAACACAATATTTAAGAGATTAAATTCTAAAAAATAGCGTTTTTCCACCTTCAAGGCACTCGGTGCTTTACAACAAGCAACCACTCCACCAGCGTACACGAACACTAGGGTGTATGAATGGGGTTGGTTATGTGTCTTGCCCAAAGACACAATGACAGCATTCATCTGTGGGAGCTAGAATCACACCACCAATCTGTTGGTCAGTAGATCTGACTGCTAAACCAATGATGTTTTATGTCAAGAGCGAGATTCAAACCGCCTTTAGATTAAACCTTTAGATTAGTGAACAAACCCATCATGTGACCAAAACTTATCACATGATTTAATTTCCGCTAAATAGTTGTAGTCTTTTTAATATACTTTAAATAATGTCACGTTTTCTCAGTATTGAAATGGAAAAGAATAAAAACACTGACGTATATACTTCCTCCCACTGTTGGTGTATTGGGTATGAGATTCCCGTACACCGGCACATTTGCTCAGATGAGGCAGATTTATGAAGTTTATTATTTAAGTTTAAGGCTATACCAGATTTGCATTTGGATGGATGGATATTTGGATATTTAATAAGAAAATACCATGGAGGCGAACTGAGTGAAAAACTTCACCCACGTTTGGGAGTAAGATGAGATCTTCTGCATTGAACCGGAGCAGGACAGACACACAGCCAGTTGTGGTAAAGCAGGATGTGTGAGGGCCGCCCGCAGGTGAGACACCTGAGGCAGTGGGAGTGGCCCTCAGTACAGCTCAGTGCGCAGAAAACTCGCACCATGAGCCGTTCTGCTCTGGAGCCAGGCCCTGACAAGGCGGTCATGAGGAAGTCTGTGAGCCTGTCCTCAGAAGGCTCTCTGCCGCAGGAGGACGACCTGGACTCGGAGGAGCTTCTGGGCTCTCAGTCCCGTGAATGGCTCGCTGACCTGCTGGGCGCTGTCTCCCCGGTGGACATCGCGGATGATCTAAATACCATGGGGCGGGACGGCCTCGTTGTTGACTACCACTTCCCCGTGGGCGAGTTGGAGATGCACTCCGGAGTCATGTGGAAGCGACCGAGAGTAAAGTCTCCATTCTTCTTCTGCTGGACGAGCGTGTTGCAACTTGTCTTCTGTCCCACGACAGGGACAGGGACACCTCCTCCCTTAACAAATAACTCTTACCTTATCATAATTAAAATAAGAATAGCGCTTTCTCTGGCTATTTTATAACAGAGTACTCTTAGTGCAAGTCCCTACAGTCTATATTATCAGACTTTTGCTTTTTTGATCAGTATTTGATGATCTCTTCCTCCGGAGTCCTCTCCCTGCGTGCACACGCTCTGCCCTCCAGCAACAACAGTAGCTCCTCCTACACTGCCCTGCTACACTCTTAACAGTGTCTTATCAGACGCACTGCACTCTCCCATCTTCTTTCTGGACACTCAAACTAGAGATGTCTCAACATACTGTTTTCTGAGGAAAACTTATGACATGGAGTGTAAGAGTTGCGTGACAGGTGCGTAGATGAGCGCATTTGATTAAAGCTGTTGTAAAGCCAAAAGTGATTCTAAAGTATTAAAAAAGTTAGTGGCAAAAGGAGAAATTCTTACCAAATATTTGTTTCAACCAAATACTGTAAACTTTGTCCAGTTGGCAAATTGAATTTCTCCTTTTGCCATGGATTTGACCTGGACAACTGACTGACTAGGGATGGGCATTCGGTGAAGTTTTCTTCGTCGATCGTCGGGAGAATTAATGAGTAATAATCGGTTAATCGTTAACATATTTTGTATTAAAAAGACAACAACCATTCACTCATGTGTGTCCGCTTTTACTATGTCTGCCGAGGCTTTGGGAACAGGCACTTCTCTACGGGAAAGTAAATCTGCAAATCAACATGCGTAGAGGTGGATTAAAGCGAGGCGACACGCATCTTGCAGCCTCTGCTAGCGCGCTCGGAGTTAGCCGCTTTGGGATCCGAGCTAACCGCTGCTAGCCCGCTGTCTTTGTCCTACCTCCTCCACACAACTCAGCCGTATCTGCAGCAATATTTTATTAAGTCGTGAAAACTTCTGCCCTCCACGGCACTGATGGGGAGCATGTCTGTTTCGATCATCTTCGCTATCAGTTCGGTGACCACCTCTGCTCGTTGAGCACTGCAGCTCCTCCTGGTCTGTGCTAGCACCGAGTCCAGGCTAGCCTGTGATAGAAATGATGAACCGCCGCCACCTTCTTTTACCAGACTTGGATGCGCGGTGTTCAAATGATAAATCATTTGTGTTGTCGATGAGGTATATTTGTATGCTGCATTGCAGTGCTTGCAGTGCGCTTGGTCATTTTCTAAATTAAAGTGGTCCCACACAACACTTCGCCGCGACCTCTTCATGTTTTGGCGATTGACCTACGGAAGCTCGCATATATCAACTGAGGCGGGCCAACTGAGGCGATTGTTTTTTGTTTTTTAATCGGTTTGTCGACGAAAATGAACTTGCTCGGTGAAATTCTTAATGATCATTTATCGGCTAATAGATTAATTATGCCCATCCCTATGACTGACATATTTAAAAGTTAATATCTTTGTCATTCCTGGGTCTATCAGCCTAAAATAAAAATTGACTGAAAGATAAAATCCACCTCTGTTCGAATATTTCAGCTGTAAGTCCCTCTGTCTCAGTGTCTTAACAATTTTCTGTGAGTTCTACTTGCCTGACCAGCCAATCCCTTCTACATTTTGTTTTTGAATCCAGATGTATCTGGAACCGGACAAGAGGGTGAAAATTCTTCATCTTGATTTTAGTTGATCCTTCTGTCTTAGTAAAATGTGGCTCCGGCTGGTCAGGCATGAGTCCTACAGTATAAAAGAAGAAAACATTTTTTGTCCTTTTATAAAAGAATGAGGAATCCCTATTGTTTCAACTTTCATCCAGTAATACTACGGAGTGCTTTTGTTTATCAAATAATGAATTGTGTTTGTACATCTTTGAAGTCCAGTTGAGTAATAAGACACTAAACATGTGTGTGCAGGTACCAGTTTAACCCCGCCTACTTCCAGACCCAAGTGACGTCACAGATCCTGCTGAAGGCTCTGACCAACCTGCCCCACACAGACTTCACCCTGTGCAAGTGCATGATCGACCAGACACACGTATCCTTTGAGTGCTCCCCTCTCTCACAGTTGGGTTGTGTAATGGTGCTGCTTATGTTATTTTACCAATAATAAAATCCCTGAGTGCGCTCCTTAACAGTGTTTAATAGAGCTAACCTGCCAGATTGTTTTTTTTGTGAGCCTTATCAAAAGCTAAACCTTTTTTGTTTATTTAATGAAACATCAGTAATTACTTAAACATTTGGCCTAGGTATTTCTTGTGGAAATCTGATTAGGATAGCTGTAAATGTGAGGGCAAGTGTTTGTCCACTGATCCTAAAGTTGGCGGGCTGAATCCTGCTCTTTTGACATAAACATCACTGGTTGAGCGCTTAGATCCACTGACACACACACAGGTTGGCTGTTTGATTCCAGATGAATGCTGTCATTGTGTCCTTGGGCAAGACACTTAACCCTCCTTGCTCCCAGGCCCTGTGTACACTGGTGTGTGTATGTGGAAAAATGTGGAAAAGTGCTATATAAAAATCTGTCAAATTACCTTTTAGTATTAGTAACATTTACCCGGAATTTGCACCAGGAGTGTCAGTGACACATAACATGGGCAGAGCTGCATACACGTGTACTTTTAAAAGCTTCAGTTTACACCAGAGGAAGCAGAGCCATTCTGTGGAGTCTCATGTTTAAACTCTAAAGTTTTTACATTACTTATTTATTGCTGATTTTAATGAACAATGAATACAGTATATAGTCCTGCCCAGCAGTATTGGCACCCCTTAATTTTATTCACAACCTGTGTAATATCTCATGAAAGAAATGGACACAATTTACATCACCAACATCTTTTGATTGCAGGTCCAAAGTAACTGAAAAGTTGTTTTTCCCCAAAATAGGCATTGTAATTTTAAAAAAAAACAGCACGTGCAGGAATATTGGCACCCCTCCTTAGTATTTAATTGCACACCCTTTGGCAGCGATGACAGCCTCCAAACCTTTCCTGTAGCCATCAATAAGCCTCTTGCATTACTCAGGTGGCATTTTCTCCCACTCCTCCTTTGCTATACGTTCCAGATCCTGGACATTTGGAGGATTCCTTCTCCCAATGGCAGATTTCAACTCCCCCCAAAGATTCTCAATTGGATTGAGATCAGGACTCATTGCTGGCCATTTTAAAACTTTTCTAACCTGCGTGCTTTTGGATGCGTGTTTGATGTCTCTGTCTTGCTGGAGTACCCAAGACCTTTGCCTCAAACTGCGCTGTCTTACACTGGGCAAGACATTTTCCTCTACAATCTGCTGATAATCTTCAGATTTCATAATACCTGTGACACGGGTAAGGCCTCCAGTCCCAGATGCAGCACAGCAGCCCCACAGCATTATGGATCCTCCACCATGCTTAACTGACCAGGACTTTCCGCTTTTTTCATGATTGGCCACTTTCATCCCTGGTCACACTCATTGTTTATTTTTTACTGTTGTTGATACTTTGCTCTTTTGTATTAAACACAAGCTCTCTGTAGTAAAATGCTGTGTCACTAGATCACTGTTGTTCAGAAGATGTTTAACATGATGTACTTAAACTTCGTGGGTGCCATTACTGCTGGACAGGACTGTATAAGACAACATGAGACACATGAGAGATGATGCTTTGCAGCGATAACAAACTGTATCTGCAGTTCTCGCATTAAGCAAGCTACTCACCATTTAACTTTTGTTGTCTGCAACACATGCTTTTTCCTTCAGAAGTTGTTCTTGTAAAGTTGCTGTCTGATGTCCTTAAGTGTTTTATATTTATCCTCCATGGCTGTAAATTTTCCATAGTCCATCACGAGTCATTATCTGAGCTCCTGGATGCGACGCACGGTGTTTACACAACTGTAGTGGTTTTAGTTTTGTCTGTCCCCTGCTAAAAAGCCTGGAGACACTCCATTGACACTGAAAAATGAAAACTCCAACCTAATTTGAGCAGCGTGTAGTGTAATGATGACCGTTGGATGCCTGCATGACACTGCTGGTGTAAATTGTCCAACCAGTTAAGAGCTCAAATGTTACACTTCTGTGGGGTATTAACAGCTAAACATGTAATAAGTTTCAGTAATTTTTGACCCTCTCTTTGCTCTCTGCTCAGTCACTTCTGTAGGAGCCATATGTGGGTTTTCTATTGTTTTCCTTGTGTGATTAATGTGCATGAGCTTTAGTTGTGTGCACTACACTGGGGTGGCACGGTGGGTGTGGTGTGGCCTGTATGTGAGCGTACTCACCTGTAGAGTGTGGGGGGCTTGGATCATGGCGGTGGGGTGAGCATGGAGAGCAACTTTCTGTTGACCGTATTTTAACAGGAAAGATGTGCACATAGAAGGAATGGCTATGGACCACAGCAGCTTTAAAGTGCTCGCACGCGTATGCCTGCCCTCTTAAGCAGTTACCGAATACATGTGCCTTTGTTCTGAGTTACACATCCACAGTGTTTTACCCCGTGTTTTAGCCCCCCTCCCCCAATCACATTGCAATCAGCATGCATCACGCTAATGAAACTACTGCATATCACATCAGCTGGTAGTGATGAGTATTCAAACCTGTCAGAAAAGTTAATCCCATAATAACTCTGAGTCTTTGAGAGAACACTTGCCTCACTCTTTTTCCCTGAAGAATGTCTTAGTGCTGTGGACAGTTGTACTGTACTGTCAGGTCAAATAGTCTCAAATTCAAGTAGTTTATAGTGTGAATAAATGATGCTAGAACACTCACAAAACTAATTTTAGATTGTCTGTGGGACTAATTTGTAAGATTTTGTGGCCCTTGTAACAAACTTCTGTGGGCTGTTTTGTACTGTCTCACTTGAGTGTTTCTTGATGCCATTTTTAGAGCTGCCTCCCTGACAGAAAATACTGAGTACCTGTCATGGTCTCTGTACAGACAGAACTAATATCTTGTAATGTGATATGGCTTGTGGAGTGGGGGTGCATTTCCTTGACTACAGTGTCGCAGCAGGAGGAGCGGCCTATCAGACAGATCCTGTACCTGGGGAACCTGCTGGAGACCTGCCACTTCCAGAGCTTCTGGGTAAGGCATTGTGTTGTGTGCAGTGTTGTGTGAGTTTGACTTTGGCTTTGTGTGTGCAGACAAGTCTGGAGGAGAACAGAGAGCTGATTGATGGCATTGCTGGCTTTGAGGACTCTGTTCGTAAATGTGAGTATGTACACTGTGCAGCCCAAGGAGGTCACGTGTACCTTTAACCCACATACCCCTCTGTGCAGTCATCTGCCACGTAGTGGGCATCACGTACCAGACCATCGACCGGCGCCTATTGGCAGAGATGCTGGGAGATCCTCTAGGTGAGACTGCCCTCTGTACAATACTGTCAAGTGCCCGCTGAAGATATTATAATTCTCCGTGTGTTCAGACACACAGGTGAAGGCCTGGATGAACAAGTACGGTTGGACAGAGGATGAGGATGGACAGGTGTTCGTCTTCAACCAAGAGGAGAGCGTCAAACCTAAAAACATTGTGGAAAAGATTGACTTTGAAAGTGAGTGAGGTTTTTTCAGTCGTGTTAATCACTACAGGTTTTATTTCGTGTTGACAGGACCCCAGAGAGAAAAAAAACCGATCACATTCAATTGGATAATTGGAATTAACTTGGTACAAACCTAATGCCTACGTGCATTACCGTTAGCATTGCCCGCACGCTACTGCTATCAGCAGAAACGAGAGGGTCCGGCAGCATGGGACCTCTTCTGTACAGGCTTCAGTGTCAGGCTCCAGCGTCAGACCTGGAAATAAGAAACTTTTTCACACCACTAGGGAGAGTCCGGCCAACCCAGCGGGGAAGAGCGATGAAAAATTCTGATCATAGTCCTGCCGTTGATAAATCAATGATGTTTATATTTGTGTAGTGGTATATTTTTCACACCAACATTGTTATGCATTTAAGAAACTAACACCTTCACGTTACAAAGTTGATTAATTAAATATAAATGCACACAGTTTTTCTTCTTTAAATTGATTTTATTTTGAAGATTGTTGTGTGCACTTCCGGTCCCAACCGGCCTCACACTGGAGGTATGCCTGACATGAGCCTGCACAGGAAGAGGCCCCATGCTGGAGGTCTGCAGCCAGACCCTCTTGATAGAAACACGTGTGATGTCCATACACTAAATGAGGTCACTGAAACATTGAGACAATAGTCATTTACTTTCCATAAGTTGGATTATAAAGATGGGGAGAGAAAGGAGAAAAGGTGAGTAGTGGGGGGGGGGGGAGTGGTCAGATGTCACACACACACACACAGAGGGAAAGAGCCTGGACTCTTAGTCGGATTGTGCAGATATAAGTTAAAACTTGTGAACATGTGAGGAAACAATGGGACATGCTGTGGCTCAGGCTACTTTTTACTAAACAAGAGTGTAAATCCTCGTCAGCACACCGCGCTCTTAATGCAACATGAATGGCTGTTGACCTGTTGACCATTGAGATCGACCAACGTAGAGATGCCGAGCTTTAAATTTTTGGCACAGCCCTTCTTTAGGGGGCCCACTTTCTACTGTTATTGAGCTCAACCATAGGCTGAAACGTCTATGGGGAAAATAAACAGAAATATTTGTCCCCACCCACTTTTGAGCTTCTTTAGGACAACTGTTTAGAACATAAATTCATAAAACAACTCAATATCCCTGAAGATGATTTCAAGCCACTAATCCTGATTGCCTTTTGCAGGTGTATCCAGTATTATGGCGACCTCCCAGTGATACTGACACCTGCACAGACTACGCTGGATCATCACATTTTCATCTTGTGTTTTTTTGAATAAACCTCTCTATTTGACCTCATCGTCTTTCTTGTATGCGTCAGCTCAGCTTTGTCACTAGGGTGATTCATGTGGGCATTGTGTCACTTTACAACAGATTCCCTATGACCCACTTCAGGATGGTGGCTGCATAGTTCTTTTGTTTGAAAAGCAGTGAACATTGTTGGCTATTCCACAAACCACAACATTATTCAAGTTTCTGCCTAGGAGACGAGATCTCAGAGCATGAGATCAAATTGCCTGTAGAAAATTACCTAAATTAGGTAATTTATATAACTTAATATCAATGCATAAAAATACAGTTACAACACAGTATTTAAGAGATTAAATTCTAAAAAATAATAGCGTTTTTCCACCTTCAAGGCACTCGGTGCTTTACAACAAGCAACCACTCCACCAGCGTACACGAACACTAGGGTGTATGAATGGGGTTGGTTATGTGTCTTGCCCAAAGACACAATGACAGCATTCATCTGTGGGAGCTAGAATCACACCACCAATCTGTTGGTCAGTAGATCTGACTGCTAAACCAATGATGTTTTATGTCAAGGTTTTATGTCAAGAGTGAGATTCAAACCGCCTTTAGATTAAACCTTTAGATTAGTGAACAAACCCATCATGTGACCAAAACTTATCACATGATTTAATTTCCGCTAAATAGTTGTAGTCTTTTTAATATACTTCAAATAATGTCACGTTTTCTCAGTATTGAAATGGAAAAGAATAAAAACACTGACGTATATACTTCCTCCCACTGTTACAGTGCACCGGCACATTTGCTCAGATGAGGCAGATTTATGAAGTTTATTATTTAAGTTTAAGGCTATACCAGATTTGCATTTGGATGGATGGATATTTGGATATTTGGATATTTAATAAGAAAATACCATGGAGGCGAACTGAGTGAAAAACTTCACCCACGTTTGGGAGTAATATGAGATCTTCTGCATTGAACCGGAGCAGCACAGACACAGCCAGTTGTGGTAAAGCAGGATGTGAGGGCCGCCCGCAGGTGACACACCTGAGGCAGTGGGAGTGGCCCTCAGTACAGCTCAGTGCGCAGAAGAACTCGCACCATGAGCCGTTCTGCTCTGGAGCCAGGCCCTGACAAGGCGGTCATGAGGAAGTCTGTGAGCCTGTCCTCAGAAGGCTCTCTGCCGCAGGAGGACGACCTGGACTCGGAGGAGCTTCTGGGCTCTCAGTCCCGTGAATGGCTCGCTGACATGCTGGGTGCTGTCTCCCCGGTGGACATCGCGGATGATCTAAATACCGTGGGGCGGGACGGCCTCGTTGTTGACTACCACTTCCCCGTGGGCGAGTTGGAGATGCACTCCGGAGTCATGTGGAAGCGACCGAGAGTAAAGTCTCCATTCTTCTTCTGCTGGACTAGCGTGTTGCAACTTGTCTTCTGTCCCACGACAGGGACAGGGACACCTCCTCCCTTAACAAATAACTCTTACCTTATCATAATTAACATTATCTCTGACTCTGACTCCTCTTTCTTCACCTCTACAGCCTGTGTTCTACTACTACTGCTACACACACACATGCACACACACACTATATATGTATGTATGTATGTATGTATGTATATGTGTATATGTGTATATGTGTGTGTGTGTGTGTGTGTGTGTGTGTGTGTGTGTGTGTGTGTGTGTGTGTGTGTGTGTGTGTGTGTGTGTGTGTGTGTGTGTGTGTGTGTGTGTGTGTGTGTGTGTGTGTGTGTGTGTGTATGTGTACTGCAGCAACATTTACACTGTGAAGTCGCCTTTGTGTGTTAATCAAAGGTCTCAGTGCAGGGTAACAGGAGGACTGGTCAGGTAGGTTCAGCAGATCCTTTGTCAGGACATGAAGAGTAATAACAAAGCCAAATGTGTTGCACCGGGGACAGCCGTAGGTTCAGGGGAGGGAAGATGGAGGCACTGCTGTGATAAGCCTACACTGTTGGGCCCTTCATGCTCACAATCTTGTCAGATGGGTTGGAATGTACGCTTCACCTCTACTCTGGCATCACTGAGCACAAGTCTGCTTTTGACAACACTATAGAAATATTTGACTTTTTAATGACGTGTGTCTCATGCCTCTCATGGTCTCATGTCCTCTCTTCTCTCAGGAGCTCTGTGCCTCTCCTGAGTTCATTGTCAACGGAGCGTCCCGTCTGGATATCTGCCAGGGCAAACTCAGTGAGTACACTGCTGCCAACTTAAACATTACAGTATTGATCCACAAAAATGACTTGGATACAGTAGCTCACACATCACAATATATTATAAAACAAATTGTAATAATAAATTCTAAATAAGTAGCAAAAAAAAAAGATAGCATGAGATGGGTGTCAAATAAGGCATGACTATATAAATGTATATATACAAGTAAAAATAAAAAATAAAATAAGTAATAAAAATATCTCAGTTATATACATGTCGGTGTCACCAATGTAAATATAAATGCACTTCACTTCAGATGAATGAAAAGAGATGCTATTAAACTATTGCAAATTGCAGATGGTAATGCATGATCTAGGCCTGTCCATGGGTTTCAGGACTGTTGCCATAGCAATGGACAATTTAAAACAAAATATCTTTTGAAAGTTTTGAGTTTTATATTTCAAAATGTCACTTATAACAGAAACCTTAAATCCATGAATATATCGAACCAATAACAAAATATCCACAATGAGGGGAGACTGTGAAGTCCAGTTTAGAAAGTGCACCTTTGCCCAAAACGTTCTTTCTATAAAGGGCTGTTTGAGCTGGAACACTCTGCCTGCTGCAGTCAGGGACAGCGCCACCTTTGGGTCTTTTAAAAAACAACTAAAGGGTTGGCTATTTAATAATCAAAGATGTGATCACTAAAAATCATTTTAATCTTTTAATCTTTTTAGACTAGTGTGAGAGTGTGAATGTGAGTGTATGAAGCTGAGTGTGTGAATGTAAGTTGTAGTGAGTGAGTGAATGAGCACTATCATAGGCACCTTAACTAAAAGCACCTTAGTATTAGAACTACCTCATGGCATTTTAAGTGATTGTACAGATTTGTTTTATGTCTTGTCCAACCATGTGTATAATGTTTGTTGTATTGTCTTAATCTAGACTGTGTTTTTATTATTGTCTGTCACTGCATGTTCTGCTCTTTTACTCTATCCTGTTTTACCCCTCCCAATGGGACTACGGATGGAAATTAGCTCCTAGCTAAATCCGGTGTATTTACGGCACTAGTCGTTCATTAATACATGCTGTCCCATTCAAATAAATAAATAAAATAAAATAAAAATAAATAAAATATGGGAAATGGCAACATTCACGTTATCAGTGCAGTGCAGGATAACCTTATGCTCTGCCATTCAGCATATCATTGCACTGCCTTTCTTGTCTCTTGTACATAGCTGTTTTTATATTTCATTTTATGTTTATTACTTATTTTTCTATTTTAATTTGACTTGCATATATACATGTACATTTATTTAAGATAATTATGTCTTATTTTACACCTGTCTCTTGCTATCTTTTTTGCTATACCATGTATTTTTTTACTCTTTGTTATTACAGTATATTATATTGTGATGAGTGAGCTACTGTATCCAAATAATTTCCCTTGTGGATCAATAAAGTTTAAGTCTAAGTCAGTAATACAGCTTGTGAACAACAGCGTGGGCCCTGGACATAATGGCCCAGGCCAAAACAATAACTCTGCAAACACAGGTTGTGCACATATCCTTTGCATACCGTCGGGGAGGAGCACTGTGCAGGCTTCTAAAGAATTTGGGTCAATAATCCGCCAACAAAAAATTGGTCTGAGGGCTGTATTTGGCCCCCAGGCCATAATTTGGACAACTACAGAACCCTGCCTACAGAAAGTTTCAGACATTAGAGTCCATTATATTTGACCTGTATGCTAGTCACTGATTTGTACTGTATTTATGCAAAATTAGCTACAACAAAGTCAGATTGCATTTTAAACTGCAATAAAGCAATAAAAGTGCAGTGAAGATTAGACTGTTCTGAGCACACACGCGCACACATGCACACACTGTTATTTGTGTGTACACTTGTACACCTAATTCTAATTCGTAGATGCTCTCCTTTGTGCTCCTTAGATGACTGCTGGCTGCTGTCAGCCATCGCCTCTTTGTCTGTGCACCACAATCTCTTCCAGAAGGTGGTCCCTCAAGGACAGGACTTCCAGCAGCACTACACTGGCTGCTTCAGCTTCAGGGTAAGCTGATGACACTGATGTGGAGGGCCCTTTGTATTAGAGGTGTGTATTGCCATGAGTCTGACGATATTATACTTATCACAATGATCAGCCCTCGCGTGTGACTACGGCGCACAAATGCTACGCCCCACAAACGCTGTGCCCTGCATTAACCCTAATGACCGTAAACCCCAACGATGATTAGCCCCTACCCCTAACACTAGGCCTAACCTAAACATAACCCTAAGCTTAAAGGAATAGTAACGTTTTTGCAATCTGGACCTTATTTCGGTGATAAAACAACATCATTTACTCATCCATTGTACTTTGGTGTCATTTGGAGCATTTCCAGAGATTTTATAGTTTAGCAATATCTGTTTAACGTAAGTGCTCGGGGCATACGATTGCAGTCACCAAATAACACAAACTTTAGCACTTTTCAAATGACAAAAGCTCAATGTGTTAGTCTACACTTTCGCTGGAGTCAGAAGTGGCCTGTAATCCGATATCCGGCCATGGTTTCAATTAGATGACGTCATCGTGGACAGCGCGCATTCATTCTGCTACTTTGCTTAGAAGACGCTTGAACTTTTCTGTTGCGAGCGAGACATGGCTGAAGATTCGGACTTTAAGACTGAAGAGGACTTATTTGAGTATGATGGCCGTGCCTATCGTTTTGAGCCTGAGTATACAGATGAAGAGATATTAGAAAGAAGGAAGCGGAGACAGTTTGAGGATCAGCGCACCAGAGATTTTTGGCTTGTCGCCATGACAACACAATGTAAATGGGGTGTGTGCGTCACTGAATTTTCTAATCAAGACCATATCACAAATTTGTGTACCAAATTTTGTATATCTATGACAAAGAAAACTTTATTAAATAAAACAAATTGTCTAGGGGGCAGTATTGCACACAATTGTTAAACTCCTTGCCCTAAAGCTACTGAATATGAAAAATGTGATTTGGTGCGTTAACGCCCCCTACAGATTGAAATAAAATGCACAAAATTCCATTTTGCCATCCTGATCCAAAAAATTAATCACACTCATGTCATATTTTATCGCTATAGTGATGACATACACCACTGAATACATCTCAGAGATGTTGATTCCTTACACCTCTGGCCGCTCCCTCCGGTCTTCTGGCCAAAACCTCCTGAAGGTCCCCAAGACCCGGTTTAAAACTCGAGGTGACCTGTCCTTTCAGGCAGTGGCCCCTAGACTGTGGAATGCCCTGCCTCTGTCTCTCCGTGTGGCTGAATCTGTTGATTCCTTTAAAAAGCAGCTAAAGACACTTTTATTCAGGCAAGCTTTTAGTTTTACTACTCCTTGTCTTATTTACCTGTTTTATCATTTATGATTGTGGTTTTGTATTTTATCTATTTTATCTGCACTCTGTAAAGCACTTTGTGATTTTATCTGTGAAAGATGCTATATAAATAAAGTTTACTTACTTACTTACATAAACTCTCCGTGTTATTCCAATGAATCGCACAAACTTTGGCAGATTTTACTCAAACTTGTGTCATGGGCAGGGTGCGGTCTAAGCACACGCAAGGGCCGATCACTGCTATTTGCGGCTATATTTGTACTTGCCCTCTTTTGTTGTCTGCCCGGGGAGCCAGAGCACCTTAAGAAGGTTATGGGGCAGGCAACCATCTTGTTAGGAGGAGGGGTGCACAAATATTTTAGCTCTTTACTATTTAGTATTTTTTAAATGATTAAAACACTGCTAACTATATATATATATATATATATATATATATATATATATATATATATATATATATATATATATATATATATATATATATATATATATATATATATATATATATATATATATATATATATATATATATATATATATATATATTAGGGCTGTCAAACGATTAATTTTCTTGATCGCAACTAATCTCGGAAATTTCATAGTTAATCGCGATTAATCGTGATTTATTTTGCATGTTTAAAATTTATATCTTGCAGTAAGACCGTTCGAATCTAGAGTTAAACTCACAATGCAAAGTATTTCTCACCATTTTTTTTATTTCAAAAAAGTGCAGAGAAAGGAAAAAGTAACAATGAACCAGTAATAGTACTTACTTTGAGAAATTGTAAATAAATGATTGAAGCCCGCTCGAGCTGCCTACGGATGCGTAGAAGGAACAAAATACTAGCAAACTCAAAATAGCACGTTTAACCGACAATGAGTTTAATTAATACAACCAAATGAGCTGCATATGGATGGTAGAATTGCGGAAAATGCTGGCAAACTCTGATCGCGATTAAAAAAAAATGTTCGCGATCATAACTCTAATCGCGATTAATCGCGATTAACGCGTTAATATTCCCAGCCCTAATATATATATATATATATATATATATATATATAGATATAGATATATATATATATATATATATATATATATTTTAGTACCAGATTTGATTGAATATTTTAACAATTCCAACTTTTTAAACCTTAAGATCACTTACCTGTACTTGCCTCTAGTTTCAAATCAGCTCACCCAGTTAAGAGAGGTGGCCTATAAAAGGAGCCAGCCTTGTCGAGGTGGAGGTGCTGTGTGTGCATGCAGGCCATGCTTGTTTTTAACTTTTGTATCTTTTGTAAATATTTTTAAATTTTTCCTGTGACGGTGGAATAAATGCATTTTGGGTCTGCACTGAAAATTGGCTCAGCTCGACTGTCTTCCTCCTAGACCGCTAAGGTTGCTATCCGGTTATTACATATATATTAGGGCTGTCAAACGATTAATTTTCTTGATCGCAACTAATCTCAGAAATTTCATAGTTAATCGCGATTAATCGTGATTTATTTTGCATGTTTAAAATTGATAGCTTGCAGTAAGACCGTTCGAATCTAAAGTTAAACTCACAATGCAAAGTATTTCTCACCATTTTTTTTTATTTCAAAAAAGTGCAGAGAAAGGAAAAAGTAACAATGAACCAGTAATAGTGCTTACTTTGAGAAATTGTAAATAAATGATTGAAGCCCGCTCGAGCTGCCGTAGAAGGAACAAAATACTAGCAAACTCAAAATAGCACGTTTAACCGACAATGAGTTTAATTAATACAACCAAATGAGCTGCATATGGATGGTAGAATTGCGAAAAATGCTGGCAAACTCTGATCGCGATTAAAAAAATTGTTCGCGATCATTAATCGTTCGCGATTAATCGCGATTAACGCGTTAATATTCCCAGCCCTAATATATATAGAGAGTATCTGTTCATCACCCTCCACAGTGGTCAGTCGCTCTCACCCTCATCTAGCTCAGGTCCTCTACCAGAGGCTTGAGAGTTCTGTGCAGTATCTATCTACGCTGTTCCTACTGTAGTACTGCACTTTTCTGGACTGAGATGTCTGATGTTTTTCCTGGGATCTGCTGTAGCCACTCCTCCAGTTTGGGGGTTACAGCCCCGAGTGCTCCAGCACTGTTACTTTCACCTTTCAGGGCTTCTCCAGCTCTTCCTTGAGCTTCTGGTATTTCTTTAGTTTCTCGTGTTCATTTTTCCTGATATTACCATCGCTTGGTATTGTAATGTTCACCATCACGGCTTTGTTCAGTTGCTTATCCAACACCACTATGTCTGATGTGTTCGTCATCACCATTCTGTCAGTCTGTATCTGGAAGTCCCACAGGATCTTGGCTCTGTCACCACCTTTGGAGGTGTATCCCACCTTGACCTTGGGGCCTCCAGCCCGTACTCTGCACAGATGTTTCTGTACACTATGTACACTATTCCCACCACTTGGTTATGTTGCTCCATGTATGCTTTCCCTGCCAGCATCTTACACCCTGCGATTATGTGCTGGACTGAATCAGGAGCCTCTTTGCACAGCCTACATGTTGAGTCTTAGCTGATGCGGTAAATCTGGGCCTCTCCTTTGCAACAAGGATGAGGGCCTCTATGCTGTCCCATTGGTAGGATGTGTTTCACAAACTGTTCCACAAAGGGCCGGTGTGGCTGCAGGTTTTCTTTCCAACCAAACAGCAGTACACCTTCAACTGTCTAAAGACTGAGATTAGTTGATTAAATGAGTCAAGTCTGGTGTGCTGCTGCTTGGTTGGAAAGAAAACCTGCAGCCACACCAGTCCTTTGTGGAACAGTTTGTGGAACACTGATGTAGGGGCTTGTTCTGCGCAGTATCTTTGCTTTTCCTAGTACTGCACTTTTCTGGACTGAGATGTCTGATGTTTTTCCTGGGATCTGTTGTAGCCACTCCTCCAGTTTGGGGGTTACAGCCCCGAGTGCTTCGATCACCACGGGCACCACTGATGCCTTCACCTTCCAGGCCTTCTCCAGCTCTTCCTTGAGCCCATGGTATTTCTCTAGTTTCTCATGTTTCTTTTTCCTGATATTACATCACTTGGTATTGCAATGTCCACCACCACGGCTTTGTTCTGTTGCTTATCGCTGAATTGGGAAACGGCCCTTGACTGCAGTCTGAGCCCCCTTCGGGCCGCGCTCCGAGCTGTGCGCTCTGGGAACTGGGACACGGCCGAAGTTTCGTTTTGTCACACGGAAGTAAGGCAGAAGGAAATTGGTCGGCCTTCAATACGTCGCCGATTATTGGTCAAAATTAGTAAAAATTGCGGGAAAGTTGCGGTGATTGGTCAAAATTGCAACACCTCCCTGAATTCACGGGGATTGGCTGAAGTTGCAAATCGCAACATCGCGAATTCCTGGAGGGTCTGATTGTGGATAACTCCCAGTACCCCAGCACAGCACCATCACCAGACAGGAGAGCACCTTTGGGGACAAGCAGTTGTCCCTGTCCTGCTCCACGGACAGGCTCTAGAAGTCATTTGTCCCACATGCCATATGTCTGTACAATGCATCCCTATAGCTGATGAATGCAAGAGGATGGACTGCTCTATTATGTTTGTTTCATTGTTGCTGCTGCCGAAATTTGAATTTCCTTCGGGATCAGTAAAGTATTTATCAATCTACTAACCTTTCTTTCTAAACAAACACACAGAATAGCACCGCATTGCCTGCTTTGATTGGACGGAACTGGGAGAATACATTTTGTATAAAAGACTGATTTAAAATGCTACTAAAATCATGTTAAAAAGTAACTAGTAAGATGAGTAGTAGTTTTCATGCATACTTTGTATATGTGGTACGAGACACAATTTTCATGAAACAAGACATGAGATATGAGATTGTGTCCATGAGGCAAGGTGAGCTTTTGAAAGATTTTTAATGAATAAAATCCAGTTCACATTTTTTTTTTTATTCTATTTTTCTGTTATTCTATATAATACTTTTGTTGTCATTATCGCTTTGTGTTTTAGAACTACAGCTCTTAAGGAGTTGGAACTTACTTAATTTTGGAACTTAATTTTTTTTTTGACCAATCCAAATTAGTGCTGTCAGGCGATTAAAAAAATCATCTAATTAAATACAGGATTTGTAATTACTTAATCTAATTAATCACATTTTAAGAGTGAGAGATGGAGAGATTGAGGGAGAGAGAGAGACAGACGGACGGACGGACGAAGAGATTAAGAGAGACAGACGGAGAGATTGTGAGTGATCGAGCGAGCGAACCCACTTTGTGATTGAGTTTGTCAGTTTTCACGTGGTCGCTTTGCTCATTCGTTTCCCAAATTCTGTGAGCGTGGTTTGGTGGTTTGGTGAAGTGCGCTCTATCACCGGTAACGATGGAACTTGTCCGGACCTGTTTATTGTTCAAATGATCCGTCAGACTGGAGCAGCTTCGGTGATCAGAAAATTCTTTTTACAAAAGCTACAAATCACCGTGTTCTTGTTGATAGTCCCTTCTTCATTTTTATAAATAAACTTGCCGTTCGAAGGCCCTGGCAGCGATTTGCTTGCCGCATGCCAAATTTAAAATGCGAGCGCATTGAATTGCCACTCATAATTAATTGTGTTAATTTTTATAATGCGTTCATTGCAGTATAATTAATTAATGTAATTAACATGTTAAACTGACAGTCCTAATCCAAATGTAAACGCATGGAAACAAAATCTCACAAAATAATTTTGTGCACAATCTTGTGCCAGTGTTGTCTTGCAAGATCTTGAGACACGAGACACATTTCAGTTGTACTTGTACAACTGTACTTATAACTGTGTTGGAGTAAAATGACCATAAGGGAGGCTAAGGAAGAGTAGTAGAAATGTCATTGCAGAGGAGTTAGACCAGTGAGAACAACATACAACCTTTTACAAACCACCAAAAGAATGTGTTGCTGTCTTGTAGTTCTGGCAGTACGGCGAGTGGGTGGAGATTCAAGTGGACGACTTGCTGCCTACAAAGGACAACAAACTCATCTACCTGAGCTCCCCTGAGAAGCATGAGTTCTGGAGCGCTTTGCTGGAGAAGGCCTACGCCAAGTGAGTACACAACTGTTTACAATGGTCATGTGTATTAGTGTGCCATGTGGGGATACACTCTATCACAATGACCAAACAACAGTGAAATCCTTCACTTAATCATTCGGAATGATAAAGTAAAAGTTAAAGGGCCTATATTGTGCTGTTTCCTCATCAAAAACATACCTGGAGTTTGCTAAGTTCTACTCTCAAACTCAAAACACTGTATAACACCTTGTGATGTCATGTGGTAATACAGGAAGTGCTCCACTTCATTAGAATCATCTGGATTATTTCAGATCTCAAATTGAACTAAACGTAAAAGGAGCTGTTAACTTAAACTAGAGCTTCATGACATCACTAGGTGGACCAGAGCATTTTGAGCTTTGGAGATGTAGACAGACTAATAAAGGATTACTCAAACGTGTGAATTAAACCAATATTTTTGAGGAGGTAACATTTTATGACTAAAAACTCACAAGTTTTGTGTAATATAGCACTTTTAACAGCCAATTAAAAATGCACTTTTCATTTAGGCTGGACATTTTGGAGCTTAACGACAATTTTCTTACAGTACTGACAAACTGATAAATTAAATACTGTGACCTGAATGATCCCTATTCATAAATAAAGCAGACATTTTATGCAAATTTGACTATGAACTAGTTTCCTCTCATCATGAACTTACTCAAAGCTACAGTACTTTGACTTTCCTTCTATCTCTGCCCACTTCTCTATAGCTAAATAATTTGGACTCTGCTCATTCATGTGGGGTTCAAAAATGATGTGTTAACATTAAAATAAATAAATAAATAAATAAATAAAGGCTATGATAAAATTGTACTATGAGGGCCATCGGTTCTGCAGTTTTGAACAATGGTACCCAGTAGTGAAAGTAGTTTTCATTTCTTACAGGTGCTATAATGTCCAGTGCATCACTTTACCGTTTAAAAAAAAACAAAAAAAACACTCGTTTTACCTGTTTTTTTTTGTTTTTTTTTTCTTTTAACGTTTTACACCTTTTTTATAGATTAATAACTTTTTTAATATACAGTACTTAATAATTTCATATTTTTTTAGTCAGCATAAACCCTCTCTTAAAGGTGCAGGCAGCGCGCCGGCCTTAAATCTTCTACCAGTGCGCAGCACCGCCTCGCAATGGTTTAGGCTACTTTCACGGCTACAGTCAGATAAGTTTTGACAATCCTTGCTTAACAGACTGCAGATATCTCTGCACGAGAGTTTTGGGTAGCTTTCAGTTATTCTCCAGTGGCATAGTGTGGTTGTTTGTGTTTTCTACTTAAATAGCGCACCTTACTTTTTTTTTCCAAATGTGGGTTTTGGCCACCATTAACCATATTCTCTTAGCGGTGCTGCGTTCCAGTGCGCACTGCTTTACTTTCACCACTGATGGTACCGTTATTCATATTGCAGTTTTCAAAGCCAAATGTAAAATCAAAATGCACAGTGTTTATTATATTATATATTATATATGTAAAATGCATAATATGTATTCTTTAACCAAATAATCTTGACGTCCCTAGTGTTCTGCCACATCACCACTTTGTCTTCAGTTCCACTTCTCCTCTAGTATGTGCATATTTGTGTGCAGGCTTAAAGGCGGGTACCGGGCTCTGGACATGGGCTTTCCACATGAGGCCATGGTGGACATGACTGGGGGAGTGGCCGAGGTACTGACCATCAGCCGTCTGCCCAGAGACCTGTACAGCTTCATCCAGTCACTACTGGCCAAAGGAGCTCTCATCAACTGTGCAAACTGCCAGGTACAGGGTACCTTTCTGACAGGGACATTAGAACTATCTGACAGATACCGTAATTTATACCTCTAGCTCATAACTTTCTTTGCTACAAAAGCAGTTATTGCTTGATTTTAATGAGGTTAAAAACTGGCTTTATAACAGTCAATTCATTTTAAATATGAGAAAATATATATATCATATATACTTTTTGGAACTCAACATAATCTAATCCTTTCCCCTGATCTTCACAGGGTTAGGGTTCAGTGATGGGTCCGGGATGATTGAAACTGAATCTATCAAATATCTTGGTCTTTGGCAGGACCCTGAACATAACTTCAAACCTCATACTGATTTAATTATTAAAGTAACATATGCTACATTAAGTCCTCTTTGCCAGTCAGCTAACCGTTTCTTTCAAGAAGTCCAAAAAATAAATATTACTCAATTATGGTACATAGTTTTACCCATTATTGACTATGATGATACAATTTATCAAAAATACATTTGAGCTATATCTCAGACCACTAAATGTGGTCAGTACAGTAGAACTATCCGACAGGTACAATAGAACTATCAACCAAGCAATCAATCAAACATTATTTATAAAGCACTTTTCATATAAAAAATGTAACACAAAGCGCCAGGTGCAGTGGTACAATCAAGCAGGAGTGGTAGGACTGTATTTAGAAGTCTGTGTTAGAGTTGATGCTTAAACGTGCTGGGACCTGTCCTGTCATGCTGCTTCAGTTGGCTCTTTGTGTGTTGTTGCAGGGCCCTTTAGAGCAGAAGAACCCCCTGGGAATCATGTTCCGACATGCTTACTCCTTGACTGCCATGGAAAAAGTATTTACACACACTGCAGCTCACCAGACACAAGCATAGACTGTGTATATAAACAGACATAACTAACATGCCGCCATGTTCCAAATAGGAAGATCACATGCTGGCGCTTCCTGCTCCTACTGACCCTGGCTCCCATTGACTTATATTGGAATATATTGTGGCCCCTTTCTCTTTAACTGCTGCTATGAGCTTCATCATTTTGGTCTTAAAATGTTCGTATTAACCAGCTGTATATGATTTTGGTGTTTTTTTCCACTATTTTGTCTGTGAAAAAAATCCTATTCATAATATAGAGCCTGGCTCCAAATTCGCCCCTGTAACCGCTCGTATCGCAAGCTTCATTTGAGTGGCACTGAACACTATGGGCGACATCCCATTCCATGTTAAAAGGAAATTCAAATTAAATTAGGATTGGCACCTTAGAATAAATCTGTGGAACTAAATTATGGCTACTATCACTCTTCTATTGACTTTATTGTCCCTCTGAAGGACTGACTTGACAAACAGAACTGCATCATATTGTCTGTAAAATCTAGCATTCAAAACTAACAGTTATTATTAGTATTAATTAAGTGTACAGTATTTTCATGAAAATGTAAATGAAAGGTGTGATAACCCCAGGCTGTGGGTTGTGTGCTGTGCATCAGTTTGATGGATTTCCCCTCCCTTCCAGGTTCCAGTGAGTGGGGGGGGGACTGGCCATTCGCTGCATCTGGATGTGGGTGGTGTTCCCACAGACATGAACCTGAGCATTTCGCTCTAGCCACATAAACTCAAACCACACAGGCTCCCTAGGCTTATCCCACAGGTTCTGCAAATCAAGGGTAGACTCTACAACAAAAGGCTAAACAAATGGTCACAAAAAGCAAGACCAGCAAAACTGGATCTAAATGAGCATATCAAATGTAAATGGGAACAAAATAAACTCAAAAAAGCTGTAGCTTCACCAAATAAACATGTGGAACTCCCAAACAAGCGTAGTTGGCATTATTTAGCTCCACTACTTACCAAAGTATGCTAAACAGATGATTCTTACATTACCTACCAGAGAAAGCATCCAGACCAGATGACCAAAGTTAATGACCCTGATGACCCTCAACCATGAGCACCCATTTGCCAAAACCTGAGTCAGGGTTCGGACAAGAGCAACAGCAGTGGTTTAATTTTATTTTCTGTGAACATTATTTTTTTTCATTGGAACGCGTCTCATATCTTCCTTCGCGCATAAAACGCGGAAGTGGTGCCAGCGCGCCGCTAATCCAGGAAAAAGCGGCGCATTTGGCCCCCCCACACGCTGCACTGGCCTGTCTCTGTCCTCCTCATTTGCATTCAAGCAACAACGCCCATAATAAGGTGTTTGAGAGAGATATTTATGACTCTGACTGTGTTCATGGGGCTATCTCATGCACTGAGTCTTGATTTTGAAGAAGGATTCATTTACAGTATTAGCAGGGATGAAAGAGTTCCGTTTTTTTAGCGGATCTCCGCTTTTTTTCCAGCTGCGGGGTAATTTTATTTTATTTTTTTTTACATCTGTGCAAATTCGTTGAGAAAGATTTTGGGTGTATATATACTGTATGTATAGTTGTGTTTAGGGTCGCCAACTGTCCCTTGAAAAACAGAATCGTCCCGTATTCAGAACAAAAGTACGTGTATCTCGTATTAAACTTTGTATTAAACACGACCGAGCGAGTGAGCGCAGCTCTTTCGCAACAGCCTGTACCATTGCGTGTACACAGGTTAAACTTTATAAAACATCCTATACCTCATCCTACCTGCCCGTGCCTCACTTAACGCGTCGCTCCTCGCTTTTTCACCTGCGCCTTTTAGTGCGCATAAGCTCCTCCTCAATGCGCTCTGATTAGATGAAGTGCAAAGCAAAAACAAATCCAATATAGTGTATATATATATACTAAAATTACTCAAAATTTGGGGGGGGGGGCGACTTTCCGCTTTTTTCATGATTGGCCACTTTCATCCCTGTATTAGGGAACCATTAAGGCGCCATATAAAAGCATCAAGAAGTACCATGTCATGGGATCTTTAAAGTTCAGTAAAGTTTATTACTGGACTTTATCCACATGAAACTAAACTTGCATAAGGTTCAAGATCTTCTGTCTGTGTCAACATTTGTGGATCATAAATTAGGAGATTTCTTCTAAAAATAATGAATCTCCTTGTGAATTGTATATATCTGAAATTATTGCAAATTCCCCTAACCCTTAATTTTGGAATGTAAACTAACAGGTGGTTAAGTGTGTGTAACCCGCTGCTCTCCTCGTGGTGTAGGTGATGGCGGCTCGTGGGCCTGTTGAGCTGGTGCGACTCCTCAACCCCTGGGGAAACACTGAGTGGGAGGGGCCATGGAGTGACTCCCAGAGGTCTTTGCTGTCTCCTGTCCTGATTGTGCATGTGCTTGTGCTTATTCTGATATGATGTGTGTCCCCAGTCCAGAGTGGAGCACTGTGAGCCCCCTGGAGCAGCAGAGGCTGGGTCGGGTCAACCGTGAGGACGGGGAGTTCTGGTAGGTATACACCTCACACACTGGGGACAGTCAGTATTTCTGTTCTTTGAATTAAATCCAAACAGTTTCATTTGGAGCATGGATTTTGTCCCACCATTCTCATGGTGGGACATACAGGATGAGTTCACACTGGCAGACACGCCACATAAAATCTGGAGTGATCCAGAAACCATACCAGGACTAGACCAAAGTTAGTACCTGACCAAACAGTCTACATCATACTGGACTAGACCAGGACCAGTTAGAACAAGTGTCATAATTTCAGTCCTTATGAGAAACATGTAATTTTATTGGCTGAAACATTCCACTGGCGAAGCAAATACAAAATGTATCAGTCATGAAATTATGGAAACTAGGAGTATTGTGTAACCCCAACACTATGCTGTGAGCCGGTTCCCATTATGCTCATTTGATCTTCTTGTGTTGTCAGGATGTCTGTGACAGACTTCCGGCAGAACTTTGAGTTAATGGAAGTGTGTCACCTGACCAAATCTCCCAGCCAATCAGCTACCAATGTACCATGGTGCTGTGTAATGCACCACGGGAACTGGGTGCCAAGTATTTCAGCGGGTGGCCCTGCTCATTCAGGTACATATGTTCATTTAGGGCATGTAACTTTACCCTGTGAGAATGACCTTACCCTCTATGTGTGTTTCAGGCTTGTTCTGGCAGAACCCTCAGTTCCAGCTAAAGCTTTCTCAGGCTGACCCCTCATTGGAAGCTCATGCCTGCTCCTTTGTGCTGTCTCTGATGCAGAAGCACCAGCGGCGCAGAGGGTTAAACCTGTCCACAGCACTACATGTGTACAGGGTATGGACAAAGTCGGTTTCTTGGTCTGATGAGATAGCTATCATGGTAATGGACTGCCTCCTCCTCAGGCCCACCCTCAGAACACATTCCTGTCCCCCTCTGACCTGAGCTCTATTCAGCCTCTCCTCTGCAGCCCGCAGTACTCCTCCAGGCGGGAGGTGGTACTGCGGGACAGCCTGCCCCCGGGCCGCTACATCATCATCCCCTCCACTGCCGAGGCAAACCAGCAGGGGGCCTTCCTGCTCCGAGTGCTGACTGAGCAGAGCAGTGCTACCAGGTCTGTGGTTTCATTCTTTACTGTTTGTAAAAGTAATGAGCAGAGAATGAGTGATGGTCTTGTTGTGTTTCAGCCCACCTCACACACCAGCACCACAAGATATCACCCCAGCGAACAAGGTAGTTTCACCCCAGAGAGTGGCCAGTCAACATCTGAGTCATACAAGAAACTTATGAAATACATGGAGTCCATCACACTAGAAGAGACTAGTGTACATAAAAGGCAGAAATACATGTGCTCATATAAATATGTACATTTTTGTTGGATTAACTCCAGATGTGCTTTCTTTCTCCACAGCCTTCATCTCCACATCAGGCTGCTCTGCCCTCTCCCAAATCCACCAGGCGTCTCTTTAAGAAGCACTCTGACAAGGTGAGCGCAAAGGCTGATGTCTCTTATGGAAATATCATTTGAATGTTTTCTGCAAACAAGAAAATAAGAATATATGCCACTGTGTTTTGTTAGATCACTGGCTAACCCTGTAGTTTAGACCAATTGCCAGACATTTCTTTAGCAGTAAATGTTTGTTTGCTGTCTGAATTAAGTACATCACAATATATCACAAGGTACTTTTTTCAAATGGCTCTGCCCTACTGAACCCTGTAACTCAGACAATTACACACATGCAATGAGTGACTGGCTGTCTGCAAAACATGATTCCATAGTTCTGTGTTTTCAGAAAGGCCTCTGCAGACCACTGCACCTCTACAACCTTCTGAAGGAGGCTATCCAGGGAGGAGGTCAGTAAGTTGACTCTTTGGGCTTTCACTTAATATTTTTCATTGCTATAACTCAAGTATGAGATGCTCTATCATTAATAGTTGTGTTGTTTTTCCGCTGGATGGTGGCAGTCCTGAATGGCAGTGAGAGGTACCTGGATCTGGAGCACTGTAAGAGCTTGGTGGTGCTTATGGACGTATCCTTCAACACCCATAAACCTGATTTATAATGGAAATGTACAGTTCAATGGGAAATGGAGTTGCATAGTCATGCAATTTATGCATTTTATATAGGTTCACTGAATTCATTTGTTTTAGGCTTTTTAGAATTATACAGTTCCCATGCAACACTGACCTACATTTAAGAGGCGTTTTATGTTCTACAGTATATTGGAAGTATTCTTATACAGGTTTCTGAGCATCAATGAACAAATAAGACATTCTCTAAATGGCCACGGTGAACCACTAAAAAGGGTCATGTCACCTTAATGGTGGAGGGTACATTATCAGTCAAAAGTTTGGACACACTTTGTTTATGTTTCTTTATGTACTTTCTACATTTTATATACACACAGAAGACATCAGATATATGAAGCAAGAATTAGGTTGTAAAGAGAAAAACATTAAAAATTAGCCACCCTTTGCCTGATCTGAATTTTGTCAGTTGGACATAAAACATCAGTGGTCAGCAGTGGCGGCTGCTGGTATAATTTTTAGGCCAACATTATATCCATCCATCCATCTTCTTCCGCTTTTCCATTTTTCTGGGTCGCGGGAGCAGCAGTCCAAGCAAATCTGCCCAGAACACCAATCATACCAATCCATTCTTAATGATGACACTGCTGATTCTCTAAAAAATAATTTCTTAACATTAAAAGAAAAGTTTTTCATGTCAGAGGAAAGTTTCAGACTTTGTGGCAATTTATTCCATTATTTTAATTTTATCACAATCAGAACACAACGCACCGCCAAACACAAAGTTTACGCAGCAGCACAACCCACCACTCACAACCAGTCCTGACAACACAAACTAAAACACCACTCACAACCAGCCCCAGCAACACAACCTTACCCATCCCTCTCAATCATCCCCAACAACCAGCCACAAAAACACAACATGATCCACCACTCAAAATCATCCCCGACAACATCAGCAAAACTACAATAAGAAGCTATGGTCACAACACGAACACATGGCAGTGGAAAGAAAATGATCAAAACATCTTAAAGGTCCCATGGCATGAAATATTCACTTTCTGAGGTTTTTGAACGGCTAAAAGTTGCAAAATGTGTATCCAAGCCTCCGAACCTCTGAAACAGCAGTGGTTTGATTTTATTTTCTGTGGAAATGTGTTTGTTTTTCAATGGAAATCGTCTTGTATCTTCCTCTGCGCTTAAACGCGGAAGTGGGGCCAGCGCACAGCGCACCGCTAAAGAGGAAAAAGCGGCGCATTTGGCCCCCCCACCCGCTGCATTGGCCTGTCTCTGTCCTTCTCATTTGCATTCAAGCAACAATGCCCAGAATAAAGTGTTCCAGAGACATATTTTTGACTCTGACTGTGTTCATGGGTCTTTCTCATGCACTGAGTCTTGATTTTGAAGAAGGATTCATTTACAGTACAGTGGTACCTCACTTTACGAAAAACCTTACATACGAAAAATCCAAGTTAGGAAATGCCTTCACGTTTAATTTAATGGTCTCTATATACGAAAGAAAATTCAAGTTACGAAATGCGAAATCTCAAAACTTCAAATAATGCGCACTCAGATGCACGTCCCGCTGTTATCCCCGCTCAAAAAGCACCTTTCTCGGCCTCTTAGCTCTAGCGCCGAACACGCAAGATTTTCAACAAAATGTATTAAATAGTGAAGCGTGAGGGGAGACACTACTCCGGAAGCAGCGCGGAGACATGAACGCACCGCTCGAGGAGCACGGCACCACGTGAGGTGCGAGTGACTTTTTTTTTTCCGGAGGAGCGGGGGGGTGCGAGCAGTAGTCGAGTTATAAAATGAAACCGGGGGGATGGTGGAAGGGCAGGGCAGAATTAGAAAGTACTTTGTTAATATGGAAATGCTTTTATAACTAAAAGTCCATATTATCATTCAATAATGCACAGGATAATATGTTATCACACACAGTCTTGGTTTAGTCTTGGTTTAGTCCTGGTTTAGACCTGTTTTAGACCTGTTTTACTCCTGGCTTAGTCTTGGTTTAGACCTGGTTTAGTTTTGGTTTAGTCCCGGTTTAGTCCTGGTTTAGACCCGGTTTAGATCTGGTTTAGTCTTGGCTTAGTCCTGGTTTAGACCTGGTTTAGTCCTAGTTTAGACCTGGTTTAGTCCTGGTTTAGTGCTGGTTTAGACCCGGTTTAGATCTGGTTTAGTCTTGGCTTAGTCCTGGTTTAGACCTGGTTTAGTCCTGGCTTAGTCTTGGTTTAGACCCGGTTTAGATCTGGTTTAGTCTTGGCTTAGTCCTGGTTTAGTCCTGGTTTAGTCCTGGTTTAGTGCCGGGTTAGTCCCGGTTTAGTCCTGGTTTAGACCTGGTTTAGTCTTGGTTTAATCCTGGTTTAGTCCCAGTTGAATCCTGGTTTAGACCCGGTTTAGACCTGATTTAGTCTTGGTTTAGTCCTGGTTTAGTTCTGGTTTAGTCCTGGTTTAGTCCCAGTTGAATCCTGGTTTAGACCCGGTTTAGACCTGGTTTAGTCTTGGTTTAGTCCTGGTTTAGTCCTGGCTAGGTCCTGGTTTAGTCCTGGTTTAGTCCTGGTTTAGTCCTGGTCTAATCCTGGTCTAGTCCTGGTTTAGTCCTGGTTTAGACCTGGTTTAGTCTTGCTTTAGTCCTGGTTTAGTTCTGGTTTAGTGCCGAAATAGATGCAGAAATAATCTGATATGACTCGCCCATAAAAACGCGGTCACTCGTATCCATGTATGCACGTGTCACGGCCTTTAATAATCCGGAGCTTCGGAGAAAAGGACATATCCCGAACTTATCCTGTGTGCCGAGACGAGAGTTCCTTCTTACGTAGCATTAACGTAGCAAGTTAAGGATTCTTCTTCTCTTGGAAATGCCGCGTAAACATTCACGCGTCTCGCTCACAGCTGATTGCCGAACAGGCCGATCAGCTGTGAGCGATCGGCCTCACAGCTGATCGCTCAACTCGAGTACTGGTGTGCGAGTGACTTTTTTTCGCTGAAAACGTGCAGTGCCTGCATTAACTTACCGATTTTCTGGGCACAGAAGCGCTGTGAAAAGTGGCTACAGTTTTGAATTGCTTTAAAAAATTTCAGCGTGAAAAATACCATGTGTGGCGTGTGAGCGTGTGAACACGGCGAATTGCGTGTGTCACACTCTCAAAGCGTGAGACTTGAGAGCCCTGGGTTAGCTTCACAATTCTGCATCCATTGAACTTGTGAGTTTGTGGAGAGTTTCTGCTTGAACTTCTTTGCAGGATGTCAGAATAGCCTCTCAGGGCTGCTGTTGTGACGTGAACTGCCTTCCGCCCTCATAGATCTTTCATTTGAAGATGCTTCAATAGGGTTGAGGTCAGGAAAAATGGGGGCATTCATTCATTTCATTTATTTATGCATTTCGAGCAGGTCAACACAAAGAAATAAATACATGTAACCAATATATAGTCAATTACATTTGGGTTTTTTTTTTGCTCGAAAAGGAGCGGGAAGAAGAAAACTTATTGAATCCCCCCAAACATAACTTTTAGCTTCCTTGTCAGTTCAGTTGAAAAACACAAAACAAAGGCAAAGGCAGACTTTAGACCATTGGTACACCCCATTTAAAGACAGTTACAAATCCATCCTCCACCCAGCCCTTGATGAATCTGACCATAGCGCCATCTTGCTGTTGCCCGTGTACAAACAAAGGCTTAAACTGGAAAAAACAGTTCCCAGGCAAATCCACAAATGGAGCAGTATGTCTGATGAGGTGCTACAGGACTGCTTTGAAACAACGGACTGGCAGATGTTTGCAGACGCAGTGGATGGTGACATTAATGCGTACACAGACTCTGTCGTAGGCTACATAGGGAAGTGCATTGAGGACACGGTGCCCAAAATCTCCATCTGCACTTCACCACCCTAATCAGAAACCCTGGGCGGGACTGGAGGTCCGTGCTAAACTGAAAGCTCACACTGCCACCTTCAACTCAGGAGACCCCGAAGCTTACAAAGCAGCCAAGTACAACCTCAGAAAGACCATCAGGACTACCCAAAGGGACTACAGGGAGAGAGTGGAGTCTGCCCAGCAGAGCAGTGACCCGAGACGGGTGTGGCATGGGCTAGACTGTATCATTGACTACAAGGGGAGGAGCGGGCCAGTGAAACTGTCCAGCGCATCATTTCCGGACGAACTCAACACCTTCTACGCCCGGTTTGATGCAGATAACACCACGCCTGTCACCAGAACCCATGTGGACAGTGAGGACGCTGTACTCTGTATAGACACTGCCACAGTGTGATGGGTGTTCAAGAAAGTGAACCCTCACAAAGCACCAGGACCCGACGGCATCCCTGGACGGGTGCTGAGGGCTTGTGCTGACCAACTCGCTGGGGTGTTCACCAACATCTTCAACCTGTCTCTGAGCCAGTCTATCCTGCCCACCATCTTCAAGACCTCCACTGTAGTCCCCATCCCAAAGACCCCCACAGCATCCTGTCCTAATGACTATCGACCCACTCACATCTGTCATCATGAGGTGCTTTGAACGAGTCATTAAGAGACACATCTGTGACTCCCTCCCCGACACCCTGGACCCCCTGCAGTTTGCATATAGAGCAGAGAGGTCTACAGATGACGGCATTGCTCTAGCAGTCCACACCTCTCAGTCATCTGGAGAGAGGAAACGCATATGTGAGAATGCTCTTCATCAACTACAGCGTGGCATTCAATACCATAATCCCCTCCAAACTGGTCTCTA
Source organism: Paratrypauchen microcephalus (assembly GCA_036785185.1). Classification (NCBI taxonomy): domain Eukaryota; kingdom Metazoa; phylum Chordata; class Actinopteri; order Gobiiformes; family Gobiidae; genus Paratrypauchen; species Paratrypauchen microcephalus. The sequence continues at coordinate 1,186,660 of JAVJIX010000188.1, read as the reverse complement.
AGCTCACCGCCCTGGGCCTGGGGACGTCCATCTGCTCCTGGATATGGGACTTCCTCACTAACAGGCCACAGGCGGTGAGGATCGGCAGCCACCTCTCCTCCACATGTGTCCTCAGCACTGGGGCACCCCAGGGCTGTGTTCTCAGCCCTCTCCTGTACTCCCTGTTCACCTATGACTGTACCGCCAAGCACAGCTCCAACATCATCCTCAAGTTCGCCGACGACACCACCATCTTAGGCCTCATCGTTAACAACGACGAGAGTGCCTACAGAGACGAGGTGAAATCACTGACCAGCTGGTGTAAGGAAAATAACCTCTCTCTGAACGTCAGCAAAACTAAGGAAATAATCGTGGACTTCAGGAGACAACGTGTAGACCAGCATCCCCCCATCTTCATCAACAACGCTGAGGTGGAGCAGGTCAGCAGCTTCAAGTTCCTTGGGGTACACATCACTGAGGATCTGTCCTGGACACTACATACAGACAGTGTGGTTAAAGGAAAAGTAACTTTTTTTTACAATCTGAGCCTTCTTTCGGCAATAAAACAAGTAGTTTTACTCACCCATAGCAGTTTGGTGTCAATTGGAGTGGTATCGCAGAAGTTATGTTGGAGCCGTTCTGTTCTACTAATGATTCCGGGTTTCAGGCCGTTTTGGAATCTACTAAAAGTCTACCCTGACACAGCGATCTTCTGTGATTTGAAAAGTGCTAAAGTTTGTGTTATTTGGAGAGCGCAAAGCAGTGCCCCAAGCACTCATGCTAACGGATACGGGATCATTAGTAGAACAGAACGGCTCCAACATAACTTCTGCGATACCACTCCAATTGACACCAAACTGCTATGGGTGAGTAAAACTACTTGTTTTATTGCCGAAAGAAGGCTCAGATTGTAAAAAAAACCATTACTTTTCCTTTAAGAAAGCCCGACAAAGACTCTACTTCCTGAGGAAGTTGAGGAAATTTGGTATGAACACCAGCAGCCTCACAAACTTCTACAGGTGCACCATCGAGAGCCTGCTGACAGGCTGCATCACAGTGTGGTATGGGAACTGCACAGAGAGTGGTGCAGTCTCCCCTCCATCCAGGACATTTACCACAGCAGGGGTCTGCGTAAGGCATGCAGCATCACTAAGGACCATACTCATCCGGCACAAGGACTCTTCCGTCTGCTACCCTCTGGTAGACGATACAGGAGCCTGCCAGCACGCACAAAAATACCTAAAGACAGCTATTACCCCCAAGCTGTCAGACTACTGAACTCTGGGTAATACTCTAAATATACTGCACTAACCCCTCCTTGAGCCGCCACCTTAACATGGTGGAGGGGTTTGAGTACCCGAATGATCCCGGAAGCTATGTTGTCGGAGGCTTCATGCCCCTTTAGGGTCACCCAAGGCAAACAGGTCCTGGGGGACGGGTCAGACTAAGACCGGTTCAGAAGCCCTTATGTCGAGATACAAAACAAAGCCAGATACGTCGCCCGGACTGGCGTTACTGGGGCCCCACCCTGGAGCGCGACCTGCGGTGGGTGCTCGCCAGTGAGCGTCTGGTTGCCGGGCCTTTCCCCACGGGGCCCGGCTGGGCAAAGCCCAAAGCCCGACGTGGGGCCGTCCTCCTGTGGACCCACCACCCGCAGGAGGCCATAAGGGCCGGGTGCAAAGAGATCTGGGCGGCAGTCGAAGGCAGAAATCTCCGGACATGGAGACTAGCTCTGGGGACATGGAATGTCACCTCGCTGGGGGGGGAGGAGCCTGAGCTTGTGCGGGAGGTTGAGCGTTACCGACTAGATATTGTCGGCCTCACCTCCACGCACAGCTTGGGCTCTGGAACCCAACTCCTTGAGGGGGGCTGGACCCTCCATTTCTCTGGCGTTGCCCATAGGGGAGCGGTGACGGGCTGTTGTGGGCCTGCTCATTGGGGCACAGCTCAGCCGCCGTGTGTTGGAATTCACCCCGGTGAACGAGAGGGTCGGGGACAGGACTCTCACTGTTGTGTCGGCCTACGGGCCGAACGGCAGTGCAGAGTACCCGGCCTTCTTGGAGTGCCTGGGAGGGGTACTGGATAGTGCACCAACCGGGGACTCCGTTGTTCTACTGGGGGACTTCCAACGCCCACGTGGGCAATGACAGTGACACCTGGAGAGGGGTGATTGGGAGGAACAGCCTCCCTGATCTGAACTCGAGTGGTGTTCTGTTATTGGACTTCTGTGCTAGCAGCAGTTTGTCCATAACGAACACCGTGTTCGAGCACAAGGGTGTCCATCAGTGCACGTAGCACCAGGACACCCTTGGACAGAGATCGATGACCGACTCGTAGCTGTAGTCGTAAGGTATGTGGTGCCTGTCGTGGCTGCAATCCCCGAACCCGGTGTTGAACACCGGAAGTAAGGGATGCCGTCAGGCTGAAGAAGGAGTCCTATCAGGCCTTGTTGGCTCATGGGACTCCTGAGGCAGCTGACGGGTACCGGCGGGCCAAACGTGCTGCAGCCTGGGCGGTAGCAGAGGCAAAAACTCGGGTTTGGGAGGAGTTCGGAGAGGCCATGGAAGAGGACTATTGGACGGCCTCAAAGAAATTCTGGCAAACCGTTCAGCGCCTCAGGAGGGGAAAGCAGTGCTTCACCAACATTGTTTACAGTGCAGGTGGGGAGCTGTTGACCTCGACTGGGGATGTTATTGGAGGGTGGAAGGAATACTTTGAGGATCTTTTCAATCCCGCCGTCACGTCTTTCGAGGAGAAAGCAGAGGCTGGGGACTCGGAGGCGGACTCATTCATCACCCTGGCTGAAGTCACTGAGGTGGTTGGAAAGCTCCTCGGTGGCAAGGCCCCGGGGATGGATGAGATCCGTCCTGAGTATCTTAAGTCTCTGGATGTTGTAGGGCTGTCTTGGCTGACACGTCTCTGCAACATCGTGTGCCGATCGGGGACAGTACCTCTGGACTGGCAGACCGGGGTGGTGGTCCCTCTGTTTAAGAAGGGGGGACCGGAGGGTGTGTTCCAACTATCGGGGAATCACACTCCTCAGCCTTCCCGGTAAGGTCTATTCCAGGGTGCTGGAGAGGAGAATTCGAACCTCGGATTCAGGAGGAGCAGTGTGGTTTTCGTCCCGGCCGGGGAACACTGGACCAGCTCTATACTCTCCATCGGGTGCTCGAGGGTGCATGGGACCAGTCCACATGTGCTTTGTGGATCTAGAGAAGGCATTCAACCGTGTCCCTCGTGGGGTCCTGTGGAGAGTGCTCTGGGAGTACGGGGTTCGGGGCCCTTTGCTAAGGGCTCTTCGGTCCCTGTATGACCGGAGCAGGAGCTGTGTTCGCATTGCCGGTAGTAAGTCGGACCTGTTTCCGGTGCATGTTGGACTCCGCCGGTTCTGTTCATTATATTTATGGACAGAATTTCTAGGCGCAGTCAGGGGCCGGAGGGGATCCGGTTTGGGAACCACAGGATCTCATTTCTGCTGTTTGCTGATGATGTTGTCCTGATGGCTTCATCGAACCGGGACCTCCAGCGTGCACTGGGGCAGTTTGCAGCCGAGTGTGAAGCGGCTGGAATGAGGATCGGCTCTTCCAAATCTGAGGTCATGTTTCTCGACCGGAAAAAGGTGGCTTGCCCTCTCCGGGTGGGTGGGGAGTCCTTGCCTCAAGTGGAGGAGTTCAAGTATCTCGGGGTCTTGTTCACGAGTGAGGGGAGGATGGAGCATGAGATTGACAGGCGGATCGGTGCAGCGTCGGCAGTGATGCGGTCGCTGTACCAGACCGTTGTGGTGAAGAGGGAGCTGAGCCGAAAGGTGAAGCTCTCAATTTACCAGTCAATCTACTTCCTACCCTCACCTATAGTCATGAGCTCTGGGTAATGACCGAAAGGACAAGATAGCGGATAAAAGTGGCCAAAATGAGTTTCCTCCGCAGAGTGTTTGGGCGCACCCTTAGAGATGGGGTGAGGAGCTCAATCACACGGGAGGAGCTTGGAGTAGAGCCGCTGCTTCTCCACGTCGAGAGGAGCCAGCTGAGGTGGCTCGGGCGTCTGTTCCGGATGCCTCCTGGACGCCTCCCTCGGGAGATGTTTCAGGCATGTCCCACCGGGGAAGACCCAGGACACACTGGAGGGATTATGTCTCCTGGCTGGCCTGGGAGCGCCTTGGGAGTCCCCTCGGAGGAGCTGGAGGAAGTGTCCGGGGTGAAGGAGGTCTGGGCGTCCCTGCTTAGACTGTTGCCTCCGCGACCCAGCCCCAGATAAGCGGAAGAAAATGGATGGATGCTGCACTAAACTACTTTTCATTATGCAGAATATGTTTACTGCTGCTGCTCTGTATGAATATATCATGTTTGTCACTACCTCACTGTAAACTACTGTTACCTGTGCAATAACCTATGTGCAATATTTATACCATACTATGTGCAATACGAAATCCACATACAACACTTATACATCATCATATATGCAATCTGTGAAATACTCTACTTACACCTTATTTAATCCTACCTGCACCTTCGTACATTGTACTTTGTATTTTCATTACATTTTGCGTGAAAAGTCCCTCAGTCGTCCAGGTAGAATCCATGATAGCAGGAGAAGTTCAATTTGTCAACTGGACCAAGTTTGTTTGGTTGAAAACGTTTCGCCGCTCATCGAAGCCTCTCGGATGAGCGGCGAAACGTTTTCAACCAAACAAACTTGGTCCAGTTGACAAATTGAACTTCTCCTGCTTTCATTACATTTTATTACATATTTTTTTATTGTATTGTTTACTTTTCCCCTGCACTTTTGCAACACTTTTTTTTACCATGTACTATTATTGCATGTTACTAGCACTTCTGACTATCTTAGTGAGTCAACGGTTCTTCTGATCCTAAACATTTCATTGCATTGTTGACCTTGTGTTGATTCTCCATATGACAAATAAACAATCTTGAATCTTGAATCTATTGATCAGCCGCCACTGGTGATCAGATCTACTAACCCACATATTGGCAGTATGATTCCAGCTCCCACAGATGACTGCTGTTGTTGTGTCCATGGGAAGGACACTTGACCCACCTTGCTCCCAGTGTCTGAGCACACTGCTGTATAAATGTGTGTGTGTGAATGAGTGGTTCCTTGAAGGGGGAAAAGGGCTATATAAAAATGTTACCATTTACCACTCTCTCTATGAGCTTTTTGATGAAGTCTTCTGAAATGGTTTTCACTTCACAGGTGTGTCTTGTAAAGGTCAAGAAATGCCAAAGTGCAAACCACGGTTCAAAGCAAAGGGTGACAGAAATGATATAAATCTAAAACAAGTTTAGAGTTATTTTGATTTTTTCTTTTAAATTTATTACATTCCATGCGTCATTCATAGTTTTGAAGTCAATGAAAGGGGCTGGGGTTTAGCTGCTGAGGGTCTGGTGATAGCATAGGTCATGACACACAAACTTTCCTGACCTGTCCCTCAGACACAAGGGATCGCCAAACTGGACTGGTCTGAGTTCCAGGCTCTGTGGGACAAGATCCGGAGGTGGACAGTGAGTCAAAGTGCACCACATGTAGGGTAGAGCCAAAAATGTTTAAAACTATTTTCTTGGAGCCAGATTTTGATTTCAGTTTAATCACAATTTCTTAGTACCTTTTTGCTCCCTTTTAAAGTGATTGCTGTGTTCCAAATAAAAAGTGAGCATGGGCGTGCTTCCCTGCTCCGTCAACTCTGGCTCCAATTCACTTTGTATTGAAAAAACATTGCCTATCTCTCTGTAACTGCTGCTGTACATGATACTGGTGTTTTTATTTTGCTAATGTCTGTAATTCAATTCCAATTCAATCCAATTCAACTCAATTCCCTAATATGGAACTTTGCTCCAAATTTGCCCCATAACTGCTACCGTTGGTAAACTTAATTTGACTTGATCCGAACGCTATCGGTAACATCGCACACCCCTAATCCACTTCTTTATACGGTCTATGGTAGACCTGGGCAAAGTGTAGCTGCAGGTTTTTGTTCCAACCAACCGAGAGCACACCTTCAGCTGGCTGAAGACTGAGATCAGTCGATTAAATGAGTCAAGTCTGGTGTGCTGCTGCTTGTTTGGAAAGAAAAGCTGCAGCCACACCGGTCCTTTGTGGAACAGTTTGCCCAGGTCTGGTCTATGGCGTAGAGCTACAAAGAACAGACAATTACTGAATCACAAATTACCCAAATAGCCTAAATAGGCCTACTGGGACAGGAGTTATATCAGGATTAGATTTTTGTCCATTTCACCCAGTCATACTGCTATATACCTCACATACTGTTTTTCCTCTAGCCTCTAGTCTCACTCTGAGGTGTGTGTGTGTGTGTTTAGGACATCTTCCTGGTGTTCGATAAAAACAAAAGTCAGCGGCTGGAGTACAAGGAGGTGGGCCCAGCTCTGAAGGCTGCTGGTGAGGCATCGTTTTCTCAAATATGAGCCACCCTGTGTTCAACAGGCATACCAGCAGAGGGAGCCACTTCATCCCCGAGAAGGATACAATACCTGTGCTTTCAAGTGAAATCCTACATGAAAATGAATATATGGAAAACTAGACTTATGTTTTAACTAGAAATCAGGCCCAAACACAATATTACAACTAAATAATATCGTGTAACTATTTTTCAGATGTGGGTAACCAAAAAAATCAAGTAAGAGCAATGTTATGTTTACTTCAAATGTAACTTCAAAATAATATTACTCAAGCAGAAGGACAAAGTAGTGGTCCAAGAAATTACTCAAGAAAGAATAAACAAATATTTGGACAAACTACTACTCAGTTAAGAGTAACTTAAAGAGTAACTGGATGTAACATTTGATTTATAATGTTAATGTCATTTGAAGGATCAAACATTAATGCACAAAATCTGGTATCCTGAAAAGACAGGCACAAAAATGAGAAAAACTACATTATATCTGATGAAGTGTTAAAAGAAACACAGATTTTCAAATCATTTCATATTTTCAACATAAAGCTTTCGTTATTTGTAGACTCACAGTGGGAAGAGTAAAGATGGAGGGACTCTTCACGCAGTAAAGCTGGATGTACACTATGCGATTTATGTCCCTTTTTGAGCCGTTTTTTCTCTCGTGTGACTGTTTTTGGGATCGGGCTGACTTTTGGCTTAATCCTGTTTCGTGCTTCGTCTAGTATAAATGGAGTAACAAGAATTGATTAATACCTTACGATCAGCTCCCGATTGGCAATCGTAGGTTGCAGTCACCTCTCGTGAGGGTTTCGCACTGTTGAAGTAGTTCCACAGCCAATTTGCCAGAATCTGCCAGACCGCACACAGAAGCGGAACGGAAGGATATGAAGTTGGTGGAGGACCATGGCAGGCCAGTGAGTGTTTTGGACACAATCAATGGAGCCTTGAGTTTTGTCAGGCTCACCCGAGCCTTTTTGATGTGGCCTCACAGGGCTACCATGACCGCAACAAAGGAGAGGCAGTGCGTCTGTCTTTTGCCAGCATTGTGTGTCTGCATTTCCATAGCTTTCTAATTTATATTTCCGGAGCAAGAAATCCACATGTCGAGATGTGGACGTACAGTGTGAGAACATGAATCGTGAGCTGTGAAGTTTTAAGCCCTGCAACGTGGTCATACAGTTTGAGCTGGGGCCAGGGACAGACTGGCACCAAAAAATGTTTGTGTGTGTATGTTTGTGTGTGTGTGTGTGTGTGTGTGTGTGTTTGTTTGTGTGTGTGTTTGTGTGTGTGTGTGTGTGTGTCTGTGTGTGTGTGTGTGTGTGTGTGTGTGTGTGTGTGTGTGTGTGTGTGTGTGTGTGTGTGTGTGTGTGTGTGTGTATGTTTGTGTGTGTGTGTGTGTGTGTGTGTGTGTTTGTTTGTGTGTGTGTTTGTGTGTGTGATTGGGGTGACACAGTTGCAAAGAAAGAATTGTCTGACATTTGTGACACCATTTTACCTCTAGTTTGACTGTCGGGTCAAATTGACCCGAACAGTATCTGTGTGATATAAACATGCAGGGGGTGATTGCAAATATGTGAGAAAAAACATTTTCATATTATATGTTGATTACACAAATTAAGGCAAACAGAAGTTTCATACTGAAAAAATACTTTTAACTATTTTTCCTAGATGTTCAAACTTTAAAACGGGTCCATTTGACCCATAACATAACAGGAGGGTTAAAAGTTAAACGGTGAGAGTAGCTCCTCACATGTGCCTGTTTTCATCCACACTCATCCACACTGTAATTTACCGTCAACCTTCTATGCATTAAAAACCATGTATCTGAAATATTGCACCACATTTCACAAGTAATAATAACATCACAGTTTTTATTGCATCTAAATTAGAAGTGCAATGCTCTAATCTTTTGAACACTTAAGAGTCTCAAAGTGAGTGGTTTTAGTCTAGGCAGGAAACAGCTGACGCGAAGGGCTCAATACTTTGTAGCCTGTGGACCACAGTCATATCCCACTGCAGTCTTTGCAATCGGAGATTTAAAATCTCATACAGTACTCCTTGTGTCTGTGGTGTGCCCTTGTTGCACGTTTAAAAATCATTTAAGACTGAAAAATCCTGTAGTGTGTGTGGCGGCCTTAAGAGTACTGTTACTTCAAATTAAATACTATTCGAGTAGGAGCAAAAGTATGCAGCTAGAAGATTACTCGGATAAATACAATTTCTCTAAAAAGTTCCTCAAGTAAATCTAACTGAGTGAATATAACTGAGTACTACCCATGTTTATTAAACTGATATAAAATGAGGAGGAGGACTAAAATCGGTAGCAGCATTCATATTCATTTTTGTCCAATGTGCTGACCTCCGCCTTGTGTGCACAGGCATCTCGGTGGATGATGTGGTGATGCAGCTGGTGGGCCTCAGGTACACGGAGCCAGACCTGACCATCAGTTACCCAGGCTTCCTCTATGTGCTCATGAAGCTGGAGAGTATGATCCGTAAGCGCCTTTGCTCTTTGGAGTTAGCTTTGAGTGATTTTCACACTCTACTATGCATTAATCAGGCTTTTAAATCCAACATTTGCTTTGGAATTGCACCAGCATGAATTTTAACCAATTTTAATTGAACCTTTTGACTGTTTTCTTTATTGTCAAGATATTTTGCAGCATTAGTGGATATACATATTTAGTAGAAGGCAAAAATAGTGATCTAAATATTAAGTTATTAATATAAAGTTAGAGTAAAATAAACATTTTCAATGTTTCCAAATCCTTTGCCATTTATTGTCACAATTAGGGATGAAGCTTTTTCTGTTCCAATATCAATATTATGGATTTTAAAATCTGCCGATATCTGCTAGTAACCGATATGAGTGGAGGGACTGAAAAATGTTTTCTCTCAAAATACAATCAACAAAATTTCCTGGATTGGCACTAACATTCAATACCAGTAACTATATCAAGACATAATAATAATAATAATAATAATAATAATAATAATAATAATAATAATATCAATCAATCAATCAATCAAACATTTATAAGGCGCTTTTCATACAAAATTGTAGCACAAAGCGCCTTACAGTGGTCAAGGATTAGAAGATTGACCTTTATTGATCTCGCACAGGAGAAGTTGTTTCTATATTTGACCCGGGGACCATCCCCATGATTTTGTTTTGTTATTTATGCTTTGGTCAGGCCCTAAGCTGGAGGATTTTACCTATGGCGCATGTTTAGGTTGGTGGGGGAAACCGGAGTACCCGGAGGAAACCCACCCAAACACGGGGAGAACATGCAGTCTCCACACAGAAAGGCCCGGGCAACCCGAACCTTCTTGCTGTGAAGCATGAGTGCTAGCCACTCAGCCACCGTGCCGCCAGGGGAAAAACACCCTTTACTCCCTTTACACCCTTTCTCCTGGGTTCTGATTCTCTGTTGTCTTGTTTCTTGTCTGTGTCTTTCTTAGTTTTGTTGAAAGCCCATTTAGGATCTCCACAAACAGAGAGGGCTTTCTGCACATGTTCTTCTTTCTCCTTTCCCTCTGTGCTTGAAGGAACCACTTGGGCCCTGTGTTGTCCGAATAACTCCCAGTTTGTGCTGCAGTGGGTGGTGTGAATCAAAAAGCAGGTATTGGTCCGTGTGTGGGCTTCCTGAAGACCTCTATTTGGAGTCGCCGGTCTTCTCCTATCCCCTTTATCAGCTAGCAGGATGTTGATGCTGTGGTCCTTCTCTAGAGCAATGATGGCCTCAGGCAGAGAACGGAGCACTTTCCAGAGGACTGAATTTCTCTGTTACTTCTAACCGCATTCCCACAGTGGATTACATCACAGCAGCAGAAACCGCCATTAGGAACAACAAGCCCACATCGCTCCTTCGGGCTGTGCCTGGCCGGGCCCTGTTTGGGAAGGCCTGGCCACCAGACGCTCGCTGTCGAGCACCCACCCCAGGCCTGGCTTCAGGGTGGGACCCTGGTAACACTAATCCGGGCGACGTAACTGGCCTTGCTGTGTTTCTCGTCACTGGGGCTTCTGAACCGCTTTGGTCTGACCTGTACCCCAGGACCTGTTTGCCTTGGGTGACCCTACCAGGGACATGAAGCCCCTGACACAATCATTCGGGCACTCAAACCCACCCACCACGTTAAGGTGGTGGTTTAAAGAGGGGGGCAACTCTGTTTGATCTTTTTAAAAGTTTTTAACAACATGTATTGTCACATTTGTCCAGATAACAGAGAATGATTCTGGTAAGGCTAGGTCAAAAACCCTAGGATGAGTTTGTTAGAATACAAGGACAGGAAATGGCGCCAGGTCACATGGTCTATTCAGTATAGCTGACTTCCTGTTGACTGCCTAGCAAAGGGGTAATGTATTGCAACACAATAGGAGATGGTGTGGGGGCATCATAGAGTTTTTTTTGATTGAGACCATGTCACAAATGTTCCAAATTTTGTATGTCTACAACAAAGTGAAAATTTTGCTCTTCCATGCAATCTCAAGCTCTTGTGCCCATTTTTGATTTTCTTTTATCAATCTGTTCAGGGTTGTGGTATCTACCAAGGTTTAAAATTTGAGTGAATTTGACCAAAGTATGTGCAAGTATTACCCCCTCAGTATTTGATTTTTGAAAGGTCTCGACCTTGCCCACGTCACCGTCGAATCATTGATGAATGATGGACGCCATCCTGACCTCCCATTGACTTCCATTCATTTTAGCAGTGATAAATATGGCCCAGGCCTTGGGCATGGGTTACTGATGTTCATGCCGGGGGGACAGAGAGGACGAAGCTGCACAACGTCCTCTCGCATATGCCCATGGCCCATACACTCATCGTTGCCCATGCGCTCATCGTAGCAAAAGCAATAGGCCCTTACACCCTGTAGGTTCTCGCGCCTAAATATGTTGTTAAAGGGATATGCCACCCCCAGGTCAAACTTGGGCATCTCCCCACAGTCCAGAGACTAAAATAAGTGGTGGAAAGCGTTTTTCTGGTGACGCAGCCATTGTCCATGTCTGTCAGCACTGACCGCCGCGGTATCTGCAGCTACTCCGCGTTAGACTGGAGTCTAACGTCGCCAGAGAAAGATTTCGGCCAAAAGGAATTAATTTGCTCGATGCGTTTCCCAATTACTTTCTGTGTAGTGCGCATTCATATCGAGTGCAAATAAATGTGCAAATCAACACGGAGAGCTTGACTTGGTCACTTTGGGTGGGAACTATTTTTCAGTGCGGAAAAACATAGCCGAAGCACACACCACGCTGCGTAACAGGGGAACTCCCTTCCTGGTGCGTAACAGGGATTCCCCTGTCACTGCGGCGGTCAGTGCTGACAGACCTGGACAATGGCGTCACCAGAAAAACGCTTTCCACCATTTATTTTAGTCTCTGGACTGTGGGGAGATGCCCAAGTTTGACCTGGGGGTGGCATATCCCTTTAAAAATGTTCCGCTTTTTTTTAGCTAGTAAGCTTTACGTTTTCGGAAAGCTCTGGCGCATTGTTACATCATGGCAAGGGTCCGTGGTCACTACACGCGAGTCCTATCCCATCATTTCACTTCCCGGCCACTAGGAGCATTGGTTTGTGATACTAATAGACCGTTAAACTAGCTTCTGCCGCTTGGGCCTAATAATAATAATTATTATTGTTTGTATTATTATTATTATTATTATTATTATTACTATTATTATTATTACTATTACTACTATTCATTTGTCTTGTATAGTGCTTTTCCAGAAGCCCAAACTCAGGAATTCTTTAATTCCAGTTTTTAAAAAGTTACACAGGTTAAAATAACTCATAACTACCCCCTCAGCTGATTTAGTATGATTTCCCTAATAAATCTTAGTGATAATGTATATAATTCTAAAATGTGTATGTGTTTCTTTTGCCCTTTGGCAGATAAATTTCAGGCGTATGATATGGTCGGAATGGGAGCCATCACAGTCAGTTACAGACAGGTAAATTGTACAGGGTTCTTTACCCCTTTTGGAATGACAGAAGTGTTTCTCATGTGATTGTGTCCTGTTTCAGTGGCTTCAGATGACGATGTACAACTGAGCTGTCTGGTTTGAATAGGTGCATAGGATGAAACCATAAGCTCTTCCATAGGAGTGGTGGAGTAGTGCTTTTATGCCAGTCTGTAATTTTACATTTATGTCTTTTGATGTAAATTCTTTGCAAACTCATCATTTCAAGAATACTTACAGATGTTATGGTATAATATATAAATGAGAAAAATGTAAATGCATAAAACATACACATTTTAATAAAAAATAAATAATAAACAAATTATGTATATCACGTGTAGTTATTACCTCATAGAAACATACTTTGAACAAACCAAAGACCACATACACTACCACTCAAAAGTTTGGAGAGTTTTCATTTAGTTTCCTTTACTTCCATTATTATTAGTCTGATGGACCTCCGCCCTCTTACCTGTCTGATGACTCCGCCCTCTTACCTGTCTGATGTTAGTTCATTTAGGCTAAAAAATAGCCTTGGGATAGTGATGTGTCCTCCGTGTCGAGGCTTTGAAGTGTGTGCCGAGTAATCCAGGAAGGCTTTGGTGAAGCGCGTATCACAGTCACATTACATCCCGATCTCCAATTTGTTTCTACTTTTTCTTTTAACCCGACCATTATATCATGAACACAAGACTCCATGTTAATATTAACATAAAATAATATTAACAAATTCACAATGTATGTTGATATCACAAACATTAAAATATTTAATCATTCATTTGTTCAATAGACCTGTTTCAAAGCTACGTCATCACTGAATGCGCGCGCATTGTTGACTCAAAACAAAGCCACTGCCGCCATTAAACCCCCAGCGAAGATATAGAAGAGAAGAACTCGACGTGAAATAAAGAGAAACAGATGGAATAAATGATAATTCATATCATTCAACGACATACACACAAGTGAACATCTAAACAAGCAGCATGATTAATTAGCGCACAGGACACCGCAAAGCTCACAGACATATTAACCGGGTAACCTCTACGACAGACACATGTAAACGAACACGAATAACTTTGTTAAAAGGCATGATAAGTTTTCGCATGACCATCATAAATGGCATTTGACATGACTGAGATCACATCTGTGACTCGTGAATTAAGTCGTAGTATGTTACTTACCCCGCAACGCAAGTGCAGTTGGCGATCAGAACGTAGTTCTCGCGCTTGTTGATGATCGCCCAAGCATTGTACATGGTCGTCTTGTGGCCTTGTCTTTGCCAACACGCAAAACTCCCCATCGATATCGTGGTATTTTACCTCCTGTACATGGCCACACACAGCAAACTGGCAGGCATCCATGGATTTGTATGCGCGTACTTTCTCTCTTGTATACACGCTGGGCTTCTCCACTAAATAACAGTGGATATCTGTCCACTGTAAATCTGGCCACTTTATGCGGTCGTACTGCCACTCCGTGATCACATAAGGATCTGGTAGTCGAACCCCGTTGCTCAACGTGAACTTTTGAATGTAGCTCTCCCTATCGTTCAGATACTCCGCTATGGTCCGCCATGGTTGATTCTGGGTCAACAGTGCGCACGCATGCCGGTGACGTCACATCGGTTTACTAACAGTAAAGGGGTCTATATAAATCTTTCCATCAGAACCACGATGATCATGTTGAATGTACTATCACTCTGCCTGTTACATTTTTTTGGCCACTTGATGGCACAGTGGAGCAAATGAAGCGCCTTGAAGAATCGGCTCAAGAGTTGAGCAAATGGATGGAATGCTTCAGTGCTTCATGGGGCTTCATCTTGCCATCACTATCTTGGAATGTCTCTAGACCTGAGCCCAAAAATGCAAGCAAACATTTAGTCCATAACTTTCTGCTGTGGGATATCACTCTGGCATCTTCTTTTTCTTCCTTGGTAATATGTTGGGTCACAAACAATGTGCATACAGATATCTACTGTACCGTGGTGTGCATCACGTCTCTAGTCTTATCTACCTGTGCATATTTTTTCATCATTTTAGTTGTAAAAGTGTTGAAATTGTAGCGCCCGTACCACACCTATGGAAACAAGGCTATAGTCTACTTTACGATAGGTCTGATTGAAAGGTGGATTAACCAATCAGAGACACTCATTGTCCATCCGTATCAAAATAAATATGGCTGCTTATTAGTAAAAAAGACAGGACAAAAATATCACAGAGGACAGCAAAACATTGCAGAGTTCTGCAGAATCAATGAGCAAAGCACTAAACTTTGTTCATCTGAGGTAAAGGAAAAGATATTTTATTTGTAAATAATAGATGACCAATGAACTCCTTCATTTCACATGTGTCTCTGAAATAAACAAATCAGATTGTGCAATCATGTTTGGTCCTGGCTTAAAATGTGATGGAGGGAGTGGGGACCAGACTGTATAAAAATACAGATATTTTTCAGGGAAGAGACCATTCTCTTATAAATCTGGTTGTGAATGGGCCTATCACATGACATAACACACATGTTACATTCATCCAGTAACAGGTGTTTTTTTAAAATATTTTTTTATCCAAACATAAAAACAAATCATGTAGCGTATTCTTACTGGGAGCGGGAATACTTCTCCAGAGATCTGACACCTTGTCTCCATGGAGATAGAAAAGCCATATTATGGAACATGCCAGGCGAATCAGCATCTATAGAGACAAGCAGTGGATGGAGCCTCTATCAGGAAAAAATAAATAAATCACGGAAACAGTCCCACAGATCGGCAAACTCGCGCAAGTAGCCTGTCAAAATAAACTTCTACGTTTGGCTAAAGTAAATAGCCAAATTCCCAGTCTGCCTATGATCGGATTTGCTCATTTAAATGTGGGGCATCATTAGCGTATGTTTGTGTAGGTCTCGCATAATTGTCGCCAGGGCCACACATAATTGCACTATTCATTTTTGTGTAGAGATGCATTTATTGTGCAGATGCAGCGGGTGCGGCGGAAGCGCAGTTGCGCAGAGCGCGCGTCACTTGACGCAGCTGCACATTGTAGGAGCGGCCGATCCGCCCCGTCACACCGCGCTCAGCTCTTTTCTTGTGGCAGGAGCCGTACGAAGAAAACACTCATCTGGACCAGGAGATCCTGATCTGTCCTGGCCTTATTTCTTTACTTTTTTCCGTTCTGTTCGATTGTTGCAGTCCATTCCTTAGTGCTGTGCCCCCCCCTTCGTTAACATGGTCGACTATCACGCCGCCAACAACCAGTACTCTGCCGGCGGGCCGCAGAATGCCTACATGGAGCAGGAGAACGACTGGGACCGCGACATGCTGCTGGACCCTGCGTGGGAACGGCAACAGCGCAAGGTAAGCGGGCCCCGGGGCTCTGGCCTGGGGGTGCTGGGGACTGGGGACTTCTCCAGCCGCTCGAGGTCTTCGGTCTTCCGCCTGGACTTTTCCGCTCACCGTTGCCTCCTCTCCTCCTCTCCTCCACCACTCTTCAGATTCCTAAGCTAACGTATGCGTCGCGCGTAAAGAGCAGACTGCTGTGAGCCTCTGGCTGCTTTCTCCTTCGCTTTATCCTCTGTTCCGGAAGCGGACCCGCCATGGCCCTGGAAAGGAGAGCCCAGAGCCCAGAGCTCTGAGCTCGTCTTACCCGTTTGGAGGAGGCCCGTTTGCACCGCTCCAGCGTCAAATTTTGGCCAATTGTTACTCAGCCATGTTGAAGACCTCACTGTAGATGTGTGTCTATTCTGTGAACTTCACCGGATTGTTAAGAGCCCACACTTCAGATTGTGGAGAAAGAGCCTTTCTCTAGCTCTAGGGGCATCGCCTTGAGTTTAAAACAAGCCATTGAACTTTGTAACATGTAACATTGCCATATCTCTGCACGAAGCTTGTCAGTCGCAGTGGTCAGAGATGTCAGGCCTACAGCTCCTGCCCTCTATCCTATAGGCCAAAAGGCATTCAATCCTAGTGCCAAAAGGCATTCCTGTCTCGTGCACAAGGCCTCCCTTTTTACATTGGGATTACTGGGGTGTTTAATAGCTTAGACCACTTGTGTAGAATTCTAGAACTGTGGACCTTTCCTTCGCCATCTTTTTTATCAATATTTTTGACTTCACCCAGCTCTCACTGGGCTAGTGCTTTGCTACATCTTTTTAATTAGCCTAATACCATGCACTACTAGTAGCTATGTGTTGTAGTAGACCTAGAAGACCTAATGTGAAGTACTACAGTAGTAGTATTCGGAAGCAGGGCGTGTTGTACAGCTGGCTTTGGTGCTGTAGCCTCACATTTCTGACATTCCTTCTGTTGGTTTGACAGCATGCCACACATTGTCCTGGGCATGTTTTACATGCTCTTGAATCCTAACCCTAAAAGGAGACCTGCTCATCACTGGGCACCTTTCAATAGCTTCACAATATTAAAATGTCTATTCCAATGCAAAAATAGATTTGATACTCATTACCAATACAGAGACCATGATTACAATAAAATTCCCATCATTAAATCATAGTACTTTCTTTTATTTTACCTGTGGCCCCTGTGTAATCCCTCAGTCGTCCAGGTAGATTCCATAGTAGTCCATGGCTCTTGTACTACTTGTTCTGTTAGTTCAGTAGAATTTTAAATCTTTTCAGGAAACATTCTATTCTAAAGTGGGAATGTGACTGTTTTTAGTATACTATATATTAGGACTGGGTGATATGGAGCAAAAAATATATCTCCATATATTTTCTTATATCTCGACATGCAATATATATCTCTATCTGTACAGGAAAAATAACCCTTCAAAAACTTCTGCAAAAGCAAATATGCCAAATTCCACAAGATCTTTTTTTATTGAAGTGCAACTGAAGTGCAGGTCATAGGAACAAAGTGCTTCTGCGTCATAAAAAAAAAAATCCCTGTATAGAAAAATAATTTAACTGTAAAATAAAGGAAGAAATAATACATGTTGCCTCCATTTTTATTCAAAAACTCAACTCAAGCTCATCTTTGCATTAACACTCTTAACCAGAGGATAACCATGAGCTCCTTTAGCAGAGGAAGCTCAGGATGTTCCTTATTTTAATAGATCCATGTTCCTTATTTTAATAGATCCATGTTCCTCTCCAGTGGTCAGGAGCTCTGATGTTTCCCACTGCGCAGATCAAACCAAACGTTTCCAAATACGACTGTACAAGTTTTACACTGCAGCAGATTAATTTAAAATCTTCTGCATAAATAAACTTTACATTACTAAACTTTACAACATATAAACCATAACTATTATAGAGCCACTTCAGCCCATCTAAGATTATAATGTGTTTGAGATTATAATGTGTTTGTTTACATTTTACAGAAACAAAACTTAACACCACATGGCTCATTTGCATACTATAAACTATAAACACTGAAAAAAAAACCAGGTCTGTCCTTGTGCCGCTGATGCGGTCAGCTCCTGAAAAACCAAAAAAAAGTGCCTTAAACCCAAAGTATGGACCGGGATGTTGTGGTGCCACACGCGAGGGGGAGGTCGGGGGAGAGCGGGAGCGCACAGAGAAGGCCAACAAGCGAAGAGGCTAAATCAGAATTAAATATAAACATTATATTGATATATACAATATCAAAATCCATATTGAGTTTAACAAATATCTCAATATATTTTAAATATCGAGATATTGCCCACCCCTAGTGTATATATATACTTTCTAAAATGAGTATATAGTTTTGATAGTAGTTTTATGATCGATTTAGTATCTCATTTTTGATACGTTTGTTTTCCTAAATTTGTCAAATTTTAAGTTTGCCTTAATGTAATCCAGTGCTGCGAATAGTTAGTTACACCAACTATATACAGCAGATTTTAATATGCTCTTTTATCACACCCTTATCGGTGAGTAGCTCGGTAACTTTTTGTGACATGCTCATATTCCTGAGTCAGGGCAGGGAGGTGTGTGCATATTTGCACTGAGAGCTCACCGGTCAAAGTTTCTTGAAAGGAAAGTCTTGTTGCCAATCATTAACAGATCTTGTGCAATGAGCTAACCACTTGTGGTTCCTGGTGCATGAAAAGGTCTGGTCAGGAGGAACAATACAGGACAGGGGGGATAGTTTTTTGCTTTTCATTTTAAAATATTCAGAGAAGTGTGTTCCTACTTTCCTTTTTTGTGGAAGCAGAAAGCAAGGTTCTCCAGAGCTTCCAGTGCAAACAACCCACCTGTTTGAACATGTCTTTGTACCTCTGAGCATTGTGGCACATTCCCAACGACGGTTAGGCTCACAGTTTTCTCATGCAGAGGTAGTGGAGCAGCCAGGAGTCAAAACAGTCCTCCTGTCTGATGCCCTGTCCTGGTCCTGTTTTTCCACCACTCCCATGTTCTCCTGTTGTTGTCCTCCTGTTGTAGGGAGGGGTAGGGTTGTGAAAAGTATTGAAAATCAGATACTAATCCATTCTAAAACTAGTATCAAAACTAGATTACAGTTACAGACTTTTTTGAGCAAATATTGAAACTAAAAAGTCATATTCACAAGACTGAAACAAACCTTTCCCAAAGGTGCTTTAGCCAAACGTAAGTTTAGAATGCTCTTGAGCTGTATCAGAACATATACTAATATATACTCATGGACCACTATGGAACTACCTGGACCACTGAGAGATATCTCAGAAGGCCACATGGTAATATAAAAGACTGTACAATGATTGGAGACAGCAGGACTAGGCTTGCCACAATACACAATACCAACTTATCGGTCAATATGTGTTGAAATAATTTTTTGGGGGGGTGAATATTTATTGTGTATTTATTGTGTTCTTTGTTCTATTGTTGTGGAATCTTTTATTTTTCGGTTCTACGATAAGATTCTGCTATTTATTATGCATTGCAGTTCGTGTTTTAACCATATACATGTAGAATAGTCTTTGGGGATAGTCCTGCTTTAGGGCTATTTTTTCAAGTGGTGTAAATTAGTTTCCATATTATCATTTATCGTCTATAATTTGTACATCAATATATCGTACTTCAAAGTGTGTTATCGTGACAGGCCTAGGCAGGACGCTGAAGTGCGGAGAGGGAGAATGGCTCATCAGATTCATGGCCAGTTTAGTTGCACGTCTCTCACCTCTGCCATGACTGCAGAGGTGAGAAACTACCACGCGGTCTTTAACTTTATGACCCTCATTCACATAACTGTAGCGTTTGCTGCTCAGTCCTGGAACAGATGAGATGGTCAGGGCTGGCTGTGAGGTTGCTGTTGTTTTCATGTTGACTGAACAAACGACTCAAACAATGCTCATTGCTCACATTTATACACTGCTTTTCTTCCTCCTTGTGCCTAAAAGCATTCTACAGCAAGGAAGCATTCCCCATTCACACCCTAAACAGTGGGCGAAGGCACTATTTAACCTAGGCCATATAAGTGGTGCTCACTTCCTTATATCCATGCGGCACTTACTAGTTTGCCTTTTTATGTGTTTAAGTGTTTGTACAAATTTTAGTTTTGCGTGCAAATTTTAGGAGGGAATAGTTAAGGTATTAGAGTTCTGGACCCCTAGAGCAAAGGTAGTAGTGGGAAGCTGTGAAGATTTATTTATGAAAAAATAAATTAAATGGTTATATTTATCCAATGATTTGTACTATAAAGTTATTTTCTATTTAACTTTGCCATTTTAATTATTTTTTTATTCAAAATTGCTGAATTTTCACTTTTACCGTTCAAATACTGAGCAGAGAAGTGCGGAGAGGCACCAGCCGTTTGTGCCTCACATGGACTGACTGTGCTGTAGCTCAGAAGTGACAGATTCTGCACTAAACCGGCTGTGAAAAGGCACTGGGTGAGGCATGTAGTTACCTGGCCTCATGGTAGAGGCACTCGTGAGCCCAGGGATTCTTCTGCAACTTCTGGGGCAGCAGATTAGAATAAGTGACAGCAAGCTACAATTTAGAGTTGGTAAATCAAGTTTAATAATCCGTTCAACTTTTTTCTTCTTGTCTGGCCCGACTTTTTAAACATATTAAAGCTCAAGCAGTTTTCTAAACTGGACTTTCGGTCGAAGCAGGAGTTTATAATTAAAGGAAGACCAACGCAGGAGCTTAAAGGGATAGTTTGGGATTTTTTATGTGAATCTGTATGGCATCCCCTTCAGCAGTGTCGTGCATTAACACTGACTTATCCCTGACATTGTCCTCTGAGCAGAGTTTCTGCCCCGGTTCTGGAGCTGATGAAAGTAGGTCCGGCAAGTTAGCCAGGACAGTTAATAAAGCTTGTTTTTCTTCTTAAAACAATATTTGTCCAAAAAGTGATATTTGCGTCACAAAACAGTTGCCCAAAAAGTCAGAAGTCATAATCGCTTGGTGCTATTTTCTCTCGAGTCGTATCACTGTGCATCTGTTACTATTATTATTATTAGCCTGTTCACTTGTAAGTGGTGATGTTTATAAGTGAACAGGCTAATAATAATAGGCGTGCAGTGAAAATGGCACTAAGCGTGTTAGCCTGTTCACTTGTAAACTTCCCCTTGCGGCGGACCGCATCTGCCGTACACTTCCGCTAAAGGTGAACAGGCTGATACGCTAACGTGAGCGCAGTGATATGAGTCAGCAGACACAATACGCGATTGCTAAGTTCGCTGCTGGATGTTTCGTTGACAACTGTTTGGGACGCAAATATATCACCTTTCGGACAAATGTTTTGTTTTGAGAAGAAAAACAAGCTATATTTAATGTTCCAGAGAAGCTACCGGACCTCTCTACCTGGGCTCCAGAAAGCGAGATCAGCTGAGAGTGTCAGAGGTAAGCCGGTGTCAACACACGGAACTTTTAGAAGGAAACCCATACAGATTAACATAAAAAAAGCCCGCACTATCCCTTTAAATGATAATATTGAAATGTCCTTGATGCCAATGACACTAATAACCATAAAGCAGGATAACCCCACTAAACCCTTTTCTAAACATAAATACTGTTAAAAACACAACCTGCCCACAGTATACTGTAATTAGAGTAACAGGCCTATAGGAATATCACATTCAGTATTCCTCTACCATGTGACTAGTTTTATCAAATCAAACCTTCTGAATGATAAAGTTAATGTTGCATAAACAACCAAGTGAAAAGTATGGCTGCAAGATGAATTGCAATTGAATTGAAATGAAAATATGAATGACCACATTTGGCACATCTCTTGGCTGCAATTTTTGATGTACCATAATTTCCTTCACAAACTAAAATCTCCTGCCTTATTCTGCATAAAGACTACTAACCCTGTAGTTTAGAACTGTATGTTATTAAAAGCATGTTACAAACCCTTAGAATTAAGGTTCTCGATATCCTTACTCCAGAGTGTGGGCTTTTCCCCTGTCAGTGCACGCCAGCTGATCCTGGGTCAGCCGAGCTCCAGTATGAGCACTGAACAATAGAGCAGAGAGCCACCAAAGGAATGCATCCCCTTCCCACTGGCTGCTATGCGCTGCCATTGGCAACCCACGGAAGCACTGCATTCCTTTGGTGGCCCATTATAGTCTTTCAGGCCAGTGGGAGAGGGCTCTGTGCTGTAAGGGGTGGACTGTCCTGTTTTCCAGTGGACATTTTTTTTTAATGACTACTAGAATTTTTTTCATGACTATCTGTGTGTGGTGGAAGTCCAAATCCTGCCCCATCCTTCCTTGCAGCAGGGATTTCTACCTTGCTGCAACTTTTTTAAGCACAAGGTTAGAGCAAAAACCAAGACTGACACAAAACAAATTCCCACATCCTGAGAGGAGCAGCCAAACCATCACATCTATCAATTAAGGATTTTGATATTCTTACTTCAGCGTGTGGGCACAAAGAGAGAAGATGAAGTTAGTGAAATAAGTGAAACTTTATAACTTACTATATATTGAGTATTTTACTGTCACAAAGCAGCACAGGCACCCAGATAAGACCTACTCTGTGTATATACTGCTCATGTTCGGTCATATATAAAATGATGTCGTATATATAATTTCAGACTAAGCCTGGCCTGTAAGCTTGGCATCAGGCTAGGATCTAAATTGCCCGAGACTCAGCAACAGCCCTCAGGAAGTGCACAGTTTAGTATAATGATAAACTCAAATGTATTGTTACTTGTGTTTCTTTTCTGAAACTGACTGTGTAATAAGTGATGAGAACAATATTTAAGGGTTCTATATTTATTGCATGTACCTTTCTTCTATAATAGTAGGGAACCTTTAGACTAAAGTTAGAATTAGTCAGGTGCTAGTCTGTTAGAGCTTGAAAAGTAACACCATTTTAAAAAAAAATTTCAGGGAACCAGTGCAGGGGCTTGGGCAGGGACTTGAGAATAGGAGATTAGTGATGCATGGTCTGATAATCCAGCATCTGTAACACTGTCTTTAACACTGTCCATATCACCTAGTGCATTGGTTATGGCCGCAGCACCCCGGGATCTGTGCCAGCTTGTTTGATTCCCCGCTGCTGAATACTGTACCCCACTTCAAATTGTGATATACAATATCAACAAAAATGCATTTTATTTTTTACACTACTAATGACAATCCAATTGCATTTTTGCAACCCATCAACTGTTTTTGCTTCTTAAGCCATACATCAAATAAAAATAGTGTTATTGAGCGTCAAGCTGCATTTAAGACCTGTTGAGCTTGTGTCTGCTATATAGTTATATCTATTACACTTGTGGATCATTATATTATAATTTGGACATTGTAATAAAAAAATTTAAAACTAATGAAAGAAACAAGTCGACTGACTTTCACGTTAGAAAACTCTGTTGCCCAATGGCAGCTGACATTGCCGTAAATGTCTTCACAACAAAGAGACGTACAGCTGTCAGCCCCTCAACCCTCTGAAAACGAGGGTTATGTGGCAATAAGCAATTTAAAGATTGCTCAAATATCCTGTCGAAAAATTAGAAAATTAATTACCACAGAGACGGATCACAACTGGTTTCTTCAGGAGGCTCCATACTGGAACAAGAGTGGATTCGCTCGTGTCCTCGAGTGGTGTCGGCTTACTCCACGTGAGCTGTCCTGAAGGCAGCTGCAGCTTGTTCAAGTGCGATACTAGTGAGGTTTCATTGAAAGACATCAAATATTTACAGTCTGTGCTCAGGCTCTTCGTCCTCTTTTTGTACTGGTGTATCAGCCAAAAAATAAAAACATGCAAAATTTCTCAAACCATCTGACACTCCAAGTACTAATGTTGTTGCTATGGAATCCTTTTGTATAGGAGTTTTTACACACACACACACACACACACACACGCACACACTAACACCTTATTTATTTATTTATTTATTTTTCTTTGACCAAGTTTTCTCTTAATAATGCAGTAATGTGTGGATATTTCAGTACAAGATACGGGCTGCCCCATAGAAAAGGCCCTTCCCCCTACAGCTACTCTGAATGTGGGTCAGGAAAGTCCAGTTGTACCAGCATACAATCTGCTCTGATCCAATCAAAACTGGCCTTCAGTGGATTAGTTGTCTGCATTACTCTTAACAAAGCCCCACACTTTCAGTAAGCCACTGCTCCTCTCCACCGAATGGCTAAGTGACACCGGGAGGGTTTTGTGCAGAGTAGAGCCATTCCTAAAATTACCGTTGATATTGGATTTATATAGCACCATTGACAACAACTAGAAAGACAATAAAACTGGACTCACTATTCACAAAGTAATGTACAATAACCATGTAATGTTATACAAAGACAGTCTATCTTCAGCCAAAACTACATACTACTCTGGACTAATTCTCTCAAATCAAAATGACACCAGGACCCTGTTCTCAATCCTCAACATTACCAAACCCCGCGACTCACTCCCCTACCACTTACAATCCACTGACTTCTGTAACTCACTCATGTCCTTCTTTACATCTAAGATCACTAATATCCACCAACACCTGATTTCATGCGGAGCTGCAGTTTCTACAGTTTACTTTACCCCTGCCTCATACCCCAGTACCCAATTTTCCAGCTTTACCCTCCCTTCTGTCATGAACATCACAGAAATTATTTTAAAAAATCCAAATCCTCCACCTGTCCCCTTGACCCACTCCCCACAGCCCTTGTTAAAACCTGCCTCCCTGTACTGGCTCCCCTCATCACCAATATTATCCACTCTTCTCTCACCTCTGGTACTGTCCCCTCATCACTCAAAACCGCCACAGTTACTCTAATTCTTAAAAAACCTGGTGTAGACCCCAACGATTTCAATAACCTCCGCCCCATTTCCAACCTACCCTTCATCTCCAAAATCCTTGAAAAGACTGTTGCCTCTCAACTCCACACCCACCTCAGTAATAACAATCTATGAACTGTTCCCTCCACAGCACAGAAACTGCACTCATAAAAATCACCAATGACCTCCTTATGGCAGCTGATACTGGTGTACTTTCCATCCTCATCCTCCTTGATCTTACCGCAGCCTTCGACACCATCTC
Organism: Paratrypauchen microcephalus; assembly: GCA_036785185.1. NCBI lineage: Eukaryota > Metazoa > Chordata > Actinopteri > Gobiiformes > Gobiidae > Paratrypauchen > Paratrypauchen microcephalus. Next base: position 1,161,885 of record JAVJIX010000188.1, on the reverse strand, counting down.
CCACAGCACCCTCCTCCATAGACTTCAACTTCAACCGGCATTACTGACATCCCCCTCACCTGGTTTACCTCATACCTCACCGACAGCACACATCCAACACCTTTCCTGTCTGCGCGGGGGTGCCCCAGGGCTCTGTCCTGGGGCCCCTCCTCTTTATCATCTACATACTACCTCTTGGCCATATCTTCCGTAAGCACAACATTCATTTTCATTGCTACGCGGATGACACCCAGCTCTACCTTTCCTCCAAACCCTCCTCATCACTCCCACCATTCTCCCTTACCCTCTGCCTACAGGAAATCAACTCTTGGTTCTCCTCCAACTTCCTGATGCTCAATAGTTCCAAAACAGAAGTCCTCCTAGTAGGCACTCCATCCACACTCTCCAAATCTAACAGCTTCTCCATTAACATTAACAACACAACTGTCCATCCCTCTCCTCAGGTCAAGAGTCTGGGTGTCATCCTCGACAGCACACTTTCATTTCACTCTCATATCAATAATGTCACCCGGTCTGCATACTTCCACTTACGCAACATCTCTCGTCTCCGCCCTCACTCCTCACACCACTGCCGTCCTAGTCCACAGCCGTGTCACTTCCCGCATCGATTACTGCAACTCTCTTCTTTTTGGTCTCCCCAACAAATTCCTTCAGAAACTGCAGCTCCTACAGAACTCTGCAGCCCGGATCATCACTCGGACCCCCACTATCCATCACATCACCCCCGTACTACAAGAACTCCACTGGCTCCCCATAAAACAGAGAATTAACTTAAAAATACTCATTACCACCTTCAAAGCAATACACAACCTCGCCCCACCATACATATCTGACCTCATCCACATCACCACTCCATCCCGCACCCTCCGCTCTTCCTCCTCTCTTCAGCTCTCTGTCCCCTCTGCCCGTCTCGTCACCATGGGGAGCAGAGCCTTCAGCCGCTCTGCTCCTCAGCTCTGGAACTCTCTCCCTCCTGACCTCCGGAATATAGACTCTCTCCCCCTCTTTAAATCCAGACTCAAAACCTGTTCAGACTGTCCTACCTCTCAGAGCCAATCACTCCACTCTGATTTAGATTTTATTTATTTTATTTTTTTATGTTTTATTGTTTGTTTGTGCTTTTTATTCATTTTTAACCTTGTGCAGTGTCCTTGGGTGTTCTGAAAGGCGCTTTTAAATAAAATGCATTATTATTATTCAAGATTCTCAGGCTAATGCAGTCGTCATTGGTGGCGTATGGCTTATTGTCCCTGTAGGCAAATGTGTCCTGCATTTACCCATCCTTCAGTGCGGCTAGGATAACCTGTCAGTTACAGTGGATTCATCTCCAAATCCTGTGTTACACTGGAGATTTGAGCCTATTTTGGGTTGATGGTGGGAAACTGGAGTGCCTGGAGGAAACCCACCCAGACACAGGAAGAAACATGCAAACTCCACACAGAAAGGCCAGGGGGATCTGGGAATCTAACTTCTTGCTGTGAGGCTTGAGTGCTAGCTGTATTGTGTCAGTGTGTGTCTGATGGTAGGACCTAAATGCTCCAAATGTATGATGTGGACTTTGGCACAATATCTAGCAGTCTCACCTCACATCTAGAAGGCATGTTCTGAGTCTGGATGAGTTTCCTAGATACTCCTCTTTCCCCCATTAACCCATCTTACTGCGGAAATTTTGGGTGCTCTCAAAATCTTGCTCAAAATTCTGAGATGGGTCCACAGCAGTTTCCCACTGTCCCTGATTGCTGGCACAAGAGCCTGCAGGGACAATAAAGCATTATAACCTTTGATACAACTCACTTTTTATCACTTGTTTTAGGAAGAACATAGATAAAGGTATTAAAGGTATTTTGGCTATTATAGTTTAAAAAGAAAAAAGTTGAAAAGTAGCTGTCCATGTTTTATAATTAGTTTTGTGTTAATGGACAGTTGGTGGACCGAGGTGGGAATGGTGGTGCTAGCGGGGCTATAACATCACTATTGTCATCTTGTCAGGCTTTTAACTGAGTGTCCTTATAAGGTAAAGAACGTGAGAAAGGGGCGGGATGATGCTTTGCTGTGGATAGACCTGAATCTCCGGTCGAGTCGCGTTCTGCACAAACTGCTCAGCTCTATTGCCTCCATCCTGGTGACGCTGCTCATGTGCAATGACAGTCCAGACTCGGATGTGTCTTTTTCATTAAAATTTACTTAATTAGGCATTTTAATCATGTGTCAACAGTCATGAAATAAAAGCAGAAGCATCTTGCACACAAAACAAAACCACTTCTTTCTTTGTCAACAATTTCCGCTCTGTAGTTTCACAATTTTTTTTCAGGCTCATTCAAACTGACCACAGTCATATTTATAATGTGCTTCTGATATGTGAACCGCTTGGTGAGAAGTGCAGACATGTGTTTGCAATGAGGTTTTGAAGTGTCAGTGGGGCTTTTTATAAAAATCTATTCACCACTTGCAAAACCAATGTGCTCATCAGACCTGATGACACTGTAGAAGCGAAACACATTGTTTGCTCTAAGCCCAATAAAGGAATAAGAGTAAAGTCAAGCGAGTGTGCGGTAAATTTCTTCTTTTCTGTGCTTATTTTTGGTGTCGTATTGGTGGGGTAAAATGACAGTGCTCTGCCTGTAGCTTTGACCTCTACTAACATTTTACAAACTGGAAGGTTTTATTTGGCAGCTAATATTTCAGTGTCCCATCAAGGGGCAGTGCTCTTAATGTCACACATGCAAAATTTACTTTGTTTAGATTGTAACCATGTTTTTGATGAGGGAACAGCAAAAACATGGTTACACAGTGGCTGAGTGGCTAGCAGGTTCCGGGTTCGATCCCCGGGTCACCCGGGCCTGTCTGTGTGGAGTTTGCATGTTCTCCCCGTGGGTTTCCTCCGGGCACTCCGCTTTCCCCCATCAACAACCATAAAACATGCTCCATAGGTAAAATCCTCCAGCTGAGGTCCTGACCAAGCCTAAGCAATAAGATCATGGAGATGGGTCCCCGGGTGCAGTCATGTGCTGCCCACTGCTCCTGAATAAAGGATGGGTCAAATGCAGAGGACAAATTTCCCTTCAGGGACAATAAAGGATATAAAATAAAATATTACATATCTGGAGGTAGGGGTGGGCGATATGGGCAAAAACAAAATTGCGATATTTGTAGGATTTTAACGATAACGATATTATGATGATCCCCCCCCCCCCCACCGTCAGAATTGATTTTATCACATGGCGATAAACTGTTTTAGTGCAGACGGCAGCGCTCGCTGCAACTTCATGTTAACGCACAGACGCTTCCTCCTCTCAGGCTGCACACACATCCACTGTTCATAAAGTAATAATCCGTCCATAATACACGCATAATACACGCATAATACACGCATAATACATGCATACACGCATAATACATGCATAATACATGCATACACGCATAATACACGCATAATACACGCATAATACACGCATACACGCATAATACATAAGACACAGGGTTCAAAGTGAGAAAAAAGTAGCAGTTTATAGTCTGGAAATTAGGGTGTGTGTATATATAGGCTAATCTTAATGTTCAAGCAACAGAGCTACGCTATAGGCTTGTACTGATTTTTACAGTCAGACAATCTGTCTGACTCTGAGAGCCTGTCTAAAACTTTATACCCATTTCACCAGACAGCCCGTCTTCTAGATGAGGGTGTGATATGGACATTGTGGAAGGGGGATTTGTGTGTGTGTTTGTACCTTGGTTATTGATGTCCACGTCACTTTTGCTCACGGTGCTCTAAACGCCTGCAGCCTGGACATGCTAAGGCGAGGACATATCTCCCGATAGCTGTCCACAAATATTGTTTCTTAGTCTTTATTTATTTTTTTTTTTTTGCTGGTTCAGCCATGTCACACAAGCCTTGCAGTTTAAAACCAAAACTTTTTTGTCTGCAGTGAATACGGGGAAACGTGGCAGTGACCATTGCAACACAACGACGACTCAGATGGTTCATCTGTTCGTCGTAACCTTGACGAGTGGTTGACAACACCGTCGGGTTAATGTTGGGCTAACTCTACACGGTAGCAGAGTGGTTAGCGCTCTTGCTTCACAGCAAGAAGGTTCCGGGTTCGATCCCCGGGTCGCCCAGACCTTTCCGTGTGTGTTCTGTGTGGAGTTTGCATGCATGGTCTGGGTTCGATCCCCGGGTCGCCCGAGCCTTTCTGTGTGGAGTTTGCATGTTCTCCCCGTGTCTGGGTGGGTTTCCTCCGGGCACTCCGGTTTCCCCCACCAACCCAAAACATGCACCATAGGTACCTCCAGCTTAGGTCCTGACCAAGCCGAAGCAAGAAGATCATGGAGATGGTCCCCGGGCGCCCTAATGTGTGTGCTGCCCACTGCTCCTAATATATGTATATATATATAGGATGGGTTAAAATGCAGAGAAGAATTTCTCCAGTGTGAGATCAATAAAGTTCACTTCTTCTTCTTCTTCATATTAATCTTACTTTTTGGGCTGAAAGGGGAACTGGCGCTGCCTCATATCCCTGAATTTGAACTGTGGCGTGGAGCGAGGTGGGGAAGGGGAGCTGGGAGGAAATGAAGGGCTCTGATTGGCTGAAAGTTCTCTCTTTACATGCAGATCTGGTTAGCTCAACTGGTAAGTCACTGACTTTCCCCCGGGTCAAATGCAGAAGTAAAATTTCTCCCGTGTGTCATTGTGTGAGACCAATAAAGGCTTAATCTTAATCAATAAAGGCTTGATCTTAATCGATCTGTGTCTTAGCCGCAGAATCAACGTCAGTGAAATCTTGAGTGAAGCGGATGAAATGCGAGATCCATATGTGCAATTTAGAACAACAAAGCGTACAAGCGAACAAGGAGGTCAAAATGGCGTGACCACTACGCAAAATGCGTACCTGTTGGCAGTTCTGACTGCATCGGCAACATCTCTTTGGCTATGAATCTGGTGATGGCATTGGTTATGTTTTGCCATCGTTGACTTTTTCTGTCATACAGCACTTTTCTGCTGAATGAGTCTGAGGGTTTGTTGGGTGTGCTGAACAGGTCACCTACTTGTTTTTTCTTGAGCTGCAGTCTTGAAGTTTCTCATATTCCTTGTACTTTTTACTGTGGTGAAAGAGGTTCGTTGTGGAGCTTTGTTTCACAAAGATTTCCGACAAATCTTGCATATGACAGTATTTTGATCAATGTCAGTCTTTTCGAAACCAAACCATTTCCATGCCAGAAAAGTAAACCCGCGTCTTGGCACTAAATCCTCTGAAGTAGACCTAGCTTTAGCTGCCTCTGCTGCATTTTCTCAAACTGCGCTGCTGACCTGTTCCAAGGCTGCTTGCGAGAGAGGTCATGTGATCACCTAGGCCTACAAATCGAGCGGCAGAGTCGAGCTGAGTGTGGGAGCACTGCTGCGCTGTAATCTGTGTCGGCGTCTGTAAGTGTCGGCACACGTTTCATTGGTTGTGGCGAACTAATTTTAATACTCGATAATGTAAATTTGTACATTGTTAAAGCAACAATCATAATAATATCGCAGACGATATATATCGCCCACCCCTATCTGGAGGGCTTTATTCCCACATGAATTTCCGAGTCTCAGAAATAATTCAGTTTCGGAGTTTCCGGGAGAATTGTGGCACTGGTAGAAATTTTGGCTTCTCTACTTTTTAAGTGCAAAACCCTCACAAACTGAGCGTTTCTGTATTCATGTTGTTCATATAATTTATGCATGTTTGAGTAATCCTGCATTGTCCTGAATTTGAGTGCTCAGAAAATCTCCTTTTCACTTTTCCTCCATCTCCGCGCACTTTGTTGTACTTGCATACTTCAAAAGATATAAAGGAATATGTGAGAGTTGCTGTTGGTGAAATGCTGCTAGAGGTGATGCCTCTCACTTCTGCAGTGTCAGACTTAATAGGAAGTCATTGATCCCATTTCTGTGATTTAAAGCAGAACTAAGTCTCTTTAGCAAAACAACTCCCCCTGCAGTTTCCTTGTGAGAATACACTGTCAAAGAACAAACCCAAAAGTAGTTGTTTCTCTTTTTTTCTCTTTTATTGAAATAAGGCTATGTAATAATATACAAAAACGCGTGAAAAGTCCCTCAGTCGTCCAGGTAGAATCCATGATAAAAGGAGAAGTTCAATTTGTCAACTGGACAAAGTTTGTTTGGTTGAAAACGTTTCGCCGCTCATACGAGAGGCTTTGTCAGCTTCGTCAGAGCTGATGAAGCCTCTCGGAGGCTTTTATCAATATACAAAAACATATAATGTTACCAAATAGATAAAAAAAAGTAATTTTTCCAGGGGAACTCCTGATGGAGACGATGGGACAGTTCAAGCACCCCAAAAATACTCATTTGACCATCAGGGACATCAGGAACTTGGAGATGTTTCATGTCCTACTGCTGGTTTAGATCATCATTGCAGTTTACAATGAACAGCATGAATAGCGCATGTTTTAATTTATTACAAAGGAAAAGGAAAGACAGCCTAATTTGGCCTCTTTAAAAAGTACACAGTAAAGTGAGCTGTTTGTTATTTAGATATGCAATTTTAATAAACATTTACAAATGTGTGATTATGTCTAACATGTTTGTCCCTCTCTGGTCCCGTGGGTGGTGCTGTAGGGGACAGCACAGGCCAGGGAATGGTTGATGTCCTGGACTCTTAGACTGATGCGGCGCATTCCTGAATAATGAACATGCATATCCTCCGCCCCCGCTGCTTCCTGTGTTGCACTTCTCAGGACAGGAAGTGACCGGCACAGATATTCAGAGGCTCTGGGCTCTGATTTGAGACATGTCATACCACACATTTGTTCACTTTCATGTGGACAGGTTATTTTATTTCACATTTTTCAATCTGCTTATAAAAACTTGTATGAATGTGGGATATATGATCAAATGGAGCATAACTTCTATTTCTTCTCTAGTGATTGAGTTGGCAATTCTGGATTTGTTTATGGGAAGGACTGTGCAGGTCCTTCCAGTGACATGTTTAGTGGGAGAGAGGCCTCTGGTGGCAGTGCAATTTGACCCTCACTCCACCTCTCAAGAAACAAAGACAGGAAGAGCATAAATAAACGGGCGAACCCCAACACGACCTGCTGACTTCCTTTCCTCTTAGGCCCTGCACCATTGAATGAGAAGCATGTTTCAAATCAGACATGATCTCTGTTTAGCTCTATGTTCCAACATTGTTCCCTCATCAGAAACATGCCTCAGGTTTTAGATGGTCATCCATGCATGTCTGAGTATTTTTTGTGATCTCTCCCCGGCCCAAACGCTCCTTAGCGTTACCCCTCGCTTAGCAGTAAGATTCAGGAAAATCTTACGGAAAACGAAAGTGAAGCTTGAGCAAATTTTAGCATTTTTAGTAAGGTAACATGGTGATCTAAACACACTGCTCAAAAAATTAAAGAAACACTTTGAAAACACATTTCACACAGATTTCAATGTTTGAAAAAAAGTTGGGTATCTGTACAATGGTACAATGGATATCTGTACAATGCCTTAGGAACAAATTGATGCCATGTCTTTTAATGGAAATGAGGTGCACTAAAGTAGCAACAATGAGACAACCCCTAAAACAGGACTGTTTTGGATGTGGAGATCATTTCAAGTTTCTCCCTCCTGGGCTTTTTGGCTGGTTTTCCTCTAGTACTGGCTTTGGCTAAAGTAATTATGACTTCTGGGGTCCTTAACCCAACAGAAGCTGCACAGATTGTCCATCTTCTCCAGGATGGTGCATCTGGACGTACCGTTGCAAGATTTAATGTGTTTAGGTTTGGGTCCATCAGATACCACCAGGTTGCTGCTCAGACTCTACAGGAGCTCAGTGCTGCCCTTACACAGATTTGGGAGCCTGTCACAACGTTGTCAAACATGCATTCAATCACATGGGGGCCACACAAGAGATTGAGAAGCATTTTGAGTTTCAGAAATTTAAATTTTGGCAAAATTGACTAGCCTGCCACATCATTCAGACCCTCCAGGAATTCGCGATGTTGCGATTTGCAACTTCAACCCAACTTCAGCCAATCCCCATGAATTCAGGGCGGTGTTGCAATTTTGACCAATCATCGCAACTTTCCCGCAATTTTTTACCAATTTTGACCAGTCATCGGCGACGTATTGAACTCACGCCGACCAACTTCCTTCTGCCTTACTTCCATGTGACGAAACGAAACTGCGGCCGTGTCCCCAGTTCGGAGCGTGGTTTGAAGGGGGCTCAGACTGCAGTCAAGGCGGTGCACACTTGCTCAGCCCTGAGTGCACTCCACGGACTGCATGGCCGTCTGTGAAATGGGACAGGTCTCGCAACTACAGGAAGCAGCCGTCGACTCCATTTTCTCCCATAGAAGAAGTAGCGCGCGGTGCATGCTGGGATATATGAGTGTGCGAAGCGTGCATTTTCACGCGCTTGGTCCACGCCCTGATTTCCATGGAAACGACTGCGGTCTGCGAACGCATGTTAACTGCGCATGGGACAAAAAAGAAATGACGCACATGCCCTTCAAACCACGCTCCGAGCTGTGCACTCTGGGAATTGGGACACGGCTTCTAATGGCAAAGAAACATGTTTGCGACCAGCCATTTGCCCACAAAAATAACAGCAAAAGACCGGTCGAAACAGTTCCCCTCCTAGTAGTAATTTATTTTTGATGTTGGTAAGGTTGTTTTAGGACCATATCTGTGATCTCTGTGTCTTTGTATTATTCTTTGTCAGTAATAACTCTGTATTCAAAATATTACTCAATTTTAATTACAAAAAGGGAAAATCACAACTATTTATCGCAACATTCACTTCCTCCTGCAACAAAATCGCAACAAAAACCTTAAAAGCACCGCAACTTTCATCGCAACTTTTTGGAAAAGTTCACGCAAATTCAGGCATTTTAGCCCGCAACAATCACAAAAAATGCGCGGGAAATCCTGGGGGGTCTGATCATTATTTCACTTTGATTTTCAGGGTGTCTATAAAATTAAGCCCACTGTAGGCTGAGCATTTTATTTCCATGAAAAGGTGGCATCTTTTTGTTCGTAAGACATTCTCCTGTCCATATTTGTATAGATATCCAACATACTGTATATTTTTTTCACATTAAGATCTGATGTGTTTTCAAAGTGTTTCTTAAATTTTTTTGAGCAGTGTTATATGTTAGCAGTTAATGCCCCGTAGAAGTAAAGTACTCCCTCTTTATCTAAAAATGTAAAACTGTGGAGCACACAGACTGATTAATCTGAAATTTGAATGAACTCAACAAAGTAAATCACAGGGCATGCAATTTTTAAAGTAATCTTATGTAACTTTTTGGAGGTGACTACAAAACCTACTATGGAACATTCTGGATGGAAAGAGATATGCTTTAGGCCATACTGTGTAATATAGCCAAAGCCACATTTCCATGGAAGCGAGCGGGTTTGAGGGAATGCAAAAACACGTGTTTTAATGAAAAAACAACTGTTGTGTTGTGTTTTTTTGGCACCAAAAGATACTGTGGTTTTAATTACCATAATTTAAGAAAAAAACGTTTTGTACTAGTTTGTTAGTTCATATTTCAATCTTTTTTTCCCAATTCTTGTGGATGTGAAAAATTAGGACTTTGAATAGAATCCTATTATTAAAACACAAATTGCAAATCTGATCAATCACAGTGCTTGGCAGAACAAATATGATTTGATATTTTCCCAAATGGTTCAGCTCTAACCTCCAGCTCTCCCAGGCTCGCTCTCCTGCTCTGTACTCCCCCCTCTGTCTCTCTGCTTTGGGATGACCTCTTTTGGGCCTGGGTTATGGCGCTTGGCTCAGTGTGGTCACCATTGTCACAGCTGAATAGCTCCTTTATGCCCTGTCCACGGTCTGAGCGAGCCAAGGCCGTTTGTAATAATGTTTTACTACTTCATGTCAACAGATGAGTTTACAAAATGGTTCAGATTAGGGCTGTCAGTTTAAAGCGTTAATTAGATAAATTAATTACACCGCAAATTAACTCGTTATAAAAATTAACGCAATTAATTATGAGCAATTCAATGCGCGCACATTTTAAATTTGGCGTGCGGGGCCTTTGAACGGCAAGTTTATTTTAAAAAATGTGATGGAGCAGGTCCGTTCCTAAGCCCGTTGTCCCTGGGGAGAGCACGTGAAGACGTGCGCGCCTGTTTCCGGATCTGCTGCGCTCCGCGCGCCGAACCCTTTTCAATTCCCCATAACCTCCAGTATGTTCTGCCGTGACTAAGGCTGCACACTTAGAAGCGCCAGTTTTGCCCATCCAAATCACTAAACCTGATCATTTACTTACCCGCGCGCGGCCGCCTTCTCCCTCCTCCCGCGGTGCGATCTGGTGCGATCTGGCAAACCCGCGGGTTCTGGGGGTCATGTGAGCCATGAGTAATTTGCACGGGCAATTATTTCGGGCAGTTATTTGTATTCTCTGTATATCTGACGCTTTGTATATTATTTATTGACGTTGCATGAAAGCTACTGTACGTGCTCACCTTTTGGCACCAGAAATATTCGCCATTTAACAGTGGAATGGTGTAAATGAGCTTTCGAATGAATGTTATGTAATGTGGGAGGGGGAATGGGGGTGTATAGGTAACTCTGCAGGTCTGCCAGCAGTCTAGTCTTGTGTGCACAGAGAGAAAGAGAGCGAGCCAAAGACTGAAAAACTTAGACTTAAAGTGGAAGTCTGCAGTCTTTTCACTGTACCACTATAAATCACACGTTTGACACCTTTTTTGCCCCGAGTGGTCTCCAAATGTGGCCTTACAGTGGCCTGTAATCCGAGATTTATCCATAATTTACAGCTTTGTGTTTCATGTTTGGGTCCCGGAAGAATAAAGCCGAATCACGCACCACGTTGTGCAACAGGGGAACTCCCTTCCTGGTGCGTAACTGGGATTCCCCTGGCAGCGTGCTGCGTGATTCGGCTTTATTCTTCCGCACTGGAAAATAGTTCCCACCCAAAATGACCAAGGCAAGCTCTCCGTGTTGATTTGCACATTTATTTGCACTCGATATGAATGCGCACTACACAGAAAGTAATTGGGAAACGCATAGAGCAAATTAATTCCTTTTGGCCGAAATCTTTCTCTGGCGACGTTAGACTCCAGTCTAAGGCGGAGGAGCTGCAGATACCGCGGCGGTCAGTGGCGACAGACTCGGACAATGGCTGGGTGAGCAGGAAAACGCTTTCCACCACTTATTTTAGTCTCTGGACTGTGGGGAGATGCCCAAATTTGACCTGGGGGTGGCATATCCCTTTAATTAAGTCATACCATATGGGGGTCATTTAAGTTGAATGTTGAATTGCAGATGTTTTATCATTATGGGGACCATTATTTGTAGTTAAACAATAATGATGATAATATTGAAAACAAACAGTTTTGGTATCGGAATAGTATCGTATCGGCCGATATCCATATTCAGGTATCGGATCGGAAAGGAAAAAATGTGCATGGCAAGTCGTATGTTTGGCACCAATGTACCTGGAGGATGTGGAGGATATTTACATATTCGGATTTCTGATAGCTGGACATCTGCTGATTGGCCTGGGATTGTCCATGATCTATCGCAAAATTTGCAAGCTGGCAGCAAGTAAAGAGTCCCCCAAGCTGTCTGCAGTAATTTCAAGCCACTGTGAAGCCGTGGGAGATCTCGTGAAAGGATTACATCAGAAAGTGGTACAGGTTGAGGACCTTTTGGAAGTGTTTCAACCGAAGGAAACATCTCGATGTTTGGATACTATCACGGACATGCTGACAGAACTGGGTAGAAACAAGGCAGCGCAGTCTGTGCGCCAAGAGGATCTAATGAGATCTTTCACGAATCTTCATGGGGATATGAAGATGGGGGTCTGGCAGAACCAGGGTTCCAGCTAAATTGCTTGCTCACCTGGGTCTCTAAATTGTATTTCATTATGCTAAATTACCCTTCTATAAAAATCTGTCTCCTGTGAAAATCTGTGTCTCCAACGGTTATCTGTGTTTTGACTTGGCTTCCCTGCATGAACACTCCCAAGGCCACAGATGTGGCTTGTTATCATGAACTCTACAAAAACACTGGCACACACTATTGGACTATATTTAGAAAGGTCTGCCTCTGCTCTGTTTCAATCAATTTCATTGATTTCTGATCTGATCCCTTGCCTCACCCTTGCTTTTGTCACCAAAAACAAAACAAAACACCGTATGTTACCTGTCCAATTGTTTTTCTGTCATTACATGTTGTGTATAATTGTCATTGATTGTAATTGCATCTTTTCCACTCTGCATCTCCCAGTCGGTGGCGCGAACATGCACAGCGGCCCCTCCCCTAGCCGCTCTATCACTGTCCTGCCTTGTTAGCGGGGAAACAGAATTTCGAATTACTCTATGTACATGTACATATGTTTTTTTTCGACAATAAAGCAAACTATGACTATGACTCTCCTTTTGCCATCCTTCTTTACAATTAATCTCCCACCTCTGCAGAACAATCATAGACTGTATATGTAAATGGACATTGTTGTAACTGAGTGGTGTTATCTTATTAATTCACGCGGAGGCAGGAGAACGGTTTAGGCGCCTTTACTTTGTCACTAGGTGGCCACCACAGATAACAATACACATTGTAGAACCCCGCGTGTACACACAAAATCCCTGTGGGGAAACACACCCCGCAACTACAGTTCTGTGCCTTTTTAATCACTATGCAACACTTCTCCCCCTTTAACTGTCAACATATTGCACAAAATAAAAACAATCGTAACCCTCTGTCTGAAATGGATTAGACCTTAAGGCACTATTACGCTGAAACTTAACATTACCAACAATAACAGACAACCACAACAAACAACAACAGCAGATCTCTCTTTAAAAAATAACAAAAAACATGGGTTAACAGGTCAGTCTATCAGGAGGCCTATGGGGCCTTGTTGATCTTCTCAGTTCTGGTGTGGTGTCCTGATCACCCGGGGCAGGAGGTGCTCCCTCGAGCCGGTTTGGTGTGGGAGCCGGCCGAATGCCCTGAGCTGATGGTTCTTCAGGTGATGCCTGGTCCTTCTCTGCGGTTTGGGGCAATTCAGCTGAGTCCTCAGGGCTGAACACACGGTCCTTGTTAAAGCGCTAGCTGCCACGTTCCAAATAGGAATTTTGTATCTGGGCCCTTCCAGCTTCTGACCCTGGCTCCTGTTGACTTGCATTAGAATATTGTCACTCCTCTCTGTAACTGCTGCTGTGAGCCTCCTCATTTTATTGAACATGAACATTTCTTAAAATGTTCATATTAACCTACTCTACATGACCCTGTTTTTATTTCTCTATTTTGTTTTGTTAAAAAAAGTCCTATTCATATAGAGCCTGGCTCTAAATTTGCCCCTGTAATTGCTATAGCTTTGTGAGTGGCACTGAACTTAGTCTTTATACAATTTATGGGTACAATGCAAACGTATGTGTATGTTTGGTGCCTTTGCAGACCTTCACAGCCTGGTGCAACTCCCACCTACGTAAAATGGGCGTGCAGATCGAGAACATTGAGGAGGACTTCAGAGATGGCCTCAAGCTTATGCTGCTACTAGAGGTTATCTCAGGTTAGTCCCCATGGATGGATTGTGTGCTAATGAGGCTCAGTGCTCTTCATCATGTGCTCCTAACCAAAGCTACTGAAAAAGGAAATTCTTGTTGTCTTAAATGTAACATATCAACAAATGTATATCCACTGGTGGTTTTCAGGTTCTAAAATGTGATGTCATAATCCCAGATGGGGAGCAAGAGTCAGTTTTCCTTATTGATGATTTGTGTTCTGCATAATCTCCAAAATTCACAAAACAAAATCTGCATTGGACAGTATTCATTTTAATGATTACAATGTTGTGAAGTCATATGAAACTCAACAATAATATGAAAGGTTTAAACATTTTTAAGGAGCATGACTCCATGAGAAATTCTTTCTTGTTCAATGTTAAATTATGTTATACAAAATTATCAAAGAGCCGAGTTGCGAAAGTTTGGACCCACCTCGTTCATTTTTTCTTCTTCTTTGATTACTACTTTTTATAGTGCAGATGCATATTAAACACATCAAATATATGATGAAAGATCTGTAGTAAAGGAGAACAGTGAAATGGCTCAACTAAATATTTTTATACTTCATATAAAAATACTTCAAAGTAGTAAAAAAGTAGTGTAAAGTGCAAACCAGGGATAAAGGCAAAAGGTGGCTAGTTTTATTTTTTCTAAAACAAGTTTTACTTTATTGTGAGTTTTTTGTTTGCCAAATTCCTCATATCATTCATAGTTTTAATGCCTAAGAATCCATAATGCAGATAATCATGAAAATGATGAAGAAAAAAAATGGAGAATGTGTCCAAACTTTTGATTGTTAGTATACATCTTAACTTCTGATTTTAAGTGAAATAATTAAAGACCAAAAATGCCACTCATCTCCTGTAGCTTCTCACTCCAGCTCTTGTCCTGACAGGAGAGCGGTTACCAAAGCCAGAGAGAGGAAAAATGAGAGTCCACTTCGTCAGCAACGTCAACAAAGCACTAGACTTCATTGCCAGCAAAGGTGTCAAGCTGGTGTCCATCGGAGCGGAGGGTAGGTCACTGGCTGTACACATGTATGGACTTTCATGTAATATTATATTTGCTCACGTAAAACATAGGGATGTAACAATATCCAAAATTCACGGTATGATATTATCTCGGTATGCACCTCACAGTACGGTATTTATTGCAGTATTGTGTGAAAGCTTGGTGTTATAGAAGGTTATTTATTTATTTAGCTTAAGCTTACAATAAGAAGCATAACAGCCACATTAGAAAGGCATTATGGAATAATAAAGACAAATGACTGGCTAAAGTGCAAAATACCAATTTATACAACTTAGAACTGCAACGTGAATAGCTATTATTATTATTATTATTATTATTATTATTATTATTAAGGCCTGACCGATAATCCATCCATCCTCCAGGGGGACCCCAAGGCGTTCCCAGGCCTGACCGATAATATCGGCCATTATTATCGGCTGATATGGGCACTTTGAGACATATCGGCTATCGGCCTTAATCTTTCTGATATGGGCTGATAGTCCACCTCAGCATGTTTTACCTCATTATAAAGTTTAGACTCTATATTGCATCCATTTAATCCAATTTACAGATATGCACTTTTTTTGTTCTAACTTTCTTTTGCACTAAACTGCCTGGAGCTAATGTGGCAAGTGAATTTCTCCTGTGTGAGATCAATAAAGTCTTATCTTATCTTATCTTATCTTAATATCTGGCACCACATCAGTGTCGCCAGTGTATCAGAAGAGTAATTCATCTGTGTGTAACACAGTACTGCACCTGAACGCACCCTCAGTCACACAGGCTCTTACAGTTGTGCTCATAAGTTTACATACCCTGGCAGATTTTGTGATATTTTAGTCATATCTCAGAGAATGTAAATGATAACACAAAAACCTTTCTATCACTTATGGCAAGAGGTTGTGTGAAGCCATTTATTATCAAACAATGGTATGACCCATATCAAAAGATTACATATCCCAGTTCTTCATAGCGTGTCTTTTGTGATAGTGTTGGATGAGACTTTTTACTCTCATGTGGTAAAGCTGCCCATTCTTCCTTGCAAAAAGCCTCCAGTTCCTTTAAATTCCTGGGTTGTCTTGCATGAACTGCACGTTTAAGATCTCCCCAGAGTGACTCAATGATATTGAGGTCAGGAGACTGAGATGGCCACTTCAGAACCTTTACTTTATTTTGCTGGAGCCATAGAGAGGTTGACCTGGCCTTGTGTTTTGGATCGTTGTCATGTTGGAACGTCCAAGTACGTCCCATGCGCAGTTTCCGAGCCAATGAGTGCAAATTTTCCTCCAGAATCTTCTGATAACATGCTGCGTTAATCCTGCCATAATAATAATAAATTGTGACCAATTGTGCCATCAATTGTGACCAAGTTCCCAGTGCCTTTGGAGCTCACACATCCCCAAAACATCAGTGATCCACCTCTGTGTTTTACTGTAGGGATGGTGTGCTTTTCATCATAGGCCTGGTTGATTCCTCTCCAAATGTAGCGTTTATGATTATGGCCAAAAAGTTCAATTTTGGTCTCATCATTCCAAATAACTTTGTTCTAAAAATAACCTACGATAAGCGAAATCCGCAAAGTCGTCAGCTTTATATTTTACAATTATTCTCCATGTTTTAAGTCTGTAAACGCCTCACCACACACATTCTACACTTTTCTCAGACTGGAATTAACTTTTTCTCACATTTTCTCTTGTTTAAACACTCAGACTTTAGTAGATTTTCAACAAAAAAGCACAGTATTGGAGAACGAAACCGAAACGAAAGTGTAGTTCGTGTGTATTTCACAGTTCTTATGATCGAGCCTCTTCGTCCTGGCGCCGTTTCGCTGTGGCGGGTTTTGTCGGGGAGAAACAAACATACAGCACTTCAGAGTCACACTGCGATCCAACATTTATATAAATCTGGCAAACTGAACACATTCTGTACAGGAGACACGGAGGAGAATGACTGACGAATCAGCAAAGGTCTACAGTCCCTTAGCCAATCAGGACGCAGAAATGCGTGTTGATACACTATTAAAAAAATTGGAATAAAAAAATCCACGAAACGGTGAGGCCACAAAAAGTGAACCACGATATAGCGAGGGACCAGTGTACTTGATTAAAATGTATTTTATTTTAGTTCATTTTCACAATGTAATTCTATGGCACAAAGGTAAAAAAGCCATTATATGCAGTGTTATTTCATTTTAAATTTCAAAAGTGTTTTGTGGCTCCCAGTGTTTTCTTTACTGTGTGAAACGGGTCCAAACGGCTCTTTGAGTGGTAAAGGTTGCCGACCCCTGTTGTAGAGAGTCAAGGTATAACATGGTGATATAGACAAACGGCCCATAACGGCAAGATTTAGGCCAATAAGCCAATAAGTGTCCAAGTGCCCATATCGACCAATAATATCGACCAACCGATATATCAGTTGGGCCCTACTTAATTGGAACTAATGCAGACTGGAAGACTGGATACACAAAATGCACAATATTTGAGATCTCAATGGGTCCACCATATCAATGTTTCATAGATTTGTGATGGGGAGTTTGTGTCTGTTTACTTCAGAAATTGTGGACGGAAATACCAAGATGACACTCGGAATGATCTGGACCATCATTCTCCGTTTTGCCATCCAGGACATCTCTGTGGAAGGTATACATATTCTCCATCTTTGGACAACCTGCAATTAAAGCTTCTTCTTTACAGTATTCTGTGTTGTGTCTTTGCAGAGACCTCGGCCAAAGAGGGGCTGCTTCTGTGGTGCCAGAGGAAGACCGCGCCCTACAAGAACGTTAATGTCCAGAACTTCCACATCAGGTTAGGGGGTTAGGGATTAGAGGTTATCCACTATGGCTAATTGACTAAGAAATGCATGGTCAACTATTGTCTTGCCAATCAATTAGCGGGGGGTATTGCTTATCTCTGTGTATCTGACCCAAACTGCACTCACAAGACTACACCTGCAGGGGGATTTCATGTGAAAATGGCTATTAATGCAGAAAAAATACTACAAAACAATGTATTTATATAAAGAAAGATTAAAGTTGTGAATCATTACTTTAATCTGCTTTTATATTTACAAATACCAAATTTTCAGATGACTCGCTGACTCACACAGTTCTCCTTTCTGCTGTTGCCCCATATGAGTTCTTATAATCTAAATAAAATGAATGAATGACAGACCATCTAAATGACTTAAGGTTCACAGCACTATTATCCACTATCTGTGGCCACTTTTCTGATGCTTAGGCACATGAGAAACGTGGTGCCATGGCGTAGACGTCTGAATTTCATTATCATATAACATTTGATTCAGATTTTTATTCAAACTAATGTTTCTTTTGTGATAGCTGGAAGGATGGCCTGGCATTCAATGCCCTGATCCACCGGCACAGACCTGAGCTCATTGACTATGACAAACTGCGAAAGGTAATTTATCGTATTTACTGTATTTGACCAAAGATCCCAATACAAAGCACTGCCTCTAAAACACTTTTGCAGGATGATCCTTTGAGTAACCTCAACAACGCCTTTGATGTGGCAGAGAAGTACCTGGATATCCCAAAGATGCTGGATGCAGAGGGTGAGCTGATGATTATTCTGGATCCACTATGTAGCCATGTTTTTTCACAACTTTTAGGCCAATTCTTCTGAGGGTTCAAAAGGCAAGATAAAGTGTGTGTGTGTGTGTGTGTCTCTGTGTGTCTGTGTGTGTGTGTGTCTCTGTGTGTCTGTGTGTGTGTGTGTGTGTGTGTCTCTCTGTGTGTGTGTGTCTCTGTGTGTGTGTGTCTCTCTGTGTGTGTGTGTGTCTCTGTGTGTGTGTGTCTCTCTGTGTAGGTGTGTCTGTGTGTGTGTCTCTGTGTGTGTGTGTGTCTCTGTGTGTGTGTGTCTCTGTGTGTATGTCTCTCTGTGTGTGTGTATGTCTCTCTGTGTGTCTCTGTGTGTATGTCTCTCTGTGTGTCTCTGTGTGTGTGTATGTCTCTCTGTATGTGTGTGTGTGTCTCTCTGTGTGTGTGTGTGTGTCTCTGTGTGTGTGTGTGTGTGTGTGTCTCTCTGTGTGTGTGTGTGTCTGTGTGTGTGTCTGTGTCCTGTCCCTGTCTGCGCGTGTGTGTGTGTGACTGCGTGTGTGTGTGTGTCTGTGTGTGCGTGTGTGTCTGTGTGTGTCTGTGTGTGCGTGTGTGTCTGTGTGTGTGTGTCCGCGTCCTGTGCGTGTGTCTGTGTCTCCGTGTGTGTGTGTCTGTGTGTGTGTGACTGCGTGTGTGTGTGTGTCTGTCTGTCCCTGTGTGTGTGTGTGTGTGTGTGTGTGTCTGTCTGTCCCTGTGTGCATCCCTGTGTGTGTCTGTGTGTGTGTGTGTGTGTGTCTGTCTGTCTGTCTCCGTGTGTGTGTCCTGTCCCTGTGTGCCCTGGTGTGTGTGTGTCCTGTGCACGAGCAGTCCAGGCTGAGTCGTGTGTGAGCTCTCATAATCTTACCTCCACATGTTGTAGACATTGTCAACACGGCCCGTCCCGATGAGAAAGCCATCATGACTTATGTGTCCAGTTTCTACCATGCCTTCTCTGGAGCGCAGAAGGTACCACAGCGCCCCCTACTGCGCTGCTGCTGACAACTGTCTCTGTCCAGCATGGCTTCCTTTTCAGTGCTGCTTTTAACTCAGTAACAACATTGCAGATGAGCGGCCACAAACACACAATATTCTGGTCTTCAAAATATGGTTTAATTTGTCTGCTGGTTCAATATATTCAGAAGTAATACAAATAATTTAAGAAGTGCTTTTACATAATAAGGTCACTGAATATCTGCTCTATAGAAGGAAATAAAAAGACAAAATCATGAAATACATGAATGATACTGGGAGATGTCTTGTGTGTTTTTGGCCTATTGCCTGCTGTGTACCGGTGTGTGACTCGGGCCCCTCCCCGCCCTGGTGCATCTATGTGGGGGCCGCTTTGGTAACCTGACGTCTCTCTTCTGTTTCCTCTACTGCGACTGTAGACATCGTGGGTACGCTGCGGCCCGATGAAAAAGCCATTATGACCTATGTGTCCTGCTTCTATCATGCTTTCTCTGGTGCTCAGAAGGTGAGCCAGGCATGCTTTCCTCTTTTGATTTATGATTGACACCTTTTGTTTTGGACTTAGTTAAACTTCCAAGCTCCACAGATGGAGACAGTCAAAATTGGGATTTAAGATTACCCTCTCAAAAACTAAAGACAAATCATCTTGTTTTACGCTAAATACGTAAAGTCATAAGTCTGTTTACTTTAGCTGTTAAGACTGCAGGGCGGCAAATCTTCAAATAAATTTGAAACTTTTTCCATTTATATTCATGACAGTAACTCACAATTAATGTGAGTTAATTGTGAGTTAATTTGAGAGAATTGACATTACATTCTAGGTAGCACTTACGTTCTGGAATTTTTCTAGAATGTGTGACTGCAACTTTAATAGATTTACTCTAAATCTCCAAACTTTTGATTCTTAAAGGATTGGCTCCACCTTTTTTTGAATAATGAAGCCACTTTCTAAAGCTATAAGACATTTTTGGACAACTGGACAAAGTTTTTGATTGAAGACATTTCACATCTCATTCAAGCTGCTTCTTCAGTTCTGGTTAGAGTGCTGATGGACAGTGCTTTATATCTGTCTGAAGGGAGGAGCTAACTACACTGAAACTACTCTGAAACTAACACATCTATTTTTTTACAGTTTCTGTTTGTTAACTAGGTCTACTGAACCACACCAATATGAACTGTCATATTAGCATAATAATTCAGGCCCCAGATGGGTGCTTTCACATCTCTGAGCATCACTATTGTTTTCTTTGTTCAATTTAGGTCAGATGATGTCTAAGCCCCCCATTTCTGTTCAAAGATGGATTCTATTTTCCCAGTCTATTTCAAACATACAAGGCAGAAACTGGTCCACCTAAAGGACAAAACCCCGAGCCACAAACAAAGCAATGTGGTCTACTCCATTCAGTGTAGTGAAGACTGCAGTGAGCGCTACACTGGAGAAACAAAACAGCCACTTCATAAGAGGATGTACCAACACCAGCATGGGACCCCAGTCTGCCGTACTTTACTATCTTTAAGATGCGTGAAAAGTCCCTCAGTCGTCCAGGTAGAATCCATGATCAAAGGAGAAGTTCAATTTGTCAACTGGACAAAGTTTGTTTGGTTGAAAACGTTTCGCCGCTCATCCGAGAGGCTTCGTCAGCTCAGAGCTACTACTATCTTTACTTATCTCAAAGCCACTAACCACTCCTTTGAGGATAGTGAGGCAACAGATCTTGTCACAAAATCTTTGATTGATTATGGTTGATTTAAAAAATATATATATATATATTTCTTCTTTTTTGAAGGATGAGGATGAACTGGTTTTCAGTGGGTTCTGGCTATGCACTCCCATCATGTCTGTGTCTCTCTCATCATAAGATAAGATAAGTTTTATTGATCTCACACAGGAGAAATTCACTTGCCACATTAGCTCCAGGCAGTTTAGTGGAAAGAAAAGTTTGAACAGAAAGTGCATACAGACAAGTAGCAATAGCAATAAAATAAGTAAATAAGAGTATAGAAAAAAATTGCATGTCTGGTCTATACAGTAGAATTATACAGTCTGATGGCGGTGGGGATGAAGGATCTGCGGTAGCGCTCCTTGCACTGGGGGTGCCTCAGTCGGCTGCTGAAGGAGCTGCTCAGCTCCTCTACAGTCCGATGCAGAGGGTGAGAGGTGCCGTCCATGATGGACGTGAATTTGTCCAGCACCCTCCTCTCAGCCACCTCCTCTACAGAGTCCAGAGGACAGCCCAGGACAGAGCTGGCCCTCCTGACCAGCTTATTAAGTCTTTTTCTGCGGTACTCCAGCTCGTTCCCCTCAGACACACAGCCCACAATGGCCG
Organism: Paratrypauchen microcephalus; assembly: GCA_036785185.1. Classification (NCBI taxonomy): domain Eukaryota; kingdom Metazoa; phylum Chordata; class Actinopteri; order Gobiiformes; family Gobiidae; genus Paratrypauchen; species Paratrypauchen microcephalus. The sequence continues at coordinate 1,140,434 of JAVJIX010000188.1, read as the reverse complement.
AGTCGTCAGAGAACTTCTGGAGATGGCAGCTGTCCATGTTGTAGGTAAAGTCAGAGGTGTAGATGGTGAAGAGGATGGGTGAAAGGACAGTTCCCTGGGGAGCCCCAGTGCTGCAGACTACCACCTCTGACTGTGGACGGTCAGTGAGGTAGTCGATGGTCCAGGCAGCGAGATGTCCATCAACTCCTGCATCCTCCAGCTTCCCCCGCAGCATCGCCAGCCTGATGGTGTTGAAGGCACCGTTCCCTCCTGGTTGGCACAGTGTTCTCCACGCAGAAGTTGATGTAGTCCGTGATGCAATGGGTCAGGCCGTTGATGTCGTCTCCATAAGAGCCACTGAACATGTCCCAGTCTGTGTTCTGGAAACAGTCCCTCAGGCTCTCACAGGCCTCGTCAGTCTAAAGTTTCACAGACTGCTTCGGCGTAGGTCCCCTTCGCACCTTGGGTGTGTATTCAGGGAGCAGATAAACCAGATAGTGGTCTGAGCATCCGAGCGGGGGGAGAGGGGCAGAGGTGTAGGCATCTTTGATATTTGCGTCGAACAGGTCTAAAGTCCTATTGTCTCTCGTGGGGCACGTGACGTATTGTGTGAATGTGGGAAGAGTGGCGGAGAGAGATGTGTGTTTAAAGTCTTCAGTGACCAGGAAGAGGGCGCACGGGTGGCGTGTTTGCATCTTTGCAAACTCGTCTCTCGCTCCCTGTGAATCTGCAAACATGTCAGCCCGGATTTTATCGTTTCTTCTAGGCTACATGTGAAGAGTTCTGTTACAGCTTCACTTTTACGCACAGTGGAACTTGAGCTCCACATGTATTGCCTTGCATTGGGAAGGGGTGAGGCAGCCAGCCTCCACTCTACACACGGAGCCACCGGGAGAGAAGGGGTGAGCGAACAGGAGAGGAAGGGGGAGTCATGTCTTTCCTCTTACTCCTCAGATCAGAATGATTCAGTGTCCCATATCAAACTCTTGTCCTTGCACACTGTGGCTCCTCTCTCGTTTAATCAGATCATGTAAAAAGTCACACTTTGAACCCATTTTCCATGATGTTGCTCCATTGATCTGGCTTTTTCAGAGTCACCACATGCACAAAGTGCAGCTTAAACTTCAGGCCTGGTCTTTGGTCAGAGTCGGGCTTATTTCTGCCATGGAACAAGTTGAGGCTTAAACTGGAGATGGCGATAGTTTCAGCTCAGGATTTTAGGATAAACCTAGACTTGTTAAAGGTCCCATGGCATGAAATTTTCACTTTCTGAGGTTTTTGAACGTTAATGTGAGCTCCCCCCCACCCCAATGCTGCTATCTGAAACATGGAGTGGCTTCTTCATGATCTCCACTTGCACATTCTGCAAAAAAACGAAAGTCACAAATTTTGAAGAAAAACAAACCAACAAAAAAAAAACTTTAAACGCGATTTCTTGGTTTCACGAATGTCGACATGTGACTGGTTTTCTTGTGGTGGGTCACATTTCACACTTGGCTAGGTCTACTGATCTACACTAACTAGGGATGCAAATTATCGGTTAATTCATTAACTGATAGTTGATTGACCTTATCGATCGATTAACGATTAACTGATAAGCAGCGTTTTTCACCTGAATTTGAGTGTTTCAATAGGGTCTTTAAGAATATAAGCTATAGTATACATAACACTGAGTCAAAAATATATCATAGTATTATTATATTGTATATTCCTCAATTAATTATTCCTTAGTAAAAAGCAGACAAATATATTGATGCTGAATAACAAAATACAGTAATCCCTCGCTCTATCCAATTTTTTTTTTTTATAGTGTAACATTTTTTTTTATAGTGTAACATTGTGTTCTGTCCTGATTGGCTAAGAGACTAGACCAGGACTGAACGTGGATTGGACCAGGTCTGAACCAGGTCTGGACCTGGACTGGACCGGGACTCGACCAGGTCTAGACCTGGACTAGACCAGGATTAAACCACCACGTGCTGCTGCTGGTTTCGCCGAGGCCCGCGGCCCGAGCCGCAGGCCAGCCGCGGCGAAACCAGCAGCAGCGGCACACATTCCGGGTTCGATCTCGCCTCGCGCGTACACCCGGGGCTGCTGAGCAGTGCCGTTGGCGCCTGCGGTCGGCTGTGAGTCGAGCTTGGCGCAGCGCGGTTGCCTTGTCCGCGTGTCCGCGGTTAGCGGTTAATTACAATTAATGCATTTAGATCGACCAACGTCTTAATCGACAATTAACCATTAATCGATTAACTGTTGACATCCCTAACACTAACAAACAAAAACTGTAAACAAGTAGGTGAGTTAGTTTTAGAGTTGCTTCAGTGTAGCTGGCTCCTCCTTTCAGGCAAATACCAGAACTGAAGAAGTAGCAGCTTGGATGAGCAAAAACAGTCCAGTTGACAGAATTTATTTTTCTTTTGCTATGGATCCTACCTGGATTACTGAGGGATTACACAGACATGAACCAAGTCAACAAATCAGTTAAAAGTCCAATTCCACCACAGAATTCTGACCAGTCTTCCAGCTCAGTTTAAACTATAGGCATTCTAGAATGTTTCATTTCACATTAACCTAACCTATTCCATTATTCATTCTTTTTGAATATTTTGAAGTTTGACTTGGTCTCAAACAATGGGAATGCTGAAATCTAACCTCTTTGTTTTGGTGTAACTCTTTTTGGTTGGAGATTCAAACCAGGACTTACTCTGGGAAATATTATTGTCAAGCCTGAATGTGAGTGGTCACCTTTGAAACTGTATTTTTGAACTGAAAACAACCTTTCTGATTCTAGTGGCAGTTTAGTGTCAAATCCAGGAGTTGAGATGTGGACTACTTCACAGCGGCAAAGTGTAAATAGAGACTGAGCTGGTGCATGCACATCAGAGCGTGACCCACCCACTAACCTTGACAGCATGAGCTCCGCACATAAGCAACAGTTTGCAGTTTTTACACTATTTCTGACAAGATAAAACAATGTGCTGATGATGCTCAATTCACTGCATGTGCGCCGTTTGAAATTTTAGTAAAGTTCATGCTTATATTGTGTTGCGTGTAATCATAAATAAAGTTACAAGATTAAGATTGGTAAATACAAAGGTGGCTTGCTCACAGCAGCACACTGGAGAAGGGATCTCTTAATCAAATGTGTTTCTGATAGGCTGAGACTGCTGCCAATCGTATTTGCAAAGTGTTGGCTGTCAATCAAGACAATGAGAGATTGATGGAGGACTATGAGAAGCTTGCTAGTCAAGTGAGTAAAAGTCTTTTTTAATTATCCCATTGTGGAACAAATACAAGTTTAATCTTCTCTCTCAACCTGAAAACCTGTACACCAATGAGGGCTCATAAGTAACTAAGATCTGGTCTGTTAACGCACAGCTTCTGGAATGGATCCGTCGCACCATTCCCTGGCTGGAGAACCGCACCCCAGAGAAGACCATGACTGAGATGCAGCAGAAACTGGAGGACTTCAGGGATTACCGTCGCGTGCACAAACCACCCAAGGTCTGCTGCTGTTTGTAACAGACATGTCACAGTAGGGTAAGGAGGTGGGGAACTGGAAACGGCTTATTTTGGCCCTTAGTGACTTGAAACCTGACTTTGACGTAGAATGACTTGGCTATTCCATTAGAAAAATGAAACAATTCTCCTTGTACACATTTCTTTCACAAACAGTGCTTTAAATTAATATCTTGGGGAGGAAGGGGGTATGTGCATTGTTGAGGATGGATTGAAAACTATTACAGCGAGTGTGAGTCAATCAATGACATGTTTGGAAGTTTACTGAGTATAAGAACTTTTAAGGGCAACATGCCTTATGCTGGCATGCAGTCTAAAGTGTCAAAAATCATCAAAAAAAGTCATAAATAAGACAAGACCCAATTAATCCACACCTATTCCCTTTACAGAAAATAGATTTTTTTTTAAATTGACCTCATATTGTCTTAGAGATGTCAAAATCTCCAACTGCAGACAGGCTGGACTGTAAACAGTGACTACACTTGACTCTCATGAGCAGGTGACTTGAACATAGTGTGTGACACACACTACCCTCTGGTAGTACTGTTTTTATTAGGGTTGTCACAAGTATCATGGGACCTTCTGGGACGACTGAGGGATTACAGATATAAGACCACAGGATAATATAAAAGAAAGTGCTGTTATTTAATGTTTAAATAATAATATAAAATAATAATACTAATGTTTGATTCAATGTCATTTTCTACTGTCTAAAGAAAGACATTGTGGCATCATGTTATCATTGTTGGCTCCATCAGAATTGGTTTCAGGTATCGAGTCTATTCCTTAGTATCAAAATTGAGTTTAAAAATTGCAACCATACTGTGTCAATGCAAAAATAGTGTTGGCTGTGACAGCCATTTGTGTGACTTGTAATCATAACGGACATATACAGTGGATATAAAAAGTCTACACACCTCTGTTCAAATGCCAAGTTTGTGTGATGTAAAAAAAATTACATCAAGTTCATCAAATTTCACAACTTTTTCCACCTTTCTTGTGACCTATAACCTGTACAATGCAATTGAAAAACAAACAGAAATCTTTTAGGGAGATGAAGTAAAAATAAACAACTGAGATAATGTGGCTGCGTAAGTGTGCACACCCTTTTATAATTCGGGATGTGGCTGTGTTCACATTTAACCAATTCCATCCAAACTCATGATAAACTCTAGTCAGCGCACCGGTCACCAATTAAAGTGCCTCTGATCAACCCCAAATAAATTTCAGCTGTTGGTAGGTAGGTAGGCTAGTAGGCTTTTCCTGACATTCTTGTAGCCACATCTTCCAGTACAAGACATGGATCGCAGAGAGCTTCAAAAGCATCATAGGGATCTCATTATTCAAAGATATCAGTCAGGTGAAGGCTACAAAAGAATTTCCAAGGAATTAAATATACCATGGAACACAGTGAAGACCGTGATCATCAAGTGGAGAAAATTTTGCACAACTGTGACATTACCAAGAACAGGACGTCCGTCCAAAATTGATAAGACGAGAAGAAAACAAGTCAGTGAGGCTGCCAAGTGGCCGACAGCAACACTGAAGGAGCTGCAGGAATTTCTGGCAAGTACTGGCTGTGTAGTACATGTGACAACAATCTCCTGTCTTCTTCATATGTCTGGGCTGTGGGGTAGGGTGGCAAGACGGAAGCCTTATCTTACAAAGAAAAACATCCAAGCCTGGCTTAATTTTGCGAAAGGACATCTGAAATCTCCCAAACACATGTGGGAAAATGTGTTATGGTCTAATGAAACGAAGGTTGAAATTTTTGGACATCATTCCAAAAAGTATATTTTGTGCAAAAACAACACTGCACATCACCAAAATAACACCAGACCTACAGTGACGCCTGGTGGTGGCAGCAGCTTTGGGGCTGTTTTTCTTCAGCAGTCAGGGCGGAGGGAATTATGAATAGTTTCAAATACCAGTCAGTGTTGGCACAAAACCTTCGGCCTTCTGTTAGAAAGCTGAAGATGAAGAAGAACTTTATCTTTCAGCACGACAGTGAACCAACGTACACATCTAAATCAACAAAAGAATGGCTTCAACAAAACAATAAGATTGAGGCTTTGGAATGGCCCAGCCAGAGACCAGACCTGGTCCAGACCGGAACTAGACCGGGACTAAGACATAAGGACCAGACCGGGATTAGACCAGGATTAGACCAGGACTAACCCATGAGGCCCAGACCGGGACTAGACCGGAAATAGACCAGGACTAAACGTGGACTAAGCCAGGTCTAAACCAGGTCTAAACCTGGACCAAACCAGGACTAGACCAGGTCTAAACCAGGATTAAACCACAGCATGTGGCTCTTTGCCTTGTTTTGTGTTTGTCTCTTGCGTTCATGACGAGGTTTGATGTGCGTGTTCGCTTCATCGGCCGAGGGGGAGGCATGGTCTGGACACTGCCTCGGTCTCGTGCTCGCAGCCCCGGGTGGGACACCGGTCTGCTCTATCTATGCTGCTCTATCACCCCCACCCCACCCCCCACACACGCTTCACTATTAATACATTTTGTTGAAAATGTACAAAAGTTTAGTGTTTAAACAAGAGAGAAATATGAGAAAATGTTAATACCAGTCTGAGAAAAGTGTATAATATGTGTGGTGAGGCGTTTACAGCCTTAAAACATGTAGAATAATTGTAAAATATAAAGTTGTCCTACTTATTATTATTATTGCGGGTTATTTCTGGAACCTAACCCAGAAACGAGGGACCACTGTACAGGTTATAGGTCACATTAAAGGTAGAAAAAGTTGTGAAATTATTTGTCTTGCTGTCCATTTTTTTACATCCCGAAAACCTGGCATTTGAACAGGGGTATGTAGACTTTTTATCCACTGTAAACACTCTGTTTCTCCTCAGGTCCAGGAAAAGTGCCAGCTGGAGATCAGCTTTAACACACTGCAGACTAAACTGCGACTGAGCAACAGACCGGCCTTCATGCCCTCTGAGGGACGAATGGTGTCTGTATGTATCACATGTTACGATTACACACATATGCTTTTGAGTTGTCCATTTATTGAACTGGCATGTAAACTGCAAAATAGCCTGATTTCTTTGTGAACGTTGCATCTGTGCATGTGTTGATAAACATCAAGGCAAATTTGTCTGTCCATCCATCTATTTTCTTCCACTTATCTGGGGCCGGGTCGCGGGGGCAGCAGTTTAAGCAGGGACTTCCTCCAGCTCCTCCAGGGGGACCCAAAGGCGTTCCCAGGCCAGCCGAGAGACATAGTCCCGTCCGGTGTGTCCTGGGTCATGCCTGGAACACCTCCTGAACAGATGCCCGAGCCACCTCAGCTGCTCCTCTCGATGTAGAAGAGCAGCGGCTCTACTCCGAAATCCTCCCGTGTGATTGAGCACCTCACCCTATCTCCACTCTGCGGAGGAAACTCATTTCCGCTGCTTGTATCTGCAATCTCGTCCTTTCGGTTTTACCCATTACCCAAAGCTCATGACCAGAGGTGAGGGGAGGAACGTAGATTGACCGGTAAACTGAGAACTTTGCCTTTCAGCTCAGCTCCCTCTTCACCACAACGGTCCAATACAGCGACCGCATCACTGCCGACGCTGCACCGATCCGCCTGCCAATTTCATCCTCCCCTTACTCGTGAACAAGACTCGTGAACAAGACAACTCCTCCACTTGAGGCAGGGACTCTCCACCCACCCGGAGAGGGCAAGCCACCTTTGTCCGGTCAAGAACCATGACCTCGGATTTGGAGGAGCTGATCCTCATCCCAGCCGCTTCACAAACCGCCCCAGTGCACGCTGGAGGTCCCAGTTCGATGAAGCCATCAGGACATCATCTGCAAACAGCAGAGATGAGATCCTGTGGTCTCCAAACCGGATCCCCTCCGGCCCCTGACTGTGCCTAGAAATTCTGTCCATAAATATAATGAACAGAACCGGTGACAAAGGGCAGCCCTGGTGGAGTCCAACATGCACCGGAAACAGGTCCAACTTACTGCCGGCAATGCAAATGCAAACACAGCTACTGCTCTGGTCATACCGGGACCGAACAGCCCTTAGCAAAGACCCCATACTCCCAGAGCACTCCCCACAGGACCTCAAGAGGGGCACGGTTGAATGCCTTCTCCAGATCCACAAAGCACATGTGGACTGGTTGGGCAAACATGAACCCTTGAGCACCCGATGGAGTGTATAGAGCTGGTCCAGTGTTCCACGGCTGGGACGAAAACCACACTGCTCCTTCTGGATCTGAGGTTCGACTCTCGGTTGGATTCTCCTCTGCATTACCCGGGAAGGCTGAGGAGTGTGATTCCCCTGTAATTGGAACACACCCTCTGGTCCCCCTTCTTAAACAGAGGGACTGATAACTCCATTAAACACATTTAGGTCGTTTTCACACCAGGAAAGTCCCATAGTTCACTTGCTTTGGTCCGGACCAAATAAAAAAATATATATATATATTTTGGTGCAGTTCGCTTTCACACTGCACTTTTTTTGTAAGTGGACCAACATCTATAAACAAAACCACGTGTGCTGAGGTCGCTCAGCCACTGGACAGAAATGAGCCGTGTCAAAATGCTGTGTCCAAACACGGAAGGAGGAGAATCATGGTGTTGCGTGCTGTTTTCAATCTAGCCTTAGCGATATGGTTTGCTCAGTTTTTACAGTTCATACAAATGTTTGAGCAGCATCGTGAGGTTTACACTATTTTACAATCAATTTACACTCAACAAAAATATAAACGCAACACTTTTGTTTTTGCTCCCATTTTTCATGAGATGGACTTAAAGATCTAACATTCCTTCCAGATACACAATATTACCATTTCTCTCAAACATTGTTCACAAATCTGTCTAAATGTGTGATAGTGAGCACTTCTGCTTTGTACCACTGTAAACCAAACCAATAACAAAAAAAGTGCATAGGATTTTTTTCTAAAACAAAAAAATGATGTTCAAACATTTGCCATTTTGGAGGTAGCTACCATCATAACAAACAATACCCTTTTACAAAGAAAAAAGTGCATAGGATTTATAAAAAACAAACAAATTATTTATTTATTTATTTATTTATATTAAATATTAAATTATTAAATATTAAATTATTAATTAATAATAATCGATTTTTTGCATCAAGAATCGATGCAGTATATTGTGAAAGTTAGTATCGCGATGCATTGTCATGACTATTATTTTGCACACCCCTAGCTCATGTGCGCATCAAGTTCTGACTCTGTCTCTTCACGCAAAACATAAGTAAGCCTCGTTTTGTTTCGTTTCGTAAGCCTCGGTTTCCCATAATGCTCGACATACGACGGGAGCTTGTTAAGTACAAAAAGCCAACTTGTGTCGGATCGAGTCCGGTCTGCATCCTCACCTCAAACGAACCGCACCAGAGTTCGAATGGAACCGTGCCGAGACCGAGCTTTTTACGTAGTCTCTGTTCGCTTGTTTGCTTTTTGATTTTTATTCACACCAGCCCAAAAGTTCCGAATCAAAGGAGCAAACAAACTCTGTCCCATTAATGTCCCATCCCATTAAGACACTCCCACAGATGAGCGCTGCCGTTGTGTCCTTGGGCAAGACACTTAACCCCACCTCGCCCCCAGTGTCTGTGGACACTGGTAGCCCCCATGGCAGAAGATACATCAAGGCCTGTTGTGACGTGAGCCGTCCTCCTGTGGACCCACCACCTGCGGAAGGATTCATGGGGGCTGGTGCATTGTGTTCTGGGCAGCAGAACACTGCTTGGACTGCTGCCCCCGCGACCCAGAAAAATTGAAAAGCGGAAGAAAATGAATGAATGAATGAATGATGTGATTATATAAAAACAAATTTTTATTGGTAAATAAACCAAATAATCTCATCAACATTTTGTTCCCCAATTTTTAAACTGAAGAACTCAAATTAAAGCAACTGCATCTGAAAGTCTCCCCTGTGGTGTGAGTAGGATATCAACGGGGCGTGGCAGACTCTGGAAGGGGCAGAGAAAGGATATGAAGAGTGGCTACTAAACGAGATCCGGCGTCTGGAGCGGCTTGACCATCTGGCAGAGAAGTTTCGTCAAAAAGCGGCCATCCACGAGTCCTGGACCAACGGTAAGACCACAGCGAGCACCCTTTCACATACAAAATGGCCTATCCTGGCCGAAAGCAGTTAGATTTGTGTAGTACACTCATGCTCATGCTACACATTATGTCAGTGAGTGCTGGGAAGGGGGAATAGGGTCTGAGATTAATGCACTAAGAATCTAGCCCAAAAGTTATTTTAAAGGAGAAGTAACGTTTTTACAATCTGAGCCTTATTTCGGTAATAAAACAAGTTGTTTTACTCACCCATAGTACTTTGGTGTCATATGGAGCACTTCCGGAGATGTTTTAGATTTGCGATCTCCATAACGTGAGTTCTCGGGGCACATGTTTGCAGTCTCCAAATAACACAAACCTTAGCACTTTTCAAATCATAGAAGCTCGATGTCTTAGTCTACGATTTCGTTTGGTCAAAAGTGGCCTGTAATCCGAGATTTAGCCATAGTTTCTAGTAGATGAGGATGCCAGTGCGCATGTGCGGAGTGAGCTCTCAGCTCCCGGGACCTAAACATGAAACGCAAAGCTGTAAACTATGGCTAAATCTCGGATTACAGGCCACTTTTGACTCAAACGAAATCGTAGACTAAGACCTCGAGCTTCTATGATTTGAAAAGTGCTAAAGTTTGTGTTATTTGGAGACCGCACGGGGCATATTACATGCTCGGGAAATATATTATATGCCCTGTTATGGCTAGAAGTCGCGCTAGGCTAACGCAAATCTAAAACATCTCTGGAAGTGCTCCATATGACACTAAAGTGCTATGGGTGAGTAAAACAACTTGTTTTATTACCGAAATAAGGCTCAAATTGTAAAAAACGTTACTTCTCCTTTAAAACCATACTACACACTCTAGTGCCTGAACGTGGTGTTTATCAATATCAATGTATCAATATTTGGTTTTCATCATTGGTCCACGGGTTTGTACAGAGTAGGGCTGGGCGATTAATCGAGATTTGCGATATCTCGAGATGTTTTATGAAATCGATTTAAAATTTTGGCATATCGAAAATCTCGAGAATAAGATTTCGCCACTCTGCTTATTTTCCTGAACTGTATTGTGGAGCTGTCCGCCCCGCCTCCTTCTTGCGTTTGCGTTTCACTGCGTCTCGTGGTTCCCCCTCCCCTCCCCTCGCGTGTAAGCCGCGTGTGTTTGTTGATAACTTATCCAACATGGCGGCGCCCACAGAAGAAGTCCACGAGAGAATTCATACCAAAGAAAACAAACGGCTCCACCACCACCACTTCTAAGAAGACACAACAAACGACGCTCCAAACATCTTTACCCCGGTGTCTACCCTATGGAAAAACGAGTGCAAGGTGGGTCAGCATTACGGAGTCCATTGCCTTCCATATCGCAAAAGACATGACGCCCATAGCGGTTGTTGAGTGACCGGGCTTCATGCGAATGCTAAAACGCTTGACCCTAGATACAATCTACCTAGTCGCCACTTTTTTGCGAGACAGAAACCTTAGCAACATTGTCAGTGCGGTACAGAGCAAGCAGTGGCTGAGGATGCAGTGTTTTGGGCACAGGCTGCATTTGGCGATCGGTGAGTTTTAATCTCTCTCTCTCTGTCTCTCTCTGTCTCTCTGTGTGTGTGTGTGTGTGTGTGTGTTGCCAGTGAGTGAAATATTTTTTAAAAATTGATGCAGAATAATGTGCTAAGTTAAAGCAAATACACACACACACAAATATAAAATGTACTACAGTCACAAAACACACGAGAATTCATGGATTGAGGATCTATTAAAGGAAAAGTAACGGTTTTTTTTTTACAATCTGAGCCTTCTTTCGGCAATAAAACAAGTAGTTTTACTCACCCATAGCAGTTTGGTGTCATTTTGAGCAGTTTCGTAGAAGTTATGTTGTAGCGTATCCGTTAACTTGAGTTCTCGGGGCATTACTTTGCGGTCTCCAAATAACACAAACTTTAGCACTTTTCAAATCATAGAAGCCCGATATCTTAATCTACGATTTCGTTTGAAGCAAAAGTGGCCTGTAATCCGAGATTTAGCCATAGTTTCGAGTAGATGAGGAGGCCAGTGCGCATGTGCGGACTGTGCTCTCAGCTCCCGGGACCCAAACATGAAACGCAAAGCTGTAAACTATGGATAAATCTCGGTTTACAGGCCACTTTTGCTTCAAACGCAATCGTAGACTAAGATATCGGGCTTCTTTGATTTGAAAAGTGCTAAAGTTTGTGCTATTTGGAGCCCGCACGGGGCATATTACATGCTTGGGGAATATATTATATGCCCCGAGCAATGGCTAGAAGTTGCGCTAGGCTAACCGCAAATCTAAAACATCTCTGGAAGTATTCCATATGACACCAAAGTGCTATGGGTGAGTAAAACAACTTGTTTTATTACCGAAAGAAGGCTCAGATTGTAAAAAAACGTTACTTTTCCTTTAATCTATATTTAAAAACAATTAATTTAATGTGCTTTAAATTAGTGTGCTTTTTCACTTGGCTGCGAAATGAGGGATTTTTTTTGTCTTTTATCTTAAATGTTAAAGAAGCACTTCATAAGAACTCTCTACCCTCAGGTTTTATGTTAACAATTAAAATAAGGCAATATACTACTTCCTTGGTTTTTCCTACTTCCTACTGCTTCCTTTTTCCCCCCCTGCATAGATATCGAGATATATATCGTATATCGAGATATAGCAAACACATATCGAGATTATTTTTTCTCTCCATATCGCCCAGCCCTAGTACAGAGGACACTTTTTTTGTTGTTTGATCTATGGAAGATCCATGTATGTGATCATTTTATGACAAAATTTCTATTTTTAAAAAATGAATCTTATTTAAGACCCCTATTAAATGACTGTGTGTAGGTAAGGAGGCCATGCTAACCCAGAAAGAATATGAGACTGCCAACCTATCTGAGGTGAAAGCCCTCCTGCGGAAGCACAAGGCCTTTGAGAGTGAGCTCACGGCACATCAAGACCGTGTGGAGCAGATCGCCGCCATTGCACAGGAGCTCAAGTAAGTGGTGGGCCAGGGCTGAGGCCAGGGCTGGTGCTGTAGTATAGGGAGTAATGCATATTTCTGCAGTGACCTGGATTACTATGACTCTCCGAGTGTGAACACGCGCTGCCAGAGTATCTGTGAGCAGTGGGATGTGCTGGGGGCTCTTACCGGGAGCCGCAGGGAAGCCCTGGAGGTCAGTGTCATACTTAGTTCTTTCAAAAACTCATAGAAGCACATGAATTAATTCTGACCATTGTTTATATCCCGCCAAGCATGTGTGTGTGCGAGGCATGACCAGGTTTTGTGTGTGGAGTGGCTCTTTCTAATCTCTTTAGTTTTTATTCTTAGGGATTTTTAGAAAGGAAATATGCACCAGGAAGTAGCAAAGTACAGACATTTTGTCAACAGCCATACCAGAGATTAATGCGCGCTGGATCACTGTTACACCACAGTAACTGGAGGCTACTTGTACCGTCATGGTCCACCTGATATAGACTGAAGCTCTCCAAACCTGTTGTGAGGGCATCTTAGAAGTGCACCAGCAAGGCTGTGGAGAAGCTCTGCACATGTTTGGACAATACAGACTGGGATTTGTTCAGGGCCGATACAGATACAGAGACACTGTCATCTTACATTCACTTCTGTGAGCATCATTTCGAGAAGAACCGGGGTGGAAAGCTCTTATCCTGGATGGTGTCTTGTCCTCCACCCTGAAATCTTGCTAGGAAGAGCTGACTCCTATTTTCCTCTTCCTCAGAATCCTCTTTCTACTAGAGCAGCATCTTCCGCTCTGCCACTGGACTCATGACCCCTTTAAACAACTACTGTCAGCAATACTCCATCCATTTACACTGCCTTCCAAATTATTATGCAAATTATATTTTTCTCTGATTTTGCTCCTTCCCTACTTTACATTTTTTCCTCTTTTTACTTGTATATAGACTTTTTATATATATATATATATATGTCTCGCTGTAGTGTTTTTCTGCACTTTATGAATCTGCGCCAGGAGATGTGCAAGGGATCACTTTCAGCTACGTCTCGGATCACATACGCGCGCGATGAGCTCCTCAATCTACGGGGCTCCTCCATACTCCATGCGGGGAAATCTGAGATACGGAGAAAGAGGAGAGGCAGCAGGGGTGGATGTAAGAAACGGAGACCGTATTTACCGGGTCTACCTACGGTGATTACGGAAAATGTGCGCTCCAAGACGGCTCCACAAAACGGAGGAGCTGACCGCGCTGACCCGGCATCAGGGACAATACCAGAACTGCAGTCTGATGTGCTTCACCGAAACGTGGCTGAATGGGAATATACCGGACAATGTAATCTCACTGGACGGATTTATTATGAAGCGGACCGGACTGTAACGGGGAGCGGCAAGACACGAGAAGGGGGGCTAGATTTATTTTTTAATTAATGCTGGTGTCATCCCGGGAATGTGCATGTGAAACATCAGCTGTGCTCCTAGGACATTGAACTGCTGGCTGTGAGTATGAGGCCGTTCTATCTGCCAAGGGAATTCTCACATGTTATTCTGTTATGTGTGTACATTCCTCCATCGGCGGATGGAGCGGCAGCATGCGAGCAGCTCCACAGCGTCGTGAATGATGTGCAGACAAGTCATTTGCACGCCCTTTCTGATCACTGGGGACTTTAACCACACATCACTGTCCGCTACTCTTCCTACTTTCACACAATACGTCACGTTCCCCACGAGAGACAATAAGACTCTGGACTTGTTTTACGCCAACATCAAAGACACCTACACCCCCCCCCCCCCTGCTCGGATGCTCAGATCACTGTCTGGTCTACCTGCTGCGAAGAGGACCTGCGCAGAAGCGGTCTGTGAAGCTTTGGACTCAGGAGGCCTGTGAGAGTCTGAGGGACTGTTTCCAGAACTCTGACTGGGACATGTTCACCGACTCTTATGGAGATGACATCAACGGCTTGAATTTCTTTGCAGGATGTCAGAATATCCTCCCAAAGCTGCTGTTGTGATGTGAACTGCCTCCCGCCCTCATAGATCTTTCTCTTGAGGAGCTCCAAAAGTTCTCAATAGGGTTGAGGTCAGGGGAGGACGGGGGCCACACCATGAGTTTTCTCTTCTTTTATGCCCATAACGGAGCTGATGCAGAGATATTCCTTGCAGCATGAGATGGTGCATTGTCATACATGAAGATGATTTTGGTACAGAAAACACGGTTCTTCTTTTTGTACCATAGCAGAAAGTGGTCAGTCAGAAACTCCACATACTTTACAGCAGTTGTTTTCACACCTTCAGAGACCCTAAAGGGGCCGACCAGTTTTCTCCCCATGATTCTGGCCCAAAACATGACTCCGCCGTCTCTTTGCTGACGTTGCAGTCTTCTTGAGACATGGTGGCCGTACACCAACCATCCACCACTCCATCCATCTGGACCATCCAGGGTTGCGTGGCACTCATCAGTGAACAAGACTGTTTGAAAATGAGTCTTCATGTAGTTCTGGCCCCACTGCAGCCGTTTGTGAGCATTGTTTAAGAATGGCCGAATAGAAGGTTTATGCATGAATACAAGCCTCTGGAGGATCCTACACCTTGATGTTCGCGGGACTCCAGCACCAGCAGCTTCAAATACCTGTTTGCTGCTTTGTAATGGTATTTTAGCAGCTGCTCTCTTAATCCGATGTATTTGTCTGGCAGAAACCTTCCTCATTGTGCCTTTATCTGCACAAATTTGTGTTTGCTCTGAATCAGCTACAAATCTCGTAATAGTACAATGATCACACATAAGCTTTCATGAAATATCTAAGGTTTGCATACCTTGTCCATCACACTTTTTGGCACTAGAGATCCTTTTTCTTTCCCATATTGCTTGGTCTGCTTAATGTGGAATGTCCTTCCTAAGTAGTTTTTCCTTTAATTGGACTTGCCTGGCAAACTAATTGGCACAGGTCTGAGATTTCACTAACCCAGTGAGCCCTGAGACACATTACCATCCATGAGTTTCACTGGAAAGCAAAAAATGTTACCTTTATGACACTTAAACACAAATTGCATAAGAATTTGGGAATGCAGTGTAAGTATGGATTTCACACAGGGCACCCTTCCTTGTCTGTCAAATCCAGAATGATCTATCTCTGTATTTATTATACTGTACTACTGTACTATGCTTTGTATTTCTGTGAATAGAATACTGAAAAGCAGCTGGAGACAATAGATGAGATGTATTTGGAATATGCCAAGAGGGCTGCACCCTTCAACAACTGGATGGAGGGAGCCATGGAGGACCTTCAGGACATGTTCATTGTTCACACCATCGAAGAGATTGAGGTGAGCCATGTTGTAAAATGTAAAATTACATTGTTTTAGGGAAAACGTTTTAGAACTAATGTTTGCACCATCTTATGGCAATAGATATATTTAATTATACCCAATTCTACCCCCTTTCTGCAGGGCTTGATTGCAGCCCATGAGCAGTTTAAGTCTACTCTCCCGGATGCTGACACAGAAAGAAAGGCTATCCAGGGCATCCAGGAGCAGGTCAAAAACATCGGCCAAAACAACAACATCAAGTTTAGTGTAACCAACCCCTACACCACCATCACACCAGAAAGCATCGACCGCAAATGGGAACAGGTTTGTCACTCTTAAAGTATAGTATCATTACATTACATTTTTATTGATGGGTTGAAGTGGAATTGGCAATGGTTTAATGGTTGAAAGATTAATTTAAGACCGGACCACATGGAGGAGAGTAACTGTGTGGTTTGCAGACACTGCAGCTTGTTCCACAGAGGGATGCCGCTCTGCAGGAGGAGCTGTCTAAGCAACAGTCCAACAATGCGCTGCGCTGCCAGTTTGCCTCTCAGGCCAATGTTGTAGGCCCCTGGATCAAACAAAAGATGGAGGTAACTCACACCAGTCGATTTGGGAGTTAATGCTGGAGAGCATGCCAGATTTATGAACCTGTGGTGTTTTAGTCTCTATTCCAGTTATCTGATTTTTCATGTAAATGTAACCAATCAGATATCCCTAATAATTGCAGGAGATTGGCAGGATATCTATTGAGATGAATGGCACTCTGGAAGACCAGCTCACAAACGTACGGGACTATAAGGAGAGCATCACAGAGTACAAGCCCAACATGGACCAGCTGGAGGGAGTCTACAAACTCATACAGGAGGCCCTGATATTTGATAACATGTACACCCAATACACCATGGAGGTATGGCCAGGTTCATTCACTACAATAATGCATTTTATCATACTATATAGTATTTAACTCGGAGTTTATTGATTATTCAAATAAATGTGCTGCAGCATCTGCGGGTGAGCTGGGAGCAGCTTTTGACCACCATCGCCCGTACAATCAGTGAAATCGAGAACCAGATTCTGACACGTGATGCCAAAGGAATCAGCCAGGAACAGTTGCATGAATACCGCACGTCATTCAACCACTTTGACAAGGTCAGGGCCCCCATTATACCTGTGTAAGTGTGACATGGCACCTAATGCATGCGTAAGAGAGAGGATATGACTGGGCATGAGTAGGCTTGATGTGGTGGATTAAGCACTGTCTGTTTACATTTTCAGCAGCTTTCATGTATCATCCATCAACTGTATTATGAAGTATTGTATGCGAGCATTGTGCGTGCGCAGCAGCCACGCCAGTACTTATCAAGATACATACAGATGGATTTGAATTGATCCACATACACATGCATTACATAAAACATAATTCAACATCAAAGCTGTGGGGTTCAGTTGAAGGAAAAGCCTTTAGTGGGCTCTTAACCATGCTAAAATGCTTTTTCCATATGCTTATCCAAAAGCATATTTGAGTCATTCTTCCATGTTAAGTAATCCTTTTATTATCCTCCATTCAAGGCTTCAGAGTTAAAAAATGACCCATTTTCACCTCCCTATTTGAGCTGTGATATATAATGTTTATAAAAGGTAAGAGGGGAGACAGGTGTGGGTTTGTCATGCATTGTGCTGTGCGTGTATGTAAAAAGAGCTCATCACTGCATCCCACTATCACCAATCCCCACTGCTCACATGACATTGTCTAAACATCTTGAATGTTTCATCCGTGTGTGTGTGTTTCTGCATATCCCATCCCCTCACACCACATGATGCACCAACCTCATCTTCACGGGGTGCTCTTTCATTGGCTGCTGGCCCACATCAGGACCACAGTGGGGCACTGATGGCAGAGGAGTTCAAGGCCTGCCTGATCAGTCTGGGCTATGATGTGGAGAACGACAAGCAGGTAGGCAAAGAATAGCACGACACAGGGTTTACTCTCAGCATGGACTGCAGCTCTGGTTCTGCTGGTGTGTGTGTGTGTGTGTTTGTTTGTGGGCCTCTCCTGCCGGCTGGCTCTGTCAACTTGTATTTGCTAACTGTTTCTGCTTTATCTCCCCATCCCCTTCACTCATATGTCTGACCCCCTCCCATCTGACATCCACTGGCCTTTGCTGTGGTGACCGTCAGAAGCGTTCAGGACAGATGGTCTCAGATGATTTCCGGGCTCTGCTCATTTCCACTGGAAACAGCTTGGTACTGCAGCTGGCTTAATGCATGGTGTCTGCAGGCCAAGGGCACATTACAGGTGTAGGTTTAGGTAGGTTAGTAAAAGAGGAACTATTTTCCAGTTTACATGCACCTTTGGACCTCTGGTTTCACAGACCACTAGAAAGGGCAACAACAGACTCCTTAATATGACAGATTTAAAATCTCATGCTTTTAAGTTTTAAGTAAGTTATCATACACATTTTTTCTTAAATTCTGTGCATATATTGGTAATATATTTTCAAAAGTACCGTTATAGCACTATTGACACACCATCTTGCTCTTCAGTTGTGAGTTGAAGGACAGTGTTGTGCCCAGAGCCTGCAGACACCTCTGTCTTACTTATATCTGTGTTTTCTGCTTCATGCTGTGCTCTTTTGCTTTTATAAAGGAATTGGCCTGGGTACCATCAAACTGAATTTTTCTTTTGAAATTTAATTAAAGCAATACATATATCTCCTTTTAATAAAGAGGCAGGCAAAAAGAATAATTGTGAGACATTTTCTTGCCACATCACCCAGCTCTACATCAACCCATGGCTTACAATGATATCCTGGATCAGCTTCAATGCTAATGGCGCAAAGCAAATTTTAATACAAAAGGTATTAAATGATCATAAGCACCCCTGGATTTTTCTCTAACACAGCGTCTCTGGACATGAGTCCAGAATGATGTCTCCTGTTATTTATTACACATATGGTCTGGTCAGCACTCCCATTGTGCCTGAAGCCACTCCAAAAACTAATGTTCAATCAGGCTTTTTTAAATGATGCATGTGAAACAAAGGAGCTCATTTGTTGTTTTTCAGTGGGCTCTGTGCGCTCCTTCATCACTTCTGTCTCTCTCTCATCATTCCCTCGTCTCTCCCTGTCAAACTGCAAACACCTCGGCCCGGATTTTATTGTTTGTTCTAGGTTCCGTTACAACTTCACTTTAATGCACAGTGGAAATCAAGCTCCGCACGTACTACCGCGCATTGGGAAGGGGTGAGGCAACTTCATTCCCCGCCCCGCACTAACCAGGCATGACGCTACGCAGTCAGCCTCTTCAGTGACCGGGAGAGAAGGGGGAGCGAACAGGAGAACGGGGCAGTCGTGTCTTTCCTCTCACTCCTCAAATTAGAATGACCAGAAAAATTCAGTGTCCCATATCAAACTCTTGTCTCTGTGCTGTGGCTCCTCTCTCGTTTAATCAGATCATTTAAAAAGTCACACTTTGAGCACATTTTCCGTGATGTCGTCGTTCCATTGATCTGCCCTTTTTCAATATCAGCTCTGGATTTTAAGATAAGCTTAGACTTTTTAAGCGACTTTGATGGAATACGCCCCTGATACTGAATGTACAATAACTATGTTTATACATGACACTAGGCTCAATTTAAAATAAAACACAATTGTATGCCATATACAGTATACAGTAGGGGGTCCCTGCTCCAGCTCTCCACCAGTTTGGGGGTTCCTCGCCTGAAAACGTTGAAGACCCATGCCGTAGACCTCTCTCATTTACCTGTTAATCACTCCAATCTGAATTTAAGGAGATGCACGGTGACCAACCTCACTCAGTATTGCTGTAAGTGTGTATTCTGGATCCCAGGCCAATTTATTGGAGTAATATGGATTATTTGACCTAATTTTACAAAGATATACAGTTATCAATACAAAATAATAATAGTGTCATTATTTCAAAATAATTTCGTCCAAGTCATCAGTGCCTCACAACCCTCACTTTGGGAAACATTGCTCTTAACACACTTAAACTCAAGGTTGCCAAAGTGCTTTCTAATCATTAATTTTAATAATAATAAAAAAAGATTGAACGAGAACAAAATCCATCAGAATACAACAGTGACCACAGAGTTTCTACCTGCTCTCGAGTCCTACAGAAGATGACCCGACCACCTTCAAAGCCCCGTGGAGCTTTTCAACAGGCAGGGGATGATGACTGGGCACAAGGTCATATGAGGCTTTACAGTACAATGAGTGGAAAAAAAACAGTCCTGTAGGATTGATTGTGAAAGTTATTATTTGGCTTTGATCTGCGTAAAGAAACGTAAAGATTTCAGATTCAATTTTATGAAAAGATAAACAATTCTTCCTTTATTTCCATCATTCACACTGATTACCTAAATAAAGTAGTAATCATTCTGTAACTTATTCTTATTGTGTCAGTGGCAAAGAAAAATAATTACCATGGAGAAAAGCAAGTGGTGGATCCTCTTTATCTTTTGTCTGGGACTGCGGATGGAAATTAGCACTGTGCTAAATCCGGCATATTTACGTCGGTTTGTGTGATCTTATACAAATTGTGCGTTCATTAATATGCGTTGTCCCTTCCAAATAAATGAATAAATAAATTATAGAAAAGTTGCATTGTGCACCTTTAAACACAAGTCCTGCTCTCACACTTTTCTGATGGCTGGTCCCACTGTTGGCCTGCTTGGAATCTGGAGTGTGGCTGCGGGTTAACCTTTGTCTGCTCTCAGGGTGATGCAGAGTTCGCACGCATCATGGGGATTGTGGACCCCAACAACAGTGGAGCAGTCACCTTCCAGGCCTTCATTGACTTCATGTCCAGAGAGACCACAGACACAGACACTGCTGACCAGGTCATTGCCTCTTTCAGGATCCTGGCTGGAGACAAGGTGAGCACCACCCTGGTTCTGAGTAAGACCCTATCAATATGGCCAGTTTGAACATGATCAGCCAATGGTATTGTTTAGGAAATCATTTAATGGGGGAGTCCAAACTTTTTCACCAAAGGCCACATATACAGTATAGTCCATGTCCAATTATTAGAATATCATGAAAAAGTTTTTGTCACTCATTTCAGTCAAATCCATTAATTACATTGACTCATTATACATAGAGTGAAGCTTTTTTTTTTTAATGAATATGTCTTATAGATAATGAAAACCCAAAATTCAGTGTCTCAGAAATTAGAATAGAAAAGTTCAATATTGGAAAGTTATGGTGTCACATGGTAATCGGCTGACAGAACACATGACGACAGACGTGGCCAATTAGATGACAGTTAGGAGATGTTGTCTATGCAGGGCCAGGACACTGGAGGTGGTAAAGGTGGGGCTGAAGAGAGGATGGGGTGTGGCACAAACCAAAGTGCCCATGCATTTGCAAACGGGGTTTGATTCGGGTAGTCATCAGGGAGTAGTGATTTGAGTGAGGTGTTGAAGGCTGATGAGCAGGTAGAGAAGCGGTGAGGTAGATTGGAGTGAAGTTAGGTCTTCCAGGCTGAATTTGCGCTAGCTCCATTATAGACTATACCTTAAGTTGAATTAAAACCAATAATTTTATTTTTGCTCACTGTGGATGGCAAGAAAACTATTCGTATTCTAGAGTAGGTAAATTCAAGAACTCAACAACTGATGTGTGTTAATGCACTCATTAATTACTCATGTCATGCAAAAAAAAATCTGTAAATCTTGATTTGTAGATGAAGTTATCCAAATGTATCTTGTGTATGTGGACTGCTCTCACTGGGTCTAAATGTGTTTGTGTATTGCAGCCGTTTATCACAGCAGAGGAGCTGAGGAGAGAGCTGCCTCCAGACCAGGCTGAATATTGCATAGCCCGCATGGCTCCGTACACCGGACCCGACGCCATCCCTGAAGCTCTGGATTACATGTCCTTCTCCACAGCGCTGTACGGGGAGAGCGACCTGTAATGCACCCTGGGAGACGGCACAAGGGGGCCACTTCTCCAACTTTTTTCTGATTGGACCTTTTTGATTGAACTATTATGGTTTGGCCTCTGCTCAGTGTTGCAGTTTTTTAAAAGTTAGGGGAAGTTGAAGAGGTCTGTGTGAGTGAGGAGGGCTTTCCTTCATCCTTCCTGGCCTTTTCAAAGAATGGGTTTGGGACAGATTAGGGTCCAAGTTTATCTAATTCTTACAACTGTTATTTTTGTTTTATCTTAACTTTTCCTTATTACCGGGAAATTGAGCATGAAGATGTGTGACACAGATGTGTCGTGCCCATTACTCCCTTGATGCCATGCCTGGACCTTCTTTTCTGTGTTTGTTGATTTCCAGGTTGGTCAAGGGGAAAGGGGGGTCCCAGGCAGGGCTCATTGCTGTACATAGTTATTCTTTAAGTGCAACAAATGACACACTGCCCTTTCTTGGGAAATACTGATTGCGGCTATCTTGTAAGTGAAAGAAGAGTAATATTTCATAAAAATTAAATGAGCAGGCAGTGCACATCCATAAACCATCACATGCAACTCCTTACTTGGAGACCTCGGCTTTGTATTATGATTTTTTATTTTTTTTTTCAAGTTAAACAAAAGCACGTACTGTTCCAGAATGCTTAGAGTAATGTGAGTGGGTATTGGATGACTGGAGAAAGCAGGAGCAAAAAAGTTTGGCCTCAGCTCTGAATCCTGCTCTGCCTCTGCCCCTCACTACCACCTTGATCACAGTTTAAGGAAGGGCCAAAGAAGGCTGACATTCCAATATGAGCAAAAAAAACAAAAAAAAATTATGTAGAGAATAATCTATGCAATTGTATAATGGTTATGCTAGGCTATTTCTGGAAAAGTGTTCTCTAAATTATGCTGAATTCCGTGCAGACTGATTAGGGGCAGAAACAGACAGGAGTACGCAAAGACCAAAAGTGTAAGTCTGATGTAAGTCTGTTGGGGTTTTTTTTGTACTTTCATATCAGACTGTACTGTAAACTGCAACGCCTCCTGTCTGATGAGAATAGTTTCACAAATGCATAAAAGTCTTAAAAATGTCCTGTGTGAGTCTTTACTTGAAATTGTGGGCGAGTATTTTCAGTCTGGCTGCAGACCTCTACACAGACGAGCACGAAGGCTGTACCAGCGGGACCCTCACTGTGCTGCTTTCATGTGATGTGCTAAGAAGATGATGGTCCTTTCAAACACTTGTAAAATGGAAATTACTTGTTTTGTTAGTGATGGTAAACTACAAACTGCACAGAAAAAAGCAAACAGAATTTAATTTTACTACGGTAAGTGGAAATAATTACATTAAACTGTAAATACTGCATAATTATGCAGGCATAAAAAACAAGCTGGTGTAAAAAAAATTAATTGGGGTCTGTTAAGTGTTGCGAGGTCAAAGGTTTTGGGGCGGTCAAAAGTAAAGAAAGATGAGGGCACACAGGCTCGTCACATGACCAACTCACACGCGATGAAACTTTTAATAAACATCAGAACTTCTAAAAATATCACGTGTTTAGAGGTGCCTTTAACATGGGAATATTAAAAGCTGAGTGAAATAACAGATTTAGTTATTTAGGCTGACGGCAAAATAAACAAATACACAGGCTGAAGCATTTTTGGATAAGATAATTGTATTCCCAATCACATTTAAGATAAGATAAGCCTTTATTGATCTCACACAGGAGAAATTTACTTGCCACAGTAGCTCCAGGACATTTGAACAAGAGGGAAAAAGTGCATGCAGGCAGGCAGGGGATAAAGTAAGTAATAAATAATACTAATACGTAATAATGATAATAATGGAAAATAGTAATAATGATGATAGTAATTATGAGATTTTGCTGCATTTGTCCTGATTTGAATTAATTCGATCTGAAAAATTATATATTTTTTTAATTGTTGAATGAGTTTTATTTTATTAAAATGCATTTTACTGCATAAAGTTCATAACCATGAAGATGCGGTGCACTGA
Source organism: Paratrypauchen microcephalus (assembly GCA_036785185.1). Taxonomy (NCBI): domain Eukaryota; kingdom Metazoa; phylum Chordata; class Actinopteri; order Gobiiformes; family Gobiidae; genus Paratrypauchen; species Paratrypauchen microcephalus. Next base: position 1,116,656 of record JAVJIX010000188.1, on the reverse strand, counting down.
GGGTTCGCAGAGCTCTGGTGACGTGGATCTGTCCGAAGTGGTTGGTGAGTATGGCTCATATGGCAGATGGACGCATAAAGTCTCTGGCCTAACACGGATGAGCCAAACCGCAGCATCCGGACACTCCAGCTCCTCCAGGGGGACCCCGAGGCGAGCCCAGGCCACCCTCCAGGGCAGGAACATGGACTGACCAGTAAATCGAGAGCTTTACCTTTCGGCTCAGCTCCCTCTTCACCACAACGGTCCGGTGTATTTCGACAGTACACCGGACAGTACACCGGACAGTACACCGGACAGTACACCGGACCGGTACAGAGGTACGTGCGAAATGGCGTGTCAATGCGTGAGACTTGAGAGCCCTGCTGTAAATGTTTGTCTAAAGAGCAAACTTAAACTACAAAGCAACTAATGAGAGTTATATAAATGAAGTTATTACCTGATGGTTCTCAGTTTGTTTTATCATCACCGCAGTGTGCGCTTAGCAGCTGAAACTACACTCTACAGTCTGCCCAACAACAGAACAATCTATTTTCTGATTGGCTGAAAAGGGCGCGGCGCCTGATATCTGAGATTTTTTTCCGGGGAGCGGTGCGGGGAGGAGCGGGGGAGTTTTTTTTCGCTGAAAACGCGCGGTGCCTGCATAAACTGAGCCACACAGACCGATTTTCTGGGCGCGCACACACACACACACACACACAATTCAGCGTGAGAAATGCCATGTGTGGCGTGTGAGCGTGTGAACACGTCGAATTGCGTGTGTCACACTCTCAATGTGTGAGACTTGAGAGCCATGAAATATAAATCTCAATTAGAACCATACTTCAATGCAGCAACTGGAGCAACTTTTCAGTTTACCGAGAGTCATTTCAAGATTTTGTAAAAGGTTTTCGTCAAGACCACCTTATCCTGAGTGTCCGGAGGAAAAAAAAACTCCTACACCAAGGAGACAAACAAGCAAACTGCACAGAAAGTCCCTGTGCTTCCTGAGAGTTGAACCCAGGACCTTTTTTGTGAGGCCGAGAGTTAGAGGGCTACCCAATCAACCAGAGATACCAAATAATGACCTAATAATGAATAATCATCTTATTTTATTATTTTGGTGTCTGCATTTAATGTGTATCTTGCAAAGAGTTAACCCATTTTAAAGCAGACTGCATTTAATCTATAAAAATGAGTGGGTTAAAAGTAATTTAATTTAAAAAATCACAATTGTGGGAAAAAAGACAGAATGAGGCACAACAAAAGAAAACAAAATCAATTACATTTGACTTAACAGTGGATGAGAATGCAGTAAGAACACACAGTCGCTTAATTAATGTATTTAAGGAAACGACACAATGTTAGAAAATGTTAAGAAAATCCCCATTAAATATATGTACAAAATACAGAATTTAAATCAACAATTCATGATTAAAAAGACAAATGTTAAAAAGTTATAATCATTCTACCAACTGAATTGAGCCTTATGTATTTCCTCAAGCAATTTGCAAGTGAGGCACTTGGAGAAAATGACTGTAGAGAATAAAGTTACTTACACTTGAAGACAAAATTATTAGCCCCCCTAAGAAATTTTAAGTCCCCACGATTTTCCCAAGTACAGTGGTACCTCACCTTACGAAATTAATTCGTTCCAGAAGTGGTTTCATAACGTGAATTTTTCGTAAGTTGAGTAGCTATTTCAATGGAAAAAGCCTGATTCGTTCCAAGGCCCCGATCTTTCCGTTCCAAGGTTTTTTTTAATATAGTGTAACTTTTTTTTAATAGTGTAACATTGTGTTCTGCGTCCTGATTGGCTAAGAGACTAGACCAGGACTAAACGTGGAATAAACCAGGTCTAAACCAGGTCTAAACCAGGTCTAAACAAAGTCTAAACCTGGACTGGACCAGGACTAGACCAGGTCTAAACCAGGATTAAACCACCGCGTGCGGGTCTATTTCCTGGTTTCGTGCTAGCTCTGCCGGTGTACCTCACGAGTCACGGCTGAGGCGAGCAGCGAGGAGGGGAGGGACGGCACGCAGTCCGAGCGCATGAACAAACACAGGCAAGAGCCGTGGTGGTTTAATCCTGGTTTAATCCTTGTGGCCATATCTGCTTGTCAAAGCCTGATCCCGTCAGATCTCAGAAGCTAAGCAAGGCAGGGCCTGGTTAGTACTTGGATGGGAGACCGATGGGAATTCCAGGTCCCACAGTGGGGCGCCAGTTGCTGTGTCCTTAGCCAAGACACTTTACCCACATTTGCCTAGTATGAAAGTGGAGTGTGCGTGAGTGTTGAAGGTGGTCGGAGGAATTATTATTATTAATAATAATAATAATGCATTTTATTTAAAAGCGCCTTTCAGAACACCCAAGGACACTGTACAAGGTTAAAATGAATAAAAAGCACAAACAAACAATACAATAAAATATATAAAACAAGATAAAAACAAAGTCAGAGTGGAGTGATTGGCTCTGAGAGGTAGGACAGTCTGAACAGGTGGGTTTTGAGTCTGGATTTAAAGAGGGGGAGAGAGTCTATATTACGGAGGTCAGGAGGGAGAGAGTTCCAGAGCTGAGGAGCAGAGCGGCTGAAGGCTCTGCTCCCCATGGTGATGAGACGGGCAGAGGGGACAGAGAGCTGAAGAGAGGAGGAAGAGCGGAGGGTGCGGGATGGAGTGGCGATGTAGACGAGGTCAGATATGTATGGTGGGGCGAGGTTGTGTATTGCTTTGAATGTGGTAATGAGTATTTTGAAGTGAATTCGCTGTTTTATGGGGAGCCAGTGGAGTTGTTGTAGTACGGGGGTGATGTGATGGATAGTGGGGGTCCGAGTGATGATCCGGGCTGCAGAGTTCTGCAGGAGCTGCAGTTTCTGAAGAGATTTGTTGGGGAGACCGAAAAGAAGGGAGTTACAGTAATCGATGCGGGAGGTGACACGGCTGTGGACTAGGACGGCAGTGGTGTGAGGAGTGAGGGCGGAGACGAGAGATGTTGCGCAAGTGGAAGTATGCAGACCGGGTGACATTATTGATGTGAGAGTGAAATGAAAGTGTGCTGTCGAGGATGACATCCTGGTTTAGACCTGGTTTAGACCTGGTCTAGAGGAGGCACGGTTTGAGCACGGGTCTTGTGCTTGCAGCCCGTTTGGACTTGAGACAAAGAATTATTGATGCACATAAAACAGGAGAAGGATATACAAACCTGTTCCAAGTTTCAAGAACTGGAGTGAGAGGCATAATCCAGAAATTCAAAGACAGCCACAGAACAAGCCTGGCAGAGGTAGGAAGCGAAATATTTCAAAGACACTGGAAAGAAAACTAGTGAGAGATGTGTCTAAAGACCCTAGAACAACTGCCAAGACCCTGGTGAATGATTTGGCCACATCAGGAATCATAGTCTCTAAGAAGACCATCACTAGAGCTCTGCACAGGAATGGACTGCGAGGATGCAGACCAAGAAAAACTCCACTTTTGAAGAAAAGACACCTTCAGACCAGACTTAAGTATGCTCAGGACAACCTAGAGAGAGATTTTTCATACTGGAAGCATGTCTTATGGTCTGATGAGACTAAACTAGAGCTCTTTGGCCACAGAGACACTGCTTACGTTTGGAGAAAAAAGGCATTCAACCCAAAGAACACCGTCCCCACAGTGAAACACGGTGGGGGGAGTATTATGCTGTGGGGATGCTTCAGTGCTTCTGGAACTGGAAACCTTGTCAAGGTGGAAGGGATCATGAATAAAGAAAAATATGTGGATATTTTGAAAGAAAACCTTAAACAGTCAGCAGTGAAACTGGGCCTGAGTCGTCGCTTCATCTTCCAACATGACAATGACCCTAAACATACGTCTCTCTTGGTGAAGGACTATCTGCAGACGAACAAGATAAATGTCATCGAATGGCCTGCACAAAGCCCCGACTTAAATCCAATAGAAAATATGTGGGCTGACCTAAAGAAAAAATGTCCATACCAGGAAACCATCAAATCTGGAGGAACTTGAGAGATTTGCCAAAGAGGAATGGGCCAGGATTCCCCAAATGAAGTGCCAGAGACTTGTTGAAGATTACAACAAACGACAGCAGGCAGTTATCCAGCAAAAAGGGTACACACCTGACTATTAGAATGTGGGGGGCTAATAATTTTGACCGTGGTAGTTTTTGTGTTTTGTCTTTTTTTATTTTTTATTTCTGTGTCAAAAATAAAATAATGTAAGCACCCAAAATAAAACTAGGATGTCTACAAAAGCTGTGGTTTTTTTTTTGTTTTTGTTTTTTTTGCTCTGGTTCAAAGCACTTTTGAAATACTTTTAAAACAATGACTATTTTGTAGGGGGGCTAATAATTTTGTCCTCAACTGTATATGTGTAACTACTGACATTTCAACATGAAATCAACATTGTCCTCAGAGTTGTTCATCTGAGGTTGGAGATGGTCCCACAGACTTAAGCCATTGTTAAAAACATTCAATAGTTACCCATACCAACTGGATCAGTATTCTTTCAAGCTTCTCAATAGGCCTATATACAGTATATGTAGAGCAATGGTGCCTAACCTGAAGTTACACAAAAGAGCCTATCAAAAAGACTGAGCACATTGAAAAAAGTGTTTGAATGCATGGAATAATTTTTTTTTAATCTCTAACAGAATCTTGTAAAAATAACACAGTGACAATTTCCCTTCAAATACAATTATAAAACACAAAATGTACTTCCACATCTAGACTTGCTACATATTACAAATAAATGGGTAAAAGATATTCACAGTCCAATATGAAGTAAATCCAGGTGTCTTTCAAATACACAATACTGGGGCCATTTACGATAAAAGTCACAAAGTTCAAATCCTCACAGACTGTTCTCGGACTACAACAACACCCAAGATGATGGAAGAAGAAAGGCTCATTTACACAAGATGACCAACAGTCCTTCCACAGTAGACTGGAGACATCTGGACGTAAAGAGATAAGTGCGTTTTTTAAAAAATGTTAATCTGTATGGGTTTCCTTCTAAAAGTTCCGTGTGTTGACACCGGCTGACCTAAAAAAAAAAGACCTCTGCTTTCTGGAGCCCACGTAAGTAGGTCCGGTAACTTCCCTGGAACATGAAATAAAGCTTGTTTTTCTTCTCAAAACAAAAAAATTGTTAGAAAGGTGATATATTTGCGTCCAAAACAGTTGTCCACGAAACATCCAGCAGTGTATTTCGCATTCGCGTATTGTCTCTCTCCACTCGTATCACTACGCCCATGTTAACTCTATCAGCCTGTTCACTTGTAAACTTCGGCGTAGACATCCGCTGAAGGTGAACAGGCTGTTTCGGACGCAAATATATCTGCGCGGACGCCTCCCTCGGGAGGTGTTCCGGGCATGTGCCACCGGGAGGAGGCCCCGGGGAAGACCCAGGACGCGCTGGAGGGACTATGTGTCCCGGCTGGCCTGGGAACGCCTTGGGGTCCCCCCGGAGGAGCTGGAGGAAGTGTCCGGGGTGAAGGAGGTCTGGGTGTCCATGCTTAGACTGTTACCCCCGTGACCTGGCCCCGGATAAGCGGAAGAAAATGGATGGATGGACGTCGCAACTGTCACATGGCGATGTCGCTGGCGAGTCGGTCTTTGTAGTCATATATCCTGCCGCGCTGTGCATGCTGGGGCTTTTAAGTGTGCGAAGCGTGCATTTTTGCACGCTTGGTCCACGCCCCGATTTCCATGGAAACGACTGCGCTGTTCAGAGCGCATCTTAACTGTGCAGGGGACAAAAAACGAATGGGACGGCGGTTGTCACGCCGGATATGACGCACATCCCCCTCCAAGGACGCTCACAAGCGTGCAGTCACTGAATTGGAAAACGGCTTTTGTATGTCCCTCAGCCGTCCTGTAGGCAGGGAAAAGAACATTCTATTCTGTCAACTGGACAAAAGTTTTAGAGTCAAAGTTTCCTAAACTGACAGTATATGTGGTACAACAGGAAGTGCTCCACTGCGTTTTTAAATTCCATAAACCTTCACTAAAATCATTTGGATCATTTCAACCAGAATAGAGCATTTTGAGCTTTGGAGATGTAGATAGATGTTTTAGATGAGTTATAATTTATTATTAGTCTATGAATGAAACAAACCACAACTCCAGGTATGTTTTGAGGAGGTAGAAACCTTTTAAAGGGATAGTGCATTTTTTTTATGTCAATCTGTATGGGTTTCCTTCTAAAAGTTCTGTGTGTTGACACCGGCTTACCTCTGACAGTCTCAGCTGATCCCGGTTCGGCTCGCTTTATGGAGCCCATGTAGGTAGGTCCGGTAACTTCCCCGGCAGACCGCATCTGCCGTACACTTCCGCTAAAGGTGAACAGGCTAATACAGCTAATATGAGCGCAGTGATACGAATCAAGAGAGACAATACGCGAACGCAATCTACGCTGCTGGATGTTTCGTGGACACTATTCTGTCAACTGTCAACTTTAGAGTGAAAGTTTCCTAAACTGACAGTCAACTTGTGTCCAGTTGATACAATACAGTTTTCTTTTGCTATGTTTTGATATACTTTTTCTTCTTTTTTTTTACTGCGATCTGTGCCTGCATTTTAAGCAACAAAATATTTTGTTTTAATTACGAGTAGGCATATGCAGCTCTCTCAAGTCTCACGCTTTGAGAGTGTGACACACGCATTTCAACGAGTTCACACGCCACACGGTATTAAATCTCACTCTAACCAAACTTCAAAACTTGAGAGCCCTGATTTTAAGTATGTAATAAAAGCTGAAATATTTCACTCTGTTTATGTGTAATGAGTCTCTATAATATATTGATAGAGACAAAAACATTGAACTCGTAAAGTGTCCAGCTTAACTTCAGGCTTTTTTCTGCACCCTCTGTCCAGACTACCTGTGACCTGCCTCCCTTATGGAGAGAAAAGTCTGGTTCCAATTACTTAAATCCTTATTCCTTTAAGATTACTAATTGCTTACACTGAGGTTAGGAATGAAGAGACAACAATAATCATTTAAGACCATTCTAATTTCCTCTGATGAAACCCAATAGAAACCATGAGTGTGTGTGTGTGTGTGCGTGTGTTTGATTTCCAGGAAAAGATTCAAAACAAACCAGGCTTCCAGGCTTCTTTCCACATTTATTTATTTGTGCAAAAGACTTGATTGAATGCTTAAGGAGCGCAAACATTCCTCACAGTAAAAGTCAGACAGCCACACACTTGTACAATTTCTTTGTCAACCTTAACATATAAAATGACAGCAAAACATGCATATATAGTGTCACTCTCAAGCACACATCTAGTACCTGAATGGTGAAAGTAATTAAACTGTTAATGTAAAAGCTTGTGTAGAAAAACTATACCACCACGTAAAGGTCGCTTGTGGAGAACATGAGTAGTTGGAACACCCCTTGGGGCCCACTCTCTGTCTAAAACTGCAGCTCCCACAAATATATTAACGTTTTTACAATCTGAACCTTATTTCGGTAATAAAACAATGTCATTTACTCACCCGTTGTACTTTGATGTCATTTGGAGCATTTCCAGAGATTTTGTAGTTTAGCGATGTCCGTTAACGTGAGTGCTTGGGGCAGGCGATTGCAGTCACCAAATAACACAAACTTTATCACTTTTCAAATTACAGAAGCTCAATGTCTTAGTCTACACTTTTGGCTGAGTCAAAAGTGGCCTGTAATCCAATATCCTGCCATGGTTTCCATTGGATGACGAGGACGGTGCGCATGCGCGTATTCACAGCTGATTTCGCTCTCGGTTACAGTCATAAAGAAGAAAAGGAATAAGAAGAAGAAATCATCTCCACTTGAGAAAACCCGAAATGGTGCAAACATGCATTTATCCCGGTTGTGAAAACAAAATGACAGTTTGTGTTATTTGTTAACTGCAATCGCTTGCCCCGAGCACTCACGTTAACGGATATCGCTAAACTACAAAATCTCCGGAAATGCTCCAAATGACACCAAAGTATGATGGGTGGGTAAATGATGTTGTTTTATTACTGAAATAAGGTTCAGATTGTAAAACGTTAATATTCCTTTACTATGATAAACCTACAAACAAAAAAATATTACAAACCAGCACTTGTAATGTTGCTGATCCGATACCCAATTATTTGTTTGTGATTGTTTACTATTTAATTTGCTGAAATAATGACTTTGTTGAACTGATCCTCTAATCAGACAAAGCTCTGCAACTGAAGAATAGAAAAAACAAAAGTTCATTGTGCTGCACTATCGTGTAAAGAGGTCAGAGTTTTTATTTTAAGATAGATGGGTTGGTTTTTTTTTTTTTGCTCATGCTTTCTTGGTGAAGCTCATTTTCAGGCCCAGGCACCAGGAGGGTATTCCATCAAAGTCGTTTATTAAGTCCAAGTTTATCCTAAAATCCTGAGCTGAAACTAGCTCCATCTCCAGCTTAAGCCTCAGGTCGTTCCATGACAGAAATAAGCCTGAGTCTGACCAAAGCTTTTTCAGGCCTAAAGTTTAAGTTTGAGGAGCAACGACATCACGGAAAATGGGCTCAAAGTGCGACTTGATGATCTGACTAAATGCGAGAGGAGCCACAGTGCGCACGGACAAGAGTTTGATATGGGACACTGAACTTTTCCAGTCATTCTGATCTGAGGAGCGAGAGGAAAGACATGACTCCCCTCTCCTCTCCTATTCACTCACCTTTTCTCTCCTGGTTGCTCCGCGGGTAGAGAGGAAGCTGACTGCGTAGACGAGGAGGCTGATGATAAAATCCGGGCTGACGTGTCTGCAGTTTGACAGGGAGCGACAAACGAGAGTATGAAGAGAGACAGACGTGATGAATGTGAGCGAACAGACAGAACCCAATGCCATCCTCAGACTCCAAACCTGCACCTGTCTGCGCGTAAAGCAGTGCTTCTCAATTATTTTCTGTGACGCCCCCCCTAGGAAGAAAAAAAAATTTCACGCCCCCCTTCGTGCGCGCGACTATAAATAGTATTATTTGTCTAGAAAATTGTTATTAGAACACCATTGTATCCTTTTATTAACATTATAAACAAAAAAAAGAAAGAAACTTAAAACAAAGACTGCCCTGAGGACTCAAATATTAATGTGTTTTTATTGCAGCTTTGCGCACATTTGTTTACGTTTTACAGAAATGAAACTTAAAACCACCTCATTTGCATAAGGACTAAAGGACACGACTCAGTGGAATATACGTGTTTTTTCTGTGACAGAGGATGTTCTGTTAATGGTGAGACTGTGCGTAAATCGCATGTGAGAACGCCACTGCCAACTACTGTTGCTGATGTGCAATTACACTTAGTTCTAGTACAGTACAGCAAAAAAACATGTTCCCCAGGGGGGCCCGCCCCACTATTTGAGAAGCACTGGCGTAAAGGCTGCACTGCTCCTCAAGACAGCCACATGTGCAAGATAATGAATATGAATAATGAAATAGTGGCTATTGGTTTTAATATGGTTTGTGCCTTTTTGATGAGTGCAGTGTCCACACACGTGTCTCCCGTGCATAGGAGCATACGACTGTTAAAATGCTCAAGCTACACGCGACTATACAAGATCAGACAGAGGCAAGTGGTCTGATGCAGTGAGTGCACTTGGTAAAACTTTTGACAGCACCACTTCTGGCTAGTTACTTTGGTGGAACGGAACTAAGGATCTGACAAGCCTGGATTGGCCCAATAAGTCAGGCTTTTGCTTTAACTCGCTTCATGGAATACCTCCTAGGTGCTGCGCAAAAGCAAGGCCGGGAGCAGGTGAGCAGATCTAGGGAGCGTGAGCTTGTGGCTCTGCTGTCTGCAGTTCCCCTTGAGACCAAGCAGAGGCAGAGCGCTGGTCACTGTCCGAGGCTTTTGACAGACAGCAGCACTAGCTCAGCTGGCTCAGTGGGGCTGAGGAAAGTTCTGGAGAACGACATTCCCTGCTGTTGATGCACTGCTGCCCCGTTATGTTCTGTGAGACTTGATCAACACATGTAAACACTTTGCATGTCATCCTCCACATGGGCTTGTGTGGATATTTATTTTATAATTTTTCAACATCCACAAGTTTACGACACTGTTTACAGGTGTGTGTCATGGTGCTGTCCCCCTGGTTAAGTTATATACGGGACATGTTGGGCTAGAATCAGAATCAGAATGACTTTTATTGCCATTGTCAAGTGAACACAATTCACAAGATTAAGATTAAGATTAAGCCTTTATTTGGTCTCACACACAATGACACACGGGAGAAATTTGACTTCTTTCAGGAGCAGTGAGCAGCCATCTTTTTCGGTGCTCGGGGGGCAGGACCATGAAGGGTCTTGCCCAAGGGCCCACACTGGCTTGCTCATATCCAGACACTCCACCCACACATTGGTATTGTTATGTTGGTGATAATTTTTGAAAAATCAAAATTCAAGATTTGGAACCTTTTACTGCACATATCAATTCTATAGATCCAAACATCAAATTCACCCGTGAAGATGCCAAGGACATCACATTAGGACAACACGCTTTCTTAGATTATGCAGTAACGATAGGAGGAGACCGGCGACTCCAAGTAGAAGTCTTCAGGAAGCCCACACACACAGACCAATACCTGCTTTTTGATTCACACCACCTACTGCAGCACAAATTGGGTGTTATTCGGACATTACAACACAGGAGCTCCGGAGAAAGGGACATATCCCGAACGTATCGGCGAATTTCGCCGAAAGGTCAGGGATTTTCTTGACTGCAGTGAAGCGGCGAAGCACATAGCAAACCCACTACTTTTGTCTGCAACTCCACACCAACACGTTCATACGGATGCTCCCACTGTCCCGCAAAACGCAGTGGCCAAAAACCTCGTCCTTCTTCGTCTCCTCCTTAAAACAAATAAGCTGTACATGTTCTGGCTCCGGTACGACAGCAACTCTAGGCTACTTCCGCAAACATTGAGCACGCTCGCTGCGCATGACCTCGTGCTCTCCGGGGCGCATTCGGAAAAAATTGGATTTCACAAAAAAATCGGTATTGAGCATTAAGCCCTGGCGATCGACAGACACTCGGCCCGCGATCGACTCGTAGACCCCGGTCGACCGGTTGACACCCCTGGTGTAGATTGTCCGACCCGTTAAAATGGAAAGCGATATCTGCACATATGTTGTGCCTATGCTGCACGCTGTGCTGCTGCTTACGTGGTGTTATTGCTTTGGTGTAAATTGGGGGGTAGGCTCTGGAGTGTTTTTTATTTATTTATTTATTTTTAAATTTGATCTGCCACGTCAACAGTAAAACAAAACAAAAAACTATCAAAATAGAGCGCAAATAACATGCCTTTTTTAGGTTCACAATATTTAGGTTAAAACATAAAACTCAAAGGCAAAAGGAGAAATTCAATTTGTCCACTGGAAAAAAAGTTTGTTTGGTCGAATGTACTTTGCAGCTCATCCAAGCTGCTTCTTCAGTTCTGGTCAGACGCTGGTGGACACTGCCTTATATCTGCCTGAAGGGAGGAGCCAACTACAATGAAATTACTTTGAAATTACCACACTTGTTTTCAGTTTCTGTTAGTTAGGTAGGTCTATTAGATATGCAGTGGCAGTGGAGTGTGGGGTCTTGTTAGCAGAACCATTCAGGGCCATAATGGGTGTTTTCACACCTCTGGACCTGACTTGCTGCCCTATTGTTTTCTTTGTTTTGATTTAGGTTTGAGGAAAGAGTTATAAATGGGAGACAAATTATGTCTGAGACCTCCATTTCTGTTCAAGGAAGGGTTCTCTTTCTTGACAAAAATAGCCTCTTTAACTCCCCTCTCAAACCACTTCTTTTCTCTGGCCAAACCTTACTGTCCTCAAAGGAGTGACCCATTATGGCCCTGAATGGTTCTGCTAACAAGACCCCACACTCCACTCCTACTGCCTATCTAATAGGCCTACCTAACTAACAGAAACTGTAAACCAGTAGGTGTGGTAATTTCATTGTAGTTAGCTCCTCCCTTCAGGCAGATGTCTACCAGCGTCTGACCAGAACTGAAGAAGCAGGTTGGATGAGTTGTGAAACTTAGGGTGTTTTCACACTTGGTCCCTTTCAGCGTTTAAAGCGAACTCAGATCGCTAACTGAGCATTATAGGTTTATATGTGAACACTCAGACCCCTTTAAAACGAACCGAACTGAGACCATCTCGGGAGGTGGTCTCAGTACGGTTCGCTAAAAGGTCCGCGGTACGGTTCGCCTAACCTGCGCAGTGTGTACACATAACGCTCCGGGTTCACTTCGCCTTTTGTGCAGTTTTATTACCTTCTAAGCTTCCCGTAGACAGCGACATGGGAGGTAGTGACGAAAAATAACAATACAGGACTCTTTCGAGGCCCTGTAATTGGAATGAGTACACAGGCCATACCTGCCTGTCAAAGCCTGATCCCGTCAGATCTCAGAAGCTAAGCAAGGCAGGGCCTGGTTAGTACTTGGATGGGAGACCGCTGGGAATTCCAGGTGCCACAGTGGGGCGCCAGTTGCAAAAACTGTCGCTGTGTCCTTAGGCAAGACACTTCACCCACATTGCCTAGTATGAAAAGTGGAGTGTGCGTGAGTGTTGGAGGTGGTCGGAGGGGCCGATGGCGCAGATTGGCAGCCTCGCTTCCGTCAGTCTGCCCCAGGGCAGCTGTGGCTACAGAAGGTAGCTTACCACCACCAAGTGTGGAGTGAATGAACGGTGAACTATGGAGCGCTTTGGGATGACAAGGCATGTCATGAAAGGCGCTATATAAATGCAATGGAAAAAAAAAAAAAAAAAAAAAAAACTTTAAATCCTTTAACGAGGATCCATTGGAGGGCAAGTCTGGTGCCAGCAGCCGCGGTAATTCCAGCTCCAATAGCGTATATTAAAGTTGCTGCAGTTAAAAAGCTCGTAGTTGGAGCTCGGGTCCGAGCTGACGGTCCGCCGCGAGGCGGGCCCCCGTCTCTCCCAGCACCTGGCTCTTGGCGCCCCCTCGATGCTTTTGGCTGAGTGTCCTGCGGGGTCCAAAGCGTTTACTTTGAAAAAAATTAGAGTGTTCAAGGCAGGCACGGTCGCCTTAATACTGCAGCTAGGAATAATGGAATAGGACCCCGGTTCTATTTTGTGGGTTTTCTCTGAACTGTGGGTTTTCTCTCCATGATTAAGAGGGATGGCCGTCACAGAGAATGCCAAGGAGTGAAGGTCTCAGAGCTCTAGAGAAGCTACAGTGTGAACAGAAAGAGGACTGAGGCTCCATCAGAGCTTAAGTGGACCAGAAAGAGAACTCGATCCTCTTTCACAATGTGAACACAAACAGAACTGAGTTTGTGTTCTCTTGGTCCCCTTGTTGGTCCACTTTTAGGGGACTGAGTTCGGTTCGCTTAAAGGGGACTATATGTGAAAAAAAAGTTTATTTGGTCGAATAAGGGTGTTTACCCTTATTCGACCAAATAAACTTTTGTCCAGTTGACAAATTGAATTTCTCCTTTTGCCATGAATTCTACCTGGACGACTGAGGGATTCTACACACATAAAACTCAAAGCTTAATCCTGAAAATAGGTCAACTTTGGATAAAGTGTGTCTCTTGAAAAAGGGCCAATGTAAAAGTAAAGAGGCATTTTAATTATAAACACATTAACTATAAATTTAATAAATTACAAAAAACCAAGTCACTACTATACATACCATGTATGGATTAAAATAAATGAATAGAATTAATACAAATTTGACACCATGTTGATAAATAGATGAACAACAGCACATGCATGAATATGTTCTAATACTGGAATAAGTAAGGCACCAGAGGTCTCCAAGTGTAAAAACAGTTCCAGTGTTTGAAGTGGGGCAGTTTCATGCTTGAGGACAACTCATGTTCTGTAACAGTGGCAGCTGTGGAAAACACGATAGTCCACATTGTCAAGGACTCTGTGTTGGACTTTCTAAGGCCCATTGATGCTTACCTTTGACAGGTCCACTCCAGTCAGAGCATTGACTGACACAGGCAGCTCTGCCAGCAGTCGGTTCACCTCTCCAGTCACACGGCTGCCTTCCCCACTCAGAATTACGATATCATTAGTCCTAGCCAGTGGGGCCGCCACCTTGGCTGCAATCTGTGAAAGTGGAAGTTAGAAAGATTGTTGTGGCTTTAGTGCTCATTCCACTCAATGCTGCAACAATTCAACAATATTGATTGACCATTCCATTCCATTTAATAACACAGTGATGAGACAAATACATCACAAAATTGTGTCAGCTCCTGAACCTTTTCTGGATTACTGACTATTTGTCTCAGGACCCAGTGTGCTTAACTGGGGAGCACCATATTTGATACCATGGTCAGTAATGTAGGGACTCCTCAAGGTACTTTCTTGTCTCCATTTCTATTCACCTCTGATTTTCAGTAAATCTCTGGGACAAGAGCTGAAGTACAGAACACTGATTGTAAATTTTAGAGGTTCGGCCTGCCCCAGATCATGGAAAAGGCGAAGGAATAGAGTTTACACACTATATTTAGGCCCGAGTGCCAGAAGCTGGTGAATGGCCTATTGGTATCGCAAAGGGATGCCACTAGTAGCAGTGCAGGAAAGTGAAATAAGTTGCCATTAGTGACCAGGGTCTCTCATCGTGACTTAGGAATGCGAAATTGCTTTCTCAAAATGTAGAATTCATTATATAGTTCGCATAACTGAATATTTAGGTCCAAATGCCAGAAGCTGGCCTATTAGTATTGCAAAGCAATGCTACTAGTGGCCCTGTGGACGTGAACTGATGCGAGTGCTGTGCCTGTAGTAACTAGGGACCTGTGCCATGACATAGGAATGCGTGATAGCGTTCCGAAAATGTATAGTCAGCTATTGTTCACTAAAAAAAAGCTGAACATTGTTCTCGTATCAGAATATTATTTTTTCTTATTATTTTTTTCCTAACCAGCTTACCAATTTTTGACCAAGTGAACAGTGCCAACTATTCAAAGTCACACTTCTCTAATTTTTGGTCAAAAAAACAAACAAACAAACAAAAAAAACATTTTATCTTCTCATGATAAAATAGCAACTAAATATTTCTGCCAAGTTTTCCCACTCAAGTTTCAAGTACCTGGGTGTTCACCTCAACAATAAACTGGACTGGTCCCATAACACCGACGCCCTGTACAAGAAGGGCCAAAGTCGCCTCCACCTCTTGAGGAGACTGAGGTCCTTTGGAGTGTGCAGGCCTCTGCTCAAGATTTTTCATGACTCTGTGGTGGCCTCTGCTCTCCTCTACGCTGTCGTCTGCTGGGCCCCGAGCAGCACAGAGCGGGACAGAAAAGGACTCAACAAGCTGGTCAGGAGGGCCAGCTCTGTCCTGGGCTGTCCTCTGGACTCTGTAGAGGAGGTGGCTGAGAGGAGGGTGCTGGACAAATTCACGTCCATCATGGACGGCACCTCTCACCCTCTGCACCGGACTGTAGAGGAGCTGAGCAGCTCCTTCAGCAACCGACTGAGGCACCCCCAGTGCAAGAAGGAGCGCTACCGCAGATCCTTCATCCCCACCACCATCAGATTGTACAACTCCACTATATAGTCTAAACATGCAATTTTCCCTACATTCTCTTATTCACTTATTTTTATTATTATTTGCTTATTTTATTATTATTACTTATCTGTCTGCATGCACTAAACTGCCTGGAGCTAATGTGGCAAGTGAATTTCTCCTGTGTGACATCAATAAAGTCTTATCTTATCAACCCTCTACTCCAGGGGTGTCCAAACTTTTTTCATCATAGACTGGCCATAGACTGGTGCTCAGTACAGTCAATAATTGAAATATACGCATGTTTAACATGTTAGAATGAACTATCAGTCCTTTATTCATGCTAAGATCCTCAAAACCATACAATAAATATTAAATATTGTCTTATCGATGTAGATTTAAAAAAAAAACTTAAAAGTTAAAAGTTCTGCTCAAGGTAATTTGGGCCAATTCACCTGGAGGCCTGAGGGCCAAGAAAAATTTGTCTGAGGGCCGCATTTGGCCCACGGGCCATAGCTTGGACATGCCTGCTCTACTGCTATGTCTCGACCTAGTTCACTTTCGTATGTACTTCCACTCCCTCTGTTCCAGGCCCAGGTAGCAGCGAGCTCTACTACTGGGGTCCAGCAGCAGGCACATTTGAAGGACATATGGGGGTAACATTTGTGACCAACCACGGCAAAACCCATCACAAGTCACAGGATCTCATCTCGGCTGATGATGTTGTCCTGATGGCTTCATCAAGGTGGCTTGCCCTCTCCGGGTGGGTGGAGAGTCCTTGCCTCAAATGAAGTATCTTGGGGTCTTGTTCACGAGTGAGAGGAGGATGGACCGTGAGATTGACAGGCAGATCGGTGCAGCATCTGCAGTGATGTGGTCGCTGTATCAGACTCTTGTAGTGAAGAGGGAGCTGAGCCGAAAGGCAAAGCTCTCGATTTACCGGTCAACTTACATTCCTACCCTTGGGTAATGACCTAAACGACAAGATCGCAGATACAAGCGACCAAAATGAGTTTCCTCAGCAGAGTGGCTGGGTGCTCTCTTAGGGATAAGGTGAGGTGGCTTGGGCATCTGTTTCGGATGCTTCCTGGTCGACTCCCTCGGGCACACTGGATGGACTATGTCTCTTGGCAGGCCTGGGAACGCATTGTGGTCCCCTTGGAGGAGTTGGAGGAAGTGTCCTGGGTGAAGGAAGTCTGAGAGTCCCTGCTTAGATTGCTGCACCCGTGACCCGGCCCCAGATAAGTGGAAGAAAATGGATGGATGGACCTTGCCTTGCCTTCTTATCCAGCCTCCTTTAACCTTTTGGGCCAGCATCTACGCATATGCTACATGATGATGATCTACTCTGATATTTCAAAAAGGTGCTGATCAGAAAAGCACTCTGGATACTATTAGAACTGCAGACCTGCCACTTGGTCTAACAAAGTGGACAATACTGAAACAAGTAAAGCAGATAATTGATAGTGAATTTCATGGCCCAGCCCTTGCTTCTATCCCATCTCTTCCATGAAAGAAAGCTCCTGTAGCGTGTAGTGGCTGATAGAATTAATACAATTGTTTTAATTATTTTAAAACGTGAATGAATGAATGAATGAAATACTATTGCAGAAAAATATGTCTCAACTGTCTATAGGAGGAGAGTTTCTCCCTCATATGGCCATTGAGCCGTTTCTGAATTATAGACAGATACAGATATTGCCACTAATATTCACCTTCAGGGTATTCATCACTGAACTTAGTTTTGTTTGTTTCATTTGGGCTATGCTATTATTGTTTATGAACACTACCTTGGGCAAGGCCTCCAGCACCAGTGCAGTCTTGGCTGCCTCTCCATACTGCTGGTATGCCTCAGCCTTCAGTCTCATCTTCTCTGCCTCTGCCTTTCCAACTGCTTCAATGAAGCCTGCCTCCGCTTCACCCACCTTCCTTATCTTCTCTGCCTCTGCCTGAGCAATCAGCACTTTCTTCATTCTGCCAAAACAAAAGAAAAACCTCAATCTTATCATTGGTTTTGGACATAGGTGTTCATGTTTGTCACATACACTCAACTGGAAAAAACAAACAAACAAACAAAAATTCAGAGTCATGTGACACAAATGCAGCAGACAAAATAGAGTTTGTCCCATTGCGGGACCTGTATACTCTGTATATCAGTCTGATGCAAAGACACTGACCCTGTGACCCAGTGTGAGATGTGAGGTGAGTGTGAATGAGTGCCGGGCCCTCACTTGTGGCCCTCAGCCAGCTGTTGCATCTTGTAGGCCTCAGCCTCAGCAGGCCTTTTAACTGTGGCTATGAGTTCCTTCTCTGTGCGATCAATTTCCTTCTCCTCAATGGTAATCTGCTTCTTCCTCTGAACCACCTGGATTTCAATCTCCTCTAAACGAATCTTCTGCTGCTCTTTGGTGGCCTGCAGCTCATAAGCCAGCTGTGCTTCAGCTTTCTGCCAACAAAGAGATGAGATAGGTTACAGATGACATCTTACAGTGACACTTGGTCTGTACCTTGGTGTTGACTTCTTGGTTGAATGCAGCTTTTTGCAGCTCCAGTTCTCTTTTTGAGTCTGCCATCTTAGTGTCTGCCAAAAATTTAACGTCCATCATCTCCTTTTTACATTCTGCCTCCTGTCAGAATCAAAAAAGCATGTGTTTAGCTTCAGCTTCATTCATATATAACTAGCAACTTTCCACCAACCCTTTACCCGTATACCAGCATCTCTCTCAGCCTCTGCCACTCCAATGTCTGCGTCCCGCTGGACAGCTGCTGTCTGTGTCTTTCCCAGGGAGCTGAGGTAATCCAGTGTGTCAAACACATCCTGTGAAGGACACTCTAATGAGACCTACCCAGTGCAAACTGTAGGACTAGTTGGCACATGTAGCTGAGACTTTCAAACAACAATCTTTCAGATTTTATGCTTAAGGTTAAACCCCTTAAAATTCATAGTTCATATGTTCTGTAGTGGGTGCAGAGCTTGACTCACTCACATTTTTGTTTGAGAAAAAGGCTCTAAACAAGCTGTCCATTATGGATAATCCTCAGTACTCCCTGCACAGCATCATCACCAGACAGGAGAGCACCTTTGGAGACAAGGCATTTGTCCCTGTAGGGACACTGTAGAGCCTATTGCTTTTGCAACGATTAGTGCATAGGCTTTGTTGTTGAGCTTCGCACTCAACTTCGTCCATTGGTCCTGTGGATTATTCTTTAATATTCAACTGTATTCTCTGTATCTAGTATATTCATGTATCCAAGCATATTGTGGGAACTGTGGAACGCTAATGTTAAGGTGGTTTTAGTGATGAAATCAGTAACAAAAGCTGGGATTGTAATCTCTTCCTCTTTTGTACTTCGGATATAGTCAATGTCTCTGTGTAACTCAATAGGCTCTGACAGGGCAGTAAATCATATGTAGTTAAACTCAGTGACCTAATGGCAGACCCCTGTTTGTGAGGACTTAATTAGATACTGTTGCTATGATGTTCAGAATATAAGCGACTGCTGTACTCAACTCTGTGTGAAGATGTGTAGATGTGTCATATGTCCTGTACCTCGCTGGAGTCAGATTAAAGTGCCTGTATGTTACATTTTGCTAAAGTCTCCTAGGCTCGTTATTGAGGTCTTTTTTTAAAACAGTCCCCCATGCATGAACAGCAGTATTCTAGCAACCCATGCCGAAGGCATGCACATTTGTTCTTGTTAACAAGTAGTGGTCAAAACTGAGTCTTATCACTTGTTGAAGTTTGATGGCAAGCTGCGAAAACTAACCTGAATTTGCACTGTTGCCATGGCAACACCATTTGACCCTTTAAAAAGTCTTTAACAACTTTTAATGTCACATTTGTCTTGATGATACAGAATGATTCTGGTGAGTCTAGGTCAAAAACCCTAGGATGAGTTTGTTAAAATATGAGGACAGGAAATGACGCCTTCGCCACCAGGTCACAAGGTCTATTCATTAATGCTGACTTCCTGTTGGTTGCCTAGCAACGGGGTAATATACTTCAAAAGTTCAAAACTCAATGCACAGCTTCCAGGTGCTGGTAACAGCAGGAACATTGAATAATTCCAGAAAAAAAGAAGTTTACCGCACACTTGCTTGACTTTCCTCTCATTCCTTTATTGGGCTTAGAGCGAACAAAGCGTTCCGCACGAGTAGTGCCAGGTGTGACTAAATACCATCCGGTCACATGTTCTTTCTTTTAAAGGCATATTTACTGAATGCAATATACTGTATATTACATATATATATATATAGTAGTAGACAAACAGACATATCATTCAGTGTACATAATATACTGTATATAGAAATGTATTTATTTATTTTTTAAAGTGCAGAGTATTCGGAATTGGACAATCACACAACCACAACATGAATATATTAAGACACTATTTACACACCATACAAGCAATATTTACAAGTAATTATTTACAAAAAGCAGCTCAAATCCTGTGCTTCATTTAGTCCACCAGGTTCAATCGTTGACAGTTCATTAATCCAGTCGGCTTCCCTCCTTAAAAGCTGTTTAATCCTGTTACCTTCCCTAGGATTAGGCTGCACTTTCTCAATGCCAACTAATCTCAGGGAGGCAGCAGAACCATGGTTTCTTTCTTTGTAATGTCTGGCTATAGCGTAATCAATATTGTTATTTCTAATAGCTGCCTTGTGTTCAGCAATTCTTAACTTTAGATTACGTTTAGTCTGGCCCACATACATAAGGTCACAAGGGCGTATAAGCACATAAATGACATGAGTAGTAGAACAATTAATGAAGTCCTTAATATTATATGTCTTTCCAGAATGTGGATGATTGAAAGTTTTTGTGTTTATCGTGTTGGCACAATGTGCACATCTTCCACATCTGTGATTGCCCCGGATTTGTTGGGAGCCAACTGTGTTGGGTAAGTTGCTGGTACATGAGCTCACCACTATGTCTCTAATGTTTTTTCCTCTTTTGAAGCAAAAGCGTGGTCTGTGGGAGGATAAGTGATTCAAGGTTGGGTCACACTCTAGTACACCCCAGTGCTTGTTAATGATCTTTTTAACTTGTTTTGAAGCAGTCGAATACTGTGACACAAAGGTGACTCTACTGGTATTGTGACATTGAGCAGGTTGAGGATGTAAAAGTTCTCTTCTCTCCTTCTGGTTAGCTTTCTCCATGGCTATATCAATCAGAGACTGACTGTACCCCCTTTGTTTGAAACGTTCAGACATTTCCTCAGCCTTTAACACAAAATCCTCTTTCCTACTACATATTCTCTTCAGTCTGATAAATTGTCCATAGAGAACATTGTCAATTAAATGGTTAGGGTGGAAGCTACTGGTGTCTGCACACCAGTAGCTTGTTTTGTGTTTCTCTTTTCGGAAAATTGAGGCATCCAATCGTCTCTCACTGTTTACTGACATTAACAGGTCCAGAAAATGGATACTCTGTTGGCTGTGTTCCATTGTAAAATGCAGGTTGGGGTACGTGTTATTAATATAGTCCTTAAAAGCTGTGAGTTCAACTTAACTGCCTACAAAACCCATTAGGATATCATCAATGAATCTACAATAAAACAAAACACTATTGGCAAAGGGGTTGTTGTTGAAGATATGTCTTTCTTCCCACAGTCCTATGTATAGATTGACATAATTGGGTGCAAATGGTGAGCCCATGCTGGTGCCTTGACATTGTAGAAAATATTTCTTATCAAACATGAAATAATTAGAGTTTGTCCGGGACCCACCCACAACCTCCGGGGCATTCTGAGCTAAACCTGTCCAGATACCGTCCAGATACGCACAAGCCCAGTCCCCTTTAACTACACTGCAGGTCGCCTCTGCTACTCGCTACTCGTCTCTTCCTCATCCAGATGCGCTTTTCTACCAAGTTTGAGATGAGTTACCTCGGATACCCTCCGGCAGGTGGATACCCTACCCAGGTGGAGCCTACCCTCCCCAGGCAGGAGGATATCCCCCTGCCCCCGGGGGTTATCCCCTGCTCCTGGAGCCTACCCCCCACTGACGAATCGGCAAAGGTCTACAGTCCCTTAGCCAGATCAGGATGCAGAACACAATGCGCGTTGATACACTATAAAAAAAAAATTTGCAAAACAGCGAGGGACCACTGTATTTAATTAAAATGTATTTTATTTTAGCTCGTTCATTTTCAAAATGTAACTCTGTGGCACAAAGGTAAAAAAACAACAAAAAAAACGTTATATGCAGTGTTATTTCATTTTAAATTTCAAAAGGGTTTTGTGGCTCCCAGTGTTTTCTTTACTGTGTGAAACGGGTCCAAATGGCTCTTTGAGTGATAAAGGTTGCCGACCGCTGATTTAGGCCTTTCTTTCTAAAGAGGTGATGTTATTGTGTGTTACCCTCATTTTTGATGACTGCACAACAGCTTCAATGTCTCTCTCCACCAATTTACTGAACGTAACTAAGGTGAGGTTGGGGGCACCCGGTGGTATAAAAGTAGATTTTTTTCTTAAATTTGCTGAATGGGTATGTGGGCCAGACTAAACATAATCTTTTAGAATGCATTTAAAAACTTTTAATGTCCCACTTGTCTAGATGATAGAGAATGATTCTGGTGAAGCTAGGTCAAAAGCCCTAGGAGTTTGTTAAAGTACAATGCCGACTTCCTGTTGGTTACCTAGCAACTGTGCAATATAATTTTTGGGAGGACAAGACCTATCCACCACCCAAATTTCGTTTGTATATGACAAAGTTAATTTTTCGGGTACAGTCATAGGCACAATGCATTTTGATTTTCCAGGGGGCGCTGTCATGCCTTTTTTTTTTTTGTATTTGTAAATTCCTGTTTTGGCATTCTTGAATTTTGTGCAAAATTTGGTGACTTTTTGTTGGTGAGCTGTACCCAGGGGGGTGAGGAGAAATATATATATACATTTTATATATATATATATATATATATATATATATATATATATATATATATATATATATATATATATATATATATATATATATAAATATATATATATATAAATATATATATATATATATATATATATATATATAAAACAGAACAATAACAATATAGACATGCCACATATATATGTCACTGGAAAGTACTCATTTGTGTGTGTGATGTATCAAAATGATAAATTCAGTGCCTACCTTTATGGTGAAACTTAAAATGTCAATGCCCATCCTGCCCACATCTGGAGAAGCCACCTCTCTCACCAGCTGCGCAAACTTGTCTCGGTCCTGGTAAATCTGCTCTACTGTCAGGGTGCCTGTTACGTGAGGATTATTAAAGAAGAGGTTTTACATTTCTATGGAGTATTAACTGTTAACACAGAACATATTAACTTTTGAAACCATGTTACCTTTTATTGTTTTGAAAATGCTATCTCAACTCAAATGGCATTCCAATAATGGAACTGATGTCCAGCGCATCAGGTTTGTGAAGTTGTTATGTATTATTTTGTATCCTGCTTTTGTATATTTATGAAAATTGGCCATGCGGGAGGATGGGCAACGGGTCAGTGAACAGAATTCACAAACTTGCTTTGACAAGAGGGTGCAACATAAAACAACGAATAATAATAGTTATGGACGCAGGCAGCAGTGATGGGCCCTTGCCACACCCATGCCGCGTCTATGCCCTAACTCCTAACCTACTCCAACCTAACCTTAACACCTAACCCTAACCCCTAGACTAACCCTAACCCACCTAACCCTACCTTAACCCCTAACCTAACCCTAAGACTTAGACAAACTTTATTGATCCACAAGGGAAATTACTTGAACACAGTAGCTCACACATCACAATATATTATAATAACAAAGAGTAAAAAATATTAATGCCATCCATCCATCCTTCCATCCATTTTCTTCCGCTTATCTGGGGCAGGGTCACGGAGACCACAGTCTAAGCAGGGACTCCCAGACTTTCAACGTCCCTCCAGCGTGTTCTGGATCTTCCCCGGGGCCTCCTCCCGGTGCCCAGAACACCTACCGAGGGAGGCGTCCAGGAGGCATCTGGAACAGATGCCTGTGCCACCTTAGCTGGCTCCTCTCGACGTGGAGAAGCAGCGCCTCTACCCCATCTGACTGAGCTCCTCACCCTATCTCTAAGGGAGCGCCCAGCCTCTCTGCGGAGGAAACTCATTTTGTCTGCTTGTATCCCTGATCTTGTCCTTTCATGACCATAGGTGAGGGTAGGAACGTAGATTGACCGTTAAATCAAGAGCTTTGCCTTTCGGCTCAGCTCCCTCTTCACTGCAATGGTCCGATACAGTGACCGCATCACTGCTGACGCTGCACAGATCCACCTGTCAATCTCACGCTCCATCCTTCCCTCATACTTGAACTCCTCCACTTGAGGCAAGGACTCTCCACCCGCCCAGAAAAAATATTGCAAAAATGATATGATTGACAGGTTATCTGTTACATAAGGGTGAGTTGTAATACAGTTGTATGCAGTATGGAATGAATGTAGCTTCAGAGCCAATCACCTGACCAGCTTTATGGATCAGTTTGTCAATACGCCCAATGTCCCTTTCACTGGTGCTGCTCCCCCAGCAGACCACAGCAAAGTACAGGGTGCTGGCCACCACAGACTCGTAGAAGATCTCCAGTAACTTGCTGCACACAAAAACCTGAACTTTCTCAGGAAGTCTACTCATGCTCTTCTTGTACACAGCAACTTCTGTCCCTCCATTCCAGCCTGGTGTTCACATGAAGGTATTTGGAGCAGTCCACCATTTCCACATCATGGCCCTGGCCTTGGTCTTATCAACATTCAGGAGCATATGGTTTGCCTGGGATCACTCCACAAAATTTGTAGTCCTGTTCCAAATGCCTCCAGGATGCCTCCCCTGGAGGTGTTCCGTGCATGTCCCACCAGGAGGAGGCCCCAGGGAAGACCCAGGACATGCTGGAGGGACTATGTCTCTCGGCTGGCCTGGGAACACCTTGGGGTCCCCCGGAGGAAGTGTCCAGGGTGAAGGAAGTCTGGAGACCTTGCTTAGACTGTTGCCCCGGTGACCCGGCTTCGGATAAGCGGAAGAAAATGGATGGATGGAGGTCACTTCCTCTAGCATAAGCAACAGGGTTCATTGACAGCGTTACTAAGGTTCCACTAGAGCAGATGGGAAAGGGCATTACCTTCGACAGCCTTGCTCTGGATCGGCTCTTTGGTTGCTATGATCCTTGTGGTCAGAATTCCAAATATGGAATCTGGCTCTAAATTCACCTCTACAATTGCTAGCCTCAACTGGCTTCATTTGGCTGGAGCCAAATGCTGCAGGTGATGTCACACTCACTCAGTCCACTTCTTTATAAATGTCTATACAAGTCTAAATTTTTACCTCAGGGTTCACTTGATCAAGACTCCACAATATCAGACGTGCTTGATATTTGTTTGGCCCCCTGTGACCCCAGGCCTTTGGGACAATGGATGGAATGTAGCTTTAGGCTACAATCCAGTGTGTTTACATTCATGTGTCATGTTTGTCTATTAACATGCTTTGTCCCAATCAAATAAATAAATAAATAAATAAATAAATATCAAATGCAATTTGTCTTTGCTTGTACAATTAAATTACATCTTCTCTCACCTAGACCAACAATGACTCAAGTTTTTGAGCCACAATAGAAGATTTTCTCATGAACAAGAATCATTTAGCCTTTAATTTTAACAAGACAAAGTTCATACCAAGTATGGATCGCAGATGTCCCTCCAAAGTGTGCAGAAGGACTGCTTTGATTTCCAACACAGATTTGCCCAGGAACTGTTCACAAGCCACAGCCAGCAGATCTTTGTCTGTCATGACTTTCACCTGAACAATACAACATTTACAGTCAAACATAACTCACCATATTTAATCTGCTGTAACAGTAAACTTAGTTAATTGATCAGTTCTCTTGTCTAGACATTTGTTTATTCTTTTGTATACGTTGCAGTTTTACTTATACCACTTTTTAAGTATTGCAAGTTGACTGTGAAGACTTGAATAAAGCATGTCAAATATTTTTGGCTTGTCGTTTCTTCGTGTTCACAAACAGGACTTTTTAATGCATAGCAGTGGCTGTCATTGTAGAATGAAAGTAAAGTGAACAAGAAGCCAATAGTTACCTGGGCAACCCCGGTGACGGTGATGGCTACGCCCTCTGCAGTCTCCACCTCTTCACAGCGCGGTTGGAGAGTCATAATCTCCAGTGTTATCCTACAACACACATATTTAGAACACTTCACCTTTCACTGTACTTAAAAAAAATACAAATGCAAAAAAATATGTATGTATGTATTATTATTATTATTATTATTATTGATACTTTGCAGCTGATATCATCAACATTCCCTGGAGGTGTGTTGCTAACTGAAGGTACTTCTGAAGCTTTATTGGTCCAGTTAAACTTTAATCTGAGTTTAGTTTTATCACATCTGACAGAGCTGTCTCTCACACATAAAATTACAGTCACTAGCTAGCTAACATTAGAAGAAGAAGTGACTTTATTGATCTCACACAGGAGAAATTCTTCTCTGCATTTAACCCATTTAGCCAGTAGTTAGTCACTCTCACTGCATTTTGTATTTTTTCCCGACATTTCAGACAAGCTTAATCATGCCTCCATGATAACACCAGAACATTCCACCACAGACATACATGTAGAAAACCCCTAGTGCGATGCCATTGCAAAGTATCAATTAGGGAAAAACATCTTAACATAGTAAGACTAATAACCTTTGGGTGTCAGAGATGAGCCACCAGGCCCAGGCCCAGCCTCCAACAACATACGTCTTTTCATCAGCACCACAACAGGCCCCTATGAAAAAAGAATATCATACAAGTGATTTACCAAGTGTACAGGTGGCTTTGGGGTCACTAGGTTTTTGATAAATAGTTATAAATATTGAAAAATATTTACCACAGGTACTATCCTACCAAACCAAGTAATATTAGAAAAACATGAAAACCTGTCATAGACACTTTAAGGCTACCACACATGGGAAACACAGTCTCATACTACTCTGCATTAAATATGTGAATGGAAGAGAAGAATGAGCCATACTTCCCCTCGCTCCTCTGATCAGAATGAACTGAAAACGTCTGTATTACAAATCAAACTATTGTTTGTGCATGCTCTGGCTCTCACATTTTTTTCTATAAAACTAGAACTTTTGAGGTCATGTTTAATGATGTCTTTTCTCCAATAGTCCCCCAGATATGTTTAAAAAAGCGAGGAAGGACTGGGTCTGTGGGACAGGAAGAGGGCTTCGACTTATTCCCTATCCCTGTGAGGACAGACAGTGACACAGACTCAAACTGACAGAAAAAAGCAGAGCATTCAGTTTTTACCACAAGTTCAACAGATGGTGACACTATATTGGCTCTTATAGTGGAGACCTTGTTATTAAAAAAGAGCAAGAATTGTTCACATTTTTCACAAGTCATTTCCAGTACAGTGGAAGGATTAGGGTTTAAAACCGAACTAATTGTTTTAAAAATAATGCGAGGCTTACTGGCGCTATTTAAAATTATGCTTCTGTAATACATATTTTTTTCCTCTTTAACAACTTTTTGATAGTTTTTCCAACTATCTTTAAGGATTTCTCGTGACACCTGCAGCCGGTCATTTTTCCATTTGCCTTCCTACACTCACGCCTCACAGATCATGTAGTGTCTTTTATCCATGGCTCTTGTTTGGATTTAGGGCGCATGGCTTTAACGGGGGCTATAACGTCCAGCACATCAGAGCAGGTGCATAAAAAAGAAGTCATTAATTGCTCAGTGTCCATGGAAACAGAATCAGACTGCGCTGAAGCAGTGAAGAGAGGGGAGAACACAACGGCAGTGTCAGACCTGATGACACGCCCATGCCGGACAGGACCAGGAAACTTCGCCTCATCATTCAACATCAAATCAAATGTGACAGGACTGTGGTCGGAAAACACAGCATCCCCAACAACAATATTGTCCACAGAAAAGCCATAAGACAGCACAAGGTCTAAAGTGTGTCTGTGCGTTTGTGTAGGTCCAGTGACATGTTGTGTCAAATTAAAAGCATCAACCAAATCTAAAAACTCCCTGGACTTGGGCTTTGAAGGACAACAAACATGCACATTAAAATCACCCACAATTAAAATCCTGTCATATTTTGTTAAAATAAAAGAAATAAGATCAGAAAAGTCTTTAATAAAATCTTTGTTGTGCTTTGGTGGTCTGTAAATGACTGCGCACAGCAATGGATCTGTCTGCTGCAATTCAAAACAGCTCAGTTCAAATGAGGAGTAAAACTCCATTGATAGCAACTTGTGATAAAAACAGTTCTTTAAAACAGTGGCTATGCCCCTGCCACGACCAGTAGTTCTTGGCGCGTTAATAAAAGTGCAATCTGGAGGCAAAAGTTCTGAGAAAGGAGTAGACTCACCGGCATATATCCAAGTTTCAACCAAGAAGAATAAATCCAAACACTGCAATGAAAAGAAGTCTTGAAGAATATGATGTTCATTACCAGCTGTATACAGTTGTAGGGAGTATTATCTGTTACATAAGGTGAGTTGTTGTACAGTTGTATGGAGTATGGTATGAATGTCGTCCTGTATCTCTCACTGTTTGAGTGCAGCTGTAGGAGCCTGTTGGAGAATGAGCTCCTCTGTCCCTCTATGGTCTGGTGCAGTGGGTGAGCAGGAGTGTCCATGATGAAGAGCAGTTTGTCCAGTGTCCTCCTGTCCCTCACTGACAAATGTCTCCAGCTCACAGCCAATCTCGTGACCAGCTTTGCAGATCAGTTTGTCAATCCGTCCGATGTCTCTTTTACTGGTGCTGCTCCCCCAGCAGACTACAGCAGAGTACAGGGCGCTGGCAACCACAGACTGGTAGAAGACCTCCAGTAACTTACTGCACACATTGAAAGACCTGAGCTTCCTCAGGAAGTAGAATCTACTCATGCCCTTCTTGTACACAGCATTACAGTTGTCCCTCCTATTGTTCACTTGAACGCCCAGGTACTTGTAGCAGTCCACGATCTCCACCTCGTGACCCTTGATGGTGATAGGCTCCACAGGTGACCTCATCCTCCTGAAGTCAATTACCAGTTCCTTGGTCTTGTGTAAGTTCAGGAGCAGATGGTTTGCCTGGGACCACGCCACAAAATTTGCAATCAGCATCCTCTACTCCATCTCCTGTCCATCCCTGATACACCCAACCACCGCAGAGTCATCAGAGAACTTCTGCAGATGGCAGGACTCTGAGCTGTACTGGAAATCAGAGGTGTACAGAGTGAACAGGAACGGAGACAGGACTGTACCCTGAGGGGCTCCTACATTACTGACCACAGTATCAGACAGGGTGGTCCCCAGTCGCACATACTGAGGCCTGACAGGGAGTCAGTAATCCAGGAGACAGTGGAGAAGCTGACACTCATCCTGAGAAGTTTATCACCCATTAGAGAGGGCTGGATTGTGTTAAAGGCGCTGGAGAAATCAAAGAACAATATCCTCACAGAGCCCTTAAAACTATCCAGGTGTGAGTGACCTGCAGAAGATAGATTATCACGTCCTCCACACTAATGTGAGCCTGATATGCAAATTGGAGAGTGTCCAGGAATGGTGCCACCAGGGGTCTGAACTGAGCCAGAACAAGTCTCTCAAACACTTTCATGACATGAGAGCACAACTGGTCTGAAGTCATTGAGTCCAGATGGGACAGGCTTCTTGGGCACTGGCACAATGCAGGAGGTCTTCCAAAGCACCGGTACTAGGGATGCAAATTATCGATTAATTCATTAATTGATAGTTGATTGACCTTATCGATCGATTAACGATTAACTGATGAGGGGCGTTTTTCACCTGAATTTTAGTGTTTCAATAGGGTCTTTAAGAATATAAGCTATAGTAACATAACACTGAGTCATAAATATATCATAGTATTATTATATTGTATATTCCTCAATTAATTATTCCTTAGTAAAAAGCAGACAAATGTATTGATGCTGAATAACAAAATACAGTAATCCCTCGCTCTATCGCGGTTCGCTTTTTTTTTTTTTTTTTTTTTTTTATTATTTATTTATTTTTTATAGTGTAACATTTTTTTTATAGTGTAACATTGTGTTCTGTCCTGGCTAAGAGACTAGACCAGGACTAAACGTGGACTGGACCAGGTCTAGACCAGGTCTGGACCTGGACTCGACCGGGACTCGACCGGGTCTGGACCTGGACTGAACCAGGATTGGGCCGCTGCGTGCCGCTGCTGGTTTCGTGCGGCTGGTTTGTGGCTCGGGGCCCGGGCCGCAGGCCAGCCACGCGGGACTCGGGGCCCGAGCCGCGGGCCAGCTGCGCGAAGCTCGGGGCCCGAGCCGCAGGCCAGCCGTGTGAAGCTCGAGGCCCGGGCCGCGGGCCGGCCGCACGGGACCAGCAGCGGCACGTTGCGGCGCATTCCTGGGCGCCACGGTTCGATCTCGCCTCGCGCGTACACCCGGGGCTGCTGAGCAGTGCCGTTGGCGCCTGCGGCCAGCTGTGAGTTGAGCGCAGCGCGGTGCGCGGTTGCCTAGTTTCGTGACCACGCGATTAGCGATTAATTACAATTAATGCATTTTGTTCGACTAACATCTTAATCGACAATTAATCGTTAATCGATTAATTGTTGACATCCCTAACCGGTACCCTTTCAAGCTTCAGATTCAGTGCGAAGAGAAAGTGCAGGACCCCTGTGAGCTGTGCTGCACAAGTTCTTAGCACATGGGGGTTGATTTTGTCAGGTCCTGGAGACTTGTTCTGGCACACTTTCTCAAGCTGCCTTCTCACCTGCGAGACCAGAAATAGCTTTCATTTCCCTCCAGACCTCTCTAGTGTTATGTTGTTTGAGTTTAGCCTCCAACTCCCTCCCATATGCCTTCTGACCCCGCCTCAGTTGGACTTTTAGCTGTTGCTGCACCCTCCTCAACTCGTCCTTATCACCAGAGTTGAAGGCCCGCTTCTTCTTATTGGGTAGAGCCTTCAGCTTGCTGGTGATCTAGGGCTTGTTGTTGGGGTAACAGTGGACAGTGCGTGTGGGGACGGCCGTATCCTCGCAGAAGTTAATGTAATCTGTCCGTCATGCTGTCAATGTTTTCCCCATGGGGTAAGCAGAGCACATTCCAGTCTGTGGTCCTATAGCAGTCTTGGACGGCACTGATGGCATCGTCACTCCACCTTCTCACTGTTCTAGTGGTGACAGGCTGTCTCTTCACTGCAGGGACATATTGAGGTGTTAACAGGACCAGATTGTGATCAGATCGTCCCAGTGGGGGCAGGGCACTGACACTGAGTGCGTGCACATGGTAGGATTGGGATCAGGATTGGATTGTTTTTTTCACACTTGCTCGGCAGGTGGTCTGTCGTCCAATCCGAGTGCACATGCATGTCGCGCAATCAGATTCAGGTCAGCGACCTGGCCGGCTCCTCAACGCTATGTGGCGCTGTAGTCCAACTACTTCCGGGTGATGACTGCTCAATATAAACACAACACAACACAACACAGCTATCTGGCGGTTTACTGCGATGGCTTTTCGAGGAGTTTGACGGAGCGGCATTGGCGTACTTGTTGTGCATTCTGCAAAGTTTGGTTGTTCGTATGAACGACAAAACAGCGTTTTGGTTTCCTTAATACGACACAAACCGTGTCGTCGGCGTTTGATACTACAAGCAATCGAGGACAACGAACATTATGAGGATTGGGACCTATACCGCACATGTTTTAATCATGTTCTGCCTTGTTTTTTGTTGCTTGCATCTTTTGTGCCACAAATAAAGGCATTAAATTTGTAGCTATGGGTTTATCGTTCATTTATGTAAGGTCTGGGGTAGTGAAATTACAACTTAAGTAAATTTCCACACTGATTTTTAATATTTACAAGTTATACAACAGTTAAAAAAAAAAAAAAACACACTCTCTTCTGATACTATAAGGTCACAATAGATAACTCAAAATGTTTGTAAAAGTGCCCTGTGCGTCATTTCAGAAGTTTAAACCTCCGTGCACAGCTTCCAGGTGCTGGTAACAACAGGAACATTAAATAATTCCAGACAAGACGAAATTTACCGCACACTCGCGCACGCACACACACACACACACTTTATTGTGCTAAGAGCAAACAATGCGTTTCGATTTTACCTGGCGAAACGCGTTGTTCGCGCTAAGCCCAATAAAGGAATAAGTAAAGTCAAGCGAGTGTGCGGTAAACTCCTTCTTTTCTGGAATTGCCCTGTGCGTTACGTTCATAGTCCAGATATGGTGGAAGATGGGGCTTGTTGGTGCCGTGAAGGACCGCTGTCCTGAGTCATCTAATGCGCTCTCCCGGTGTTCTTTTTGGCTGTGGCGTGCGCTGCCCTGGGGTTTTTCCATTTGATTTTGATTTGCTCAGGCGTCCGAACAAAACCTGCCTGCTCCATCTTCAACGCTATCTTCTGATAAAGACTAGCGTTTCTTGTGCGCCGTCCGTCCATAAAGTTTTAAATGTTTAGCTCTCGCACCTGGTGCAGCATGAACTCAGTTTCTTAGTCTGTCCAGTAGTGCGTGCTTGTTGCTTTCTTCGCAGCCATGTTTTCATCTGAAACAACAATTGGTACTTGGTACTGAGAGGCACCCCCTACCACCCCCTACCACTCTTACAACTTCCGTCTTAAAGCTGGGTACAGATGCGCACTTATTAAAAATATAAAGTGATTTTTTTTAGAGATTTAAAACAGACCCGCCAAGAAGTATTCAAATTATGACAATGTTGCTTTTGTCAAATGTTGTTTTTGACAACGTGGTGCACCCTAGTTAGAGTTCTGTCCCGACTTCACCCCAACTTGTTCTAATAGATGAATATAGGCATCAGCAAGCTAGCGAGATGACAAGAAGACTGACTGGGTGACACAGCCTCTGTGGCTGCTTAACCCTGTGGATAACATTAAATAGCCAACCCAATAGTGGTAAACACACAGGTGATTGATTTGAGCTCTGTTGAGTGTGATAGGAAAGGCTTGCTTGTTTGTTTGCCTTGCTTGTTCTCCATTTCCTCAAAAGAGCTATCTAATTTAGATCCGGATAAATGCCTCATATATAAAACCATGCAAGTCCAATATAGAAGTCCATTATAGAAAAAAGAGGCATCTGATATATTCCTAACTGCCCTGCATGCTTTAGTAGAACACTGCATGATGAACTAATAGTGCGCTTGGCTGACACAAAGCTGTCTGTATGCATGCGGATAGAAAATGGACTTGGATTTGGAAAAAAGCCATACAAGCCATAAGTTCTACAAATGTGAAGGTTCTCCACATCCCAAAAAGATGCAAAGTGTCATTCCAGCCAGCGTGTCTGCAGTAAGGGCAGCAGTAAGACAAGGGCAAAGTATCAAGGAGGACCAAGACTTCTTCCGTCATTCAGTGTGCACTGACAGCAAGGTGTGGACACAAAATACAGGTGAGAGACAAGAGGCATAAATGTGACTGCGATAGCTGACTCAGGCTTATTAAATATTTGGAAAAAAACAAAAGACCTGTTTTTCCGGTGTCTGGGAGGTGTAGAAACTGGGGTGCCAAGGCATGAAATATGATTAAAATGTCACTGTATCCACTTCACCTCATCCTTGTCACTGGGGATGAAGGCCTGCTTCTTCTTGTTCGGCACATCCTTCAGCTGGCTGGTGATCCAGAATTGTGCTTAAAATTATTGCAGATGGTCCACGTGGGGATGGCTGTATCCTCATAGAAGTTGATGTAATCCGTTATATAGTCTATGATGCTGTCAATGTTGTCACCAGTGGGCTGGCAGAGCACATCCCAGTCTGTTGTCTCAAAGCAGTCCTAAAGAACATGGCTGGCTTCTTGACTCCACTTCCTTACAGTCCTGGTGACAAGCTGCCTCTTCACTGGAGGGACATACTGAGATATTAAAGAGGAAAGGTTCTCTTTCTTGACAAAAACAGCCTCTTTAACTGAACAGAAATGGAGGTCTCAGACATAATTTGTCTCCCATCTATAACTCTATCCTCAAACCTAAATCAAAACAAACAAACAAACAAACAAAACAATAGGGTTAGCCAGGTCAGGTCCAGAGGTGTGAAAACACCCATTATGGTCAGTAGTCGAGTTGTAAAATGAAACCAGGAGGGATGGTGAAATTTTTCATTTATGTGACATATTTTCCAGTGGGGAGTGTTTTCTTAGATGCAATTTCCTGCATTCTAGCCCATTTTAGGGTGACTTGCTAGACATGGCAAATCCTAAATCCCATCTGATTCATAGCTTGCATTCTCAGTTGCATGGCCTCCACAACACAAGCAGATCCCAAGATCTGCTTGTGGAACAGAAAGGAACTTATTTGCCTGAGATTAAGCTAAGCCCTCCCCCATCACTGACATCACTGTGGTGTTTCAGGGCAGGTCAGAATTAGAAGGTACTTTGTTAAAATGGAAATGCTTTTATAACAAAAAGTCCATATAATCATTCAATAATTCAATAATATACAGGATATAATCACACACACACACACAGTCCTGGTTCAGACCTGGTTTTGTCCTGGTTTAGTCCCACTTTAGTCCCGGTTTAGACCTGGTATAGTCTTGGTTTAGGCCTGGTTTAGACCTGGTTTAGACCTGGTTTAGTCCTGGTTTAGACCTGGTTTAGTCTTGGTTTAGTCCCAGTTTAGTCCCGGTTTAGTCCTGGCTTAGTCCTGGTTTAGACCTGGTTTAGTCCTGGTTTAGACCCAGTTTAGTCCTGGTTTAGACCTGGTTTAGCCCTGGTTTAGACCTGGTTTAGTCCTGGTTTAGTCCTGGTTTATACCCGGTTTAGTCTTGGTTTAGTCCTGGTTTAGACCCGGTATAGTCTTGGTTTAGTCCCGGTTTAGTCTTGGTTTAGTCCCGGTTTAGACCCGGTATAGTCTTGGTTTAGGCCTGGTTTAGACCTGGTTTAGACCTGGTTTGGTCCTGGTTTAGACCTGGTTTAGTCTTGGTTTAGTCCAGGTTTAGTCCCAGTTTAGTCCCGGTTTAGACCTGGTTTAGTCCTGGTTTAGTCCCGGTTTAGACCCAGTTTAGACCCGGTTTAGTCCTGGTTTAGTCCCGGTTTAGTCCTGGTTTAGACCTGGTTTAGTCCTGGTTTAGACCCAGTTTAGTCCTGGTTTAGACCTGGTTTAGACCTGGTTTAGTCCCGGTTTAGTCTTGGTTTAGTCCTGGTTTAGACCCAGTATAGTCCTGGTTTAGTCCCGGTTTAGTCCTGGTTTAGTCCTGTACACACACGCTGACAAGGCTCCTGCTGTCTGTCCCTTTGATGCAGAAATAATCTGATAATATGACTCACCCATAAGAACGAGGTCACTCCCAATAGTTTGCGTATCCACGTGTATGCGCGCGTCGGGTATATCCATGGTCTTTAATAATCCAGAGCTCCGGAGAAACGGACATATTCCGAACGTATCCCATGTCCCGACGCGAGAGTTTCTTCTTACATAGCATTTACGTAGCAAGTTAAGGATTCTTCTTCTCTGGAAATGCCGCATAAACATTCACGAGGCTCGCTCACAGCTGATAGGTGAACAGGCGCAAACACAACAGCGCTAATCGTGATGATTGGCGGGAGCACGATCAGTGGTGCTGCAACATGATTGGAAGCTGAAGCACAGTTCGGCCTATGATTGGCTCTTGGCACTGGCTATTTTTTACTTCAAAACAGTGAATTTCGCTAAAAGGTGAGGGATTTTCATGCCTGATTGATAAAATGCCACAAGGGATGGAAGAAGGGATGACCGTTTTAGAAGAGGGATGATTTTCACAATTTTTTTCCGCCAGGAGGGAATTTCTCCTTTTGCCGTTCAGTTAAAAAGGTAACATAATTTGAGACTATATTGACATGCAACTGTTTGTTTTTTTACTAACCTATTAATGTGTTTTATGCCTATAAACTATTGACATTATTGGCAGAAGTAGCCTATTGTATAATGCACTTTTTGCCCCTCAAGGAGGGATATCGGTCTTTATAAAATTAAAAATAAAATGTAAATGTGCCTTTACATTTTATGCTATTCCCTTTTCCCTATTCCCTTCAATTAAAAAAAATCCAAAAGCATTGATGTGTGTAGAATCCCTCAGTGGTCCAGGTAGAATCCATGGCACAAAACTGGACAAAAGTTTATTTGGTCGAAACAAATAAACTTTTGTCAGGTTGACAAATTGAATTTCTCCTTTTGCCACTAAAGCATTGATTAATTTTGTTGTTGAAACTTAATAATTTCGGCTATTAGATTTATCACAGAAATGTTGAAAACTGTGATAGTTTTTTCCAAAAGTTAAACATAGTACTTGCCATTCTTATGTTTTTAGTCACAGGATTTGGATGAGATTTATTATAATATCTTGGGCCCAAGGTCTACTATTTGATCATCAGTGGTAATATGCAGGGTGTTTGCATTAGTGTGTCTCGGCTGCTGGGCAACGAGAGCAGCTCCGCGAGGGCCGGGCCTGTCTCGATTTGGCACGGTCTACACGGGTTTACACGGTCCACGGAGACTACGGACACCCAGACACGGACACCCTGACACGGACACCCAGACACGGACAGCCTGACACGGACAGCCTGAGCGGTCCGAGCGGCCTAAGCTCAGCCTGGGTCCACCGCTGCAAAAAATAATTTAACTTATGAATATATATCCACTTCAGAATAAATGCGAGAATTAGGTCGCAGTCTGGCGCCCTGGGAGGTACTGACATTCAACATTTACGTTATAGGGATTTAGCATTTGCCTGCACAAAGCCTTAATTCGTCTATGAACACGAATGTCATCTTATAACTGACACATAATATAATGAAAGCAAATAAACCGAGTCTCATATGTCAAAATGCAACGTTCATTCTCTGAGCATTCTCTGCATCACCCAGTATAACGATTAGCTGAACGACATCGTGAAATATAAACACCTACCAGAAACAACCAGTGCTTCGTTTGGACCGACAGTCAGACAGTTACCCATGTCGACTAAGAAACAGAGAAACGGTGAAGGATTTCTAAACGATTTGGAAAGGCGAGTGTGTGCTAACTGACTAGGGTCTGTGATAGTTCTGCCTGGATGCTGCGAATCCTTTTCTAATGCCAAGTGACCGATGTTATATTGTCTTTGAAACAGCAGGTGGCGGTGTTTCCAAAAGAAAACGACAGTGCTGCTTGGAAAGGTAAACCGCGTAGATACTGGTGGTGTTGTGACGGTGCTGAGCCGCCTGTCTGCAGCTTTATAAGTAGGCTTGTTTGAGATGACTACACCTCGCGTGCATGATCGGTAAGTGGAGGCGGCTGCGGAGAAAAACGCCTGGATTCAAGTCGGACAGTCCACGAGCCCGAGAACAGCCAGGCGACCTCAGTTCAAGCATCGTCCAATAATTAAATTAATGGCATACTGAATTAATCAAATCAATTTGAAATACCCATTTCCAGGGCTGGACTGGGACAAAAAAATGGCCCTGGCATTTTTGGTTAAGACCTGCCACTCATAATTAGTCCTGGTTTAGTCACTCAATCAATAAACATTATATTTATAAACATTATATTTATAAACATTATTTATAAAGCGTTTTTCATACAAAAAATGTAACACAAAAGCGCCTTGTGTCCTGGTTCAGTCCTGGTTTAGTCCTGGTTCAGACCTGATGTAGTCCTGATTTAGTCCTGGTTTAGTCCTGGTTTAGTCCTGGTTCAGACCTGATTTAGTCCTGATTTAGTCCTGGTTCAGACCTGATGTAGTCCTGGTTTAGTCCTGGTTCAGACCTGATTTAGTCCTGGTTTAGTCCTGGTTCAGTCCTAAATTTTTAGGAGTCATGAATGATGAAGGTCTAAACTGGAGGTCCCATATAAATTACACTAAAAGCAAAATTTCCAAAGCAATTGCTTTATATTTTATGCAACATATAAAACTCACCTACAGCCATTATTTATTTGACAGAAAAAGGCTTTGAGAATTATCACCAACAGTCATTATAAAGAGCCATCCAACACATTAGTATGTTTATTAAACCTAAAGTGTTGAAAATGTGTGATAGTTGAATTAAGTCTCCTCAAAGTCATGTATAGTCTAAAACAGAAGAGATGAGAACAAGCCACTAAAATTTAAAAGGAACTGACATGTTTTAAAAACCCAGATTCAGAACCAAGATTATGGAGCGAAGCGTCACTGTGAAAGGAGTTCATTTATGGAAAAGTGTTGACAAAGAAATCAAAGAATCAAGTACAATATCATTAAAACATAAAATCTGGTGTAATGTGTATGTATGAAAATCAAAACTAAGTTTTACTTTATGAATGAAATAAACAAACAAAAATAAAAAATAATAATAAACTATCCAATAATAATAGTAAGACGTCCAGTGGATATCTGTCGTCTTTCCAGAGGACACTGATTTGTTTCATATGTTCAGAAATTTGCATTTACCTTTTAAGTGAAAATTGATCAAGGCCATGCCGTATTTTATGAAATGATGATTCTGGAATTTTCACTCCGTCACTATTAACCAATAACAAGCTCAAGATAATCATGGTCTGTCAACAACTGAGGTCGTGCTGCCATCTTGTGTCTTAGAGCGGAAACTATATCAGAAGTCAAATTATTAAGAGAGATCTGACATACCTCCACCAAGGTGCCTGTAGGCTCCCCCAGGAGGACAAAAAAGATAGAGACTAACGGGGTAAAGTTGCTTTCACGCTGGACGCTGTGCCCCGCTCGCTGTAGCGCGGTGCGGGGAGCTATTTTCCAAAGCCTCGCTAAGTACACTGGTTAGAGACCGTCAATAAAGTACCCTTATAGTGAATGGAGTTTGCTTAAAAAAAAAAGATCAATTGAAGTAATCAAACGCAAATATGAGAAATACACTTAAAACAAATACAAACAAAGAAAAAAGGTATTGTTTTATAAAACACTTGATATTTTTATGTATTTTGAGGGTTAATTAATTACTGCATTTTTTCCAATATCTTCCAAGATTCAAGATTCAAGATTGTTTATTTGTCATATGCAGAATCAACACAGGGTCAACAATGCAATGAAATGTTTAGGATCAGAAGAACTGCTGACTCACTAAGATAATCAGAAGTACTAATAACTGCAGTAATAGTGCATGGTAAAAAAGTGTTGCAAAAGTGCAGGGGAAGAAGTAAACAATATAATAAACATATGTAATAAAATGTAATAAAAATACAAGGTACAATGTACAAAGGTGCAGGTAGGATTAAATCAAAGATCAAATAAGGTGTAAGTATTTCACAGATTGCACATAATATGATGTAGTATAAGTGTTGCATGTGGATTTCGTATTGCACATAGTATGGTATAAATATTGCACATAGGTTATTGCACAGATTATTGCACATGTAACAGTAGTTTACAGTGAGGTAGTGACAAACATGATACATTCATACAGAGCAGCAGCAGTAAACATATTCTGCATAATGAAAAGTAGTTTAGTGCAGTATTATTGAGAGTTCAGTATTATTTAGAGTATTATCCAGAGTTCAGTAGTCTGACAGCTTTGGGGGTAATATCTGTCTTTGAGTGTTTTTGTGCATGCTGGCAGGCTCCTGTATCGTCTACCAGAGGGTAGCAGAGGGAAGAGTCCTTGTGCCGGATGAGTATGGTCCTTAGTGATGCTGCGTGCCTTACGCAGACCCCTGCTGTGGTAAATGTTCTGGATGGAGGGGAGACTGCTGCCAGTGATGTCCTCTGCTGCTCGCACCACCCTCTGTAGTGCTTTGCGGCTCTGAGCGGTGCAGTTCCCATATCACACTGTGATGCAGCCCGTCAGGAGGGTCTCGATGGTGCACCTGTAGAAGTTGTGAGGATGCTGGGGTTCATAACAAACTTCTTTGTCGGGCTTTCTTAACCACAGTGTCTGTATGTAGTGTCCAGGACAGATCCTCAGTGATGTGTACCCCAAGGAACTTGAAGCTGCTGACCTGCTTCACCTCAGCGTTGTTAATGAAGATGGGGGGATGGTGGTCTACACGTTGTCTCCTGAAGTACACGATCATTTCCTTAGTTTTGCTGACGTTCAGTCTTAGCGATAGCTGTAGCGCGAGTTCTCGGGGCATATTGCTCCAAGCGGTCTCCAAATAACACAAACTTTAGCACTTTTCAAATCATAGAAGCTCGATGTCTTAGTCTACGCTTTCGTTTGAGTCAAAAGTGGCCTGTAATCCGAGATTTATCCCTAATTTACAGCTTTGCGTTGTTTGGGTCCCAGGAGCTGAGAGCAAAATAAGATATGACTCCGCACATGCGCACTGGTGTCCTCATCTACTCGAAACTATGGATAAATCTCAGATTACAGGCCACTTTTGACTCAAACGAAAGCGTAGACTAAGACATCGAGCTTCTATGATTTGAAAAGTGCTAAGGTTTGTGTTATAAAAATAAGGCTCAGATTGTAAAAAACGTTAATTCTCCTTTAAGAACATTGCTATGACATGTGGTAGGTTTATAGTGCTGTCTGTCATTGAGAAGTATTAGACAAAATTACTATCAATGATTGACTAGGTGTTGTAGTTTGAGAAGTTTAATTGAACATAAATAAAGTACTATTTTAAAGGGATAGTTCGTTTCTTTTTTAAATGTGAATCTGTATGGCGTCCCCTTCAGCAGTGTCGTGCATTAACACTGATTTACCCCTGGCAGTGTCCTCTGAGCTGAGTTCTGCCTTGGTTCTGGCGAAAGTCCTACTTTTCTTGGAGAAATTAGACAAGCTGCTATTAGAGAGAAAGCTACTTGCCATTTCTGAATCAACAAACATAATATATTAAATTAACAATGCATGGAATAAATGTAAAAGTGCTCCCTCTTCTAATATTCAGTGTCATTCAGAGACAGCATTAAACCTTCTCTCAAATCTGATATTCTGATATATTCTGATAATCGGATATTACTTCTGAGCACTTGGAGTTTACCCCATTAGGACAAATATGTCGCTGGCGTAATCATGGTAAATGCCACAAATGAATGAATGAATTTATTGAGTATGTCACAAAGTCAATATACAGTACATAAGTAAACATATCTCAAAAGGTTATGGGAAGAACTGTTAACTTTTTGAATCCCACCCCTTACAGTCACTTAAACATTAATATTGTCCAGTTTCCTCTGAACCATCTTCATCACATTTATCTGGTGTTACTATACAACTTATATTTACAATGTTCACAGATAAGCCATTTATAATAATTTAATACACTAACCATTACAACATTGCATCACTATAATGACTCAGAATACTAGATTTGTATAATTTTTTAAACTGCTTAAAGTTTGAACAGTGTTTTAGTTCATCACTCAGGCTGTTCCATATTTTCACCCCACAGACCGATATACATAAACTCTTCGTTGTGGTCAGCGCTAGAGCATGTTTATATATTGCCGTTCCTCTTAGGTTATACCCTGCTTCTCTTTCTGTAAATAAATTTGGAATATTTACTGGTAATTGATGATTTCTTGCTTTGAACATAATAAGTCCTGACAAATATTCTACTAAATCGGGAAATTTTAAGAGTTTTGATTTTAAAAATAAGCTGTTGGTGCGCTCCCGGAACCCCACATTATGTATAATCCTAAAAGCACGTTTTTGTAATATTGTTAAAGAATGTTTGTTGATTTTATAATTATTTCCCCAAACTTCTGCACAATAGCTCAAGTAAGGGTAAATAAGTGAATACTATAGTTGCTGAAGAGACTTTTTATGTAGCTCTTGTCTTGCTTTTGCCAATACTGCAATGCTCCTGGATAATTTAGATATATTTAATATGTGATTTCCAGTTTAGTTTTTCATCAATTATTACCCCCAGGAATTTACTTTGCTGAACTCTTTCAATATTTATCCCTTCTATCATGACCTTTATTTATGTGTCAACCTTCCTGTTTCCAAATAGAATTAAAGTTGTTTTGCTTAAATTTAAAGATAATTTGTTCCTGTTGAACCATATTTTCATTTTCTTTATTTCTGAAGTGATTGTGTCAAGAAGTTTAAATTTCTATCAGAGCAAAAGATATTTGTGTCATCGGCAAATAAAACCAGCTTCAAACGTTTTGATACCTTGCATAGATCGTTAATGTAAAGTATGAAAAATTTTGGACCCAATACTGACCCCTGCGGGACACCGCATGGGATATGAAGACATGAAGAGCAACTATTATTTAGCTTCACAAACTGATGCCTGTCTGTTAAATAACTTTCCACCCACTTGGACACCACTCCCGTGATTC